>JAMAKW010000034.1:0-477892 GCA_023628315.1 Neopestalotiopsis sp. M2102B
CCCCTCCCCCCGAAGACAAGGAGAAAGTATGAGAAAAGATTCAGCAACCTCAGTGAAGCAGTCATTTCGCGAAAGAAAGAAGGAAATAGTGTTATTACGTGCACGGCTAGTTTAAGTGGAACATGCATGTAATGCTTATTCTAGATACTATCTTGATGACCAACCATATTTATTTATGTAGTCGGAATGCAAAACAAGTCGTAATGGCAATCCTTGCTGTGAGTTGGCTAGTACGAAATCAACGGCAAGGTGACTGAACTCTTGAACTTTGGCCCAGTATGAATCGTATGCTTTCCGACATTTAGATTCTTGAGGCTCTTGAACAGCGGAGGATACTCGGGCAGGATTGGGTCATGGCCCTTGATCTCCAGTCTCAATGATTCACCCTCCTCGAAGACTATGCCACCCGGCCATATGGCAATGTCCAGCTCCACAACATCTCCTGGTGCCACCTTTTGTGACCCGTAGTGCGGGTACCACAGCTCGGTCGGATCCTTGCGAGTGCGCATCTCATTAGTGAGGCCAGGCTCTTCCGCCGTCATCCGCTTGGAAGCCCGTAGTCGACCGCTTGGTCCGACGTATTTGTAAATGTTCTCATCTGGAATGTCCTCCGGCTTTGTGCCCGGCTTCTGATGCGTGAAAGGGATGTTGTAGTTGAGAAGTGCATTCCCATCCTTGTCGAGCTTTCGGATGATGAGGTACACATCCATGTCGTCCAGGTCACCGCAGGACATGAAGAGCTTTGCTTTGGAAAACCCGCACAGTTCGGTATACTTGGAGAACTTTAGGCAAAAGTGTGCCCCGTCGTCCTCCCAGGAATCTGACTGATATGTGCTCAATGCATCAATCGAAGGAACATCCGCCTTTAATTCGCCGCTGTTCCCGTCTAGGAAGAAGGTCTCATATTTCGTCCGCTTTGGTGGGTAGTTGTCTTCGGGTCGAAATGACACTGGAGCTCCATTATAGCGGAGTAGGGAAAGACGTATCTTTGGCGTTGATTCCCAGCCATTTTCAGTGCCCAGGAGATAATGGTCCAAGAAGCGTTGCAATTCGTCGTTTGTTTCCGGCTGATATATATCGAACCACTCCTGGGTCGGATGAATTCGCAACCTTGGCATAGTGAGCTTAGCGGTAGACATACACCAGAAGGAGACACCACATACCACTTGTCTTTGGAGTTGGAATACTTCCAGCCTCGAATGGAGCCCTCGGTATGGAGACCCGTTGAGTAACTGGCCAACACATACATGGGAATCTTAATATTTTCCAACCTGGGTTTCTTGTCTTCCCAGTACGCATTCATGAGGGGGTACTTTTCAATCATTGATACAACATCCTCGCGCTTGCTCTTTCCATTGAAGTTTTGCATCAGCAAATCCCAAAACTTGAAGTTCGGAATGCCTCCACGGCATATGCTCTCTCGGTAGAAGTCACCGATTCCTTCCCAGGGAGCAATTGCTTTCAGATGAGGAGGCTGCTCTGCGGCAATCAACCTAGGATTTGTCTTTCAGTAAATCGTGTTTTGCATGCCATTGTTGGTGAATACTTGACTAACCACTGGGTCATCGCTAGCCACGAATTGCCAACCAGCGCGACCGATTCATTGCTCCAAGGCTGTTTTGCCATCCACTCTATGGTATCGTACCCATCTCTTCCTTCCTGAGCTCTTGGAAATTAACTAATGATCATGACCCAGCGTAGCTTGCGGGAAATCAACGCACCTGAGAGCCAAGAATGAAGATGTCACCCTCCGAATTGTAGCAACCGCGCGCATCCGGTTGCACGATAACGTAGCCTCTTGGGCACCACTCGGCCGGATCGGGCGCTTCAAACTTTTCCAAGCCACTCAAGGAGCTTTTCGGCACTCCGAGCCAAGTGAACTCGGTTGTTTGGTGATGGCCTGTATGTATCAACTCAGGTTCATGTTGTCCCCTCGTGAAGCCAAAAGAAATCCAGTGCTACATACCAGAACCGGTTTTTCCGTATGGAGACCATGGGAGAAACGCTGGAAGCTTCTGGCCATCTAGTTTGGCGGGCCTAAAGATGTCGGCTCGCAGATGAACACCATCACGAAGTGGAATAGCCACGTCTTTCTCCCATATGAGATCTTCCTTGAGGGCTAGGCGATCAGGTTCGCGCTTATATCCCTTGGGTAGAGTTTGCGTCGATGGGTTGAAATCAGTCCACCAATGGTGGAAGTTTGGGTTTGCGTCTGTAAAGGCGACGTCAATTCCGGCTATGGTGTGCGACATGTTTATTGACTAAGATTGGTCTGAACTTCTCTTTGGTTGAATTCAAAGTATGTGCAACGTAGAGCTGATTAGGCTGTCACAAAATCTGCTTTCTTCCTCTTCTCTTTGGATCTCAAATTTGTGATATCTATGCCTTCATAGAAGTATACATTCCGGAATCCATGGCGGCGCACCCCCCTCCGATTTGTTGCACTGGATGCCGACACTGTAAGCTGCCACTTATACCGATCACTAGCGTACGCGGGGGCCGTTGGGGAGGGACGGAGCCACTGTGCATGCGCCGATTCTCCCCACTGGAAGAGGCATCGGGTTAGGAAATGTGTAGACGATGTCTCGATACAGAGTAGATGACAAAGCACTTGTGCCAGTAATAAAGGAAGATAACGGGGCGTGAGAGTTCATATTCGGTTGAAATTCTTGTTGAACATCTCTGGCCGACAGTGCTTTGTCGCGCATAGTTGTCAGTCGGCACCTGTAGACTACCGGTATGGCATCGCTAGCGGACCTGCTGCTGAAATTCAAGGAGCTAGACGCTCAAAAGGATGTGGTCAATGCCAATTGGTACATTGTTGCTGTACGTACTCTTGATTAGATCTCTGGCGCCGCAAGCATCACCGACTTATTCTATTATTACAGGCCGCCGCGTTGGCATCAGCTGGAGCTGGACCGGATCTTGTTGATTTGTATCGTTTTGCAACTCTGAATGTCCCACTAGATGTAGAATTGGTGGTTCAGAGGAGGATCAAGGAGGCCGTGCTCAAGACTAGTTGCCTCTACGGCGTCCCAAAGAGCCTACAAGCTCTGCTGCCCCTCTTTGCCTCGCTGCCAGACGATCATATTGATCATGCTGGGCCACGGTATGGAAATCGCCTTTAATTGCCTAAAGGAAGGGGTCAGAAAAGCACATTGCGCATCTGGCTAACGAGCCTTTCCAGATACTCTGAATCAAGCTCTGAGCGATCCGTCAAAGCACGAGAGATTAAAGGCAAAGCATACTTCGATACCCTGTGGGGAGAAGAAGCTGCGCAGTTGCATCGGGACCGCAATTTCAAGTATCAGCCAGATTTGTGTACGCATTCCCAGCTGCGACGATCTTTGTTCAAATAGCTTACTGTTGCGTTCAGATCTGTTGAACCTCAAGCACATATATGAGTGGCATTTCAGCGAGGACTCGATTCTAGGAGCTGTTGAAACGCAAAGCTGCAATGTCGCGGCCTTGATATGCGCAAACTGCCCTGTTCAGGCAATGTGGCATGCCCGAGGCTTGCTACGACATGGGGGTGCTTTAGCGCAAGCAAAGCTCGCACAGTCTATCGGCCTCGAAATCGCGGCTCTGTATGAGTGCAAAACGGGCGAAATTGTGCCCGTAGAGGATATTGACATTACAACAAAAAGTCATGAATAGATTGACAGTATGGTGATTATTGAAATTAATTTTGAAAGTCTGCTACAGAGTCACTGTAGATATATATTCGTGGAATATTGGATTCTCTAATTCTCATACTGATGTGTAGCGGTTGAGAAGCATCACACATACAGATGTTCATCACCTCCTCAAAGCAAACCCCACGATCGCGACCAAGAGATCAGGATACGATATTCGAACGAGCTTCTTATCAGATTTCAATTGGTTTGCGCTGGCCGTGGGTGCTAGCAATGTGTTCTCCAGCCACCATCGATACAGGTCTTATTTGTGTTCAGTGGCGGTCCGTTTAGTTACCTATGTCTCCACCTCGGTGCTGCGGATTGAGGCCCTCTCCGCCCGGACCGAAGGCTAAGTGCCCAAGGCCTAACTGGCACCAGGTAGCAACACAAGAAAACGACACGGCGATGAGAAGATGTCGAGCAAGGCAACAAAAATGTTTAATGCACTTAAATGGATCAGCCTCCGTCATTGTTGAGGAGTACCTCCATTTTTCGATTTCACGTCCTCCGACAGGTCTTTTGGTTCTTGATATAGGTCCTGTTTCTAAAGTCGTATTACAACAATACATCCAACACCTATTCATTTGATTAATTGACTCAGAATGGCATCTTCACAACCTCTTCCTTCTACGCGCCGGATCGTGACAGCACACAACAACGACGGAAAAGCAATCGTCAAGTACGACAGTCTGATTGATGGGAAACAGACGCCTCACGGCCCGTGGATTGAGCTACTCTGGTCCAGTGAGAGCGTGCCACCCGAGGTCAACACCACCGCGGATCTCGGTCTCGCCGCCACAGGCCTCAGCAATGATGGCACCATTGTACGCATTGTCGACTTTCCGCCCAAGTCCACCGGTCTTATGCACCGCTCCATGACGCTCGACTATGTATACGTTCTACAGGGCGAGGTCATCCTGGCGCTCGACGACGGGTCCAACACTGTGGTGAAGGCCAACCAGACTGTGGTGCAGCAGGCCACGATGCACAGGTGGGATAATGCGACGGATGAGTGGGCACGGATGTTGGTCGTGTTAATTGCCTCCAAGAAGCCCGCGGTCAACGGAATGGTTTTAGATAAAGATGTTCCATTCAATGTCTAGAAGTTAAAAACCACTTAAATATTAGCAATTTGATTTATTGAATGTTCGGGCATTTAAATAGAATGTGTGCGACACAGCTCGGCCATTAGACTGTCCAATTTCTCAAGCATTGGCGGCAGCGGATATGATCTTGAGGGGAAATTGCCCCTAAATATGTCCGAAAGCACTGATGACATCGCTGCTGGTTTCTCGAGTTCCACGACTTGATTCGAAATGTGTAAACAAGACTGGCCAACCCCCATTGCCAAATAATTCCTTACTGCAGATGTCTCTTCCCCATCGAGAATGACTCTTGCAGTTTGTCTCTTTGACTTTTCCGATTGCTGACCGCTGCTGGGTGCGCTCGCTAAGTTGGGAGCACTCGAGAGGTGCGCTTCTACCCCGGCTTTTTCAAGTCGTATGGTCCTTTGATTCAAGGCACACCCCACCCAAAGGACAAGACAAGCATGATATGTCGCTGTCCCATTGAATCCGTCTAGTTGGGTTGGTGGAAATGAGCGCGCAGCTTTGAGAACCTGACCAGCGTGCCATCGTGCGTAGCGCCCCTCTTTACTTTTATTCCATCGCTCAAGGATAGGCAGGGACTTTTGAAAGTCATCCTCGCCATAACGACCTGCGATTCTCTGAATATCATCAGCTGATACATGAAGTGACATCATGAGAAACTCGCTCACGAGTCTGGCTTCGGGCGAAAGCGGGAGCAGCCATCCAAGCTTGGTGGTGTTTGATTGAATTTTCGTGTAGAGCTCTTGCCGTTGTGCTTCTAACCAAAGACTCGACGAAGCTTGTGAGTCGGAGTTATCCCTTAGGTAGAAGGCTTTGGAGTCCAAAAACGAATACACCCGTCCCCAAAGACCGAATAAGATAGCATGTGAGGCAAAGCCAACATCAACAATGTCGACTTCTTTCTCGAGGGCGCAGGGGTCGTGCATACAATCCATCAATGTGACTGTAGTGATAGTTTGTGATTTCGAGATCATGACGTCCCTCCACTCTGTCTCATCTTGCGCATCCCAAAGGTCCTGTGCCGATGGCAATGGAAATGCAATCTCACTACCTGAAAAAATTGGGTTTCGGGTGAATGCAATGGAGCTTTTCATTTCATTCATCATGATCTCTAAGACAAGCCTGCCGAGCCCTTAGCAATGACGATCCCCTCGTGAGTAGTGCTCTGGAGCTTACCTCTTGAATGATTCCTGCTCGACCCATTTCAACCATTTTTGCTTTAGCTCCTCGTGACTGTCGCTGGCTGTTGGAATTATTGCAGGCATGTACCGATTATGCCTAAAGGCCCCAGCGCGCCTTAGCATCTGGGTAGATCATTAGCACAATTTCAACAGCCATGATAGTTCTGAAGACCTACTGTCGGTACCGTATGAGCAAACCCCTCGGCAATCTCCATCTTCCGCCGAAAGCCGCTCCAGTTCCCAATCTTTATCCACATCCAAAACGCTTGTATGGACTGCAGATCCCGTACACGACGATTATCCTGATCAATTGCGGCAGGGCATGCAAGCTTGACAATCTCCTGCAGTGCCAGACCCATCTTCCAGATGTTGGGCACTGCAAACAGAGTTGCCCCAGCGGCTACAATACTGGCTACCAGTTCAATTTTGGCGGTCTCAGGTTCGAATGAAGCAGAATGAAGCCATGGGGCGACGGATGCACTCTGTTTGACGAAGAAGGCTTGCATGAGGATGTTGAGGAAGCGAAAGGATGGAAAAGACCGGATCTTCACATCGGAAGACGAGAACTTTAGCACCAGAGAAAAGATATCGTCTCTAATTGCTGAATCCATCATTTTGGGTACGCAATGATCCGTGCCGCGAACCTCGTTCACTTCGGGGGACTCCATCATTTGCATTTCATTCACCGAAAGCTGGGAGCCCTCGGCATAGGCGTGGTCATGGCGAACTGGGGTCCAGAGCCATGGTGACCTTTGAAAGGCTTCATACCCAGAAGCATCGATCATGGTGTGGGGTCCAGTCAACTGCAGCCCTTTACTACCAGCCTCCATCAGATTGGGCCGGTCATTCGCCTCGGATACCAGCTCGACCATTGGCATCTGGTCAGACTGGTTTGGCAGCACCATTTCAAAGTTAAAATTACCGAAGTTTTCATCGAAATGGAAGTCGAGATTATTCTCAAAATTGAAAGTGTCAATGGGCGAGTTGAAAAAGTCCCAGCCCATTTCTGCCGTATACATACCGTCTGTAGCATCTACGTGGATTTCATCTTGGCGCTCAAGCATGGACGTGAATGCCTCGTGTGAGGTGTCCTCCGGTACACCGGCAGGCTGAGGCGACTTTTGCAAGTAATCATGCCCAGTATGTCGTGACGGCACAGTCGCAGTACCGCGATCTCCTCGTCCTTGCTCGGATGTGACGGGAAGGGGAGGGACCGCTGGCTGCGGTGCCCCACCGAATTCGGATCCGGACTGGCCGGCCTCTGTTCGCGAGCTTTTGGTGGACGAGCTGACTATACACGATACACCACGTCTTATGCATCGCTGGCATGGCCTGCGATTGTTGCATTTCGTCTTGGATCTTATGCAAGCATCACATGCCTGTATAGTTCGGTCTGAGCCACTGGCTCCTTTTCCATCATCTCCGTCATGGTTGGCCAGATGTCGAGTAAGCAAGTCTCTGATTTCTGTACATCAGCAGCAGTCCATCAAGAACATTTTACTCTATGATAGAAACTAGCGCAGATTGGTAGCACACTTTCGATTAAATCTACGTCCACATCGCGGACAGCCGTATTGACGGGCATTCTCATCTAACCACAGACGAACTTGTTAGTCAGTGTACTGAGGAGAATCGATCGAGTGACCCTTACGAGATGCTAGATGTCGCTTCAGGTAGTCGGCACGTTCATAGTGGTTCGAACATATTGGGCAGACGTGATTGAGATTTGCCAGAGCAACAAATGCAGGACCTGACTGGCCATTGTCTGCCTCAGGCACAGCCGTCTCGCCATCAGTGGATCGGTCGATCATCTCGTAGTACGAATTGCGGGAGGGCCATACGGGCAAGGACGGAGCCTGGAGATTCGGAACACAGCGGGCTCGCCAAACCCAAATTCTCGATGACTTGCAAAGGCCCAGACGATAGCGCAACAATGCTGACACGGGTAGACAGAAAGCTGTTGAAGTGGGCAGAGAAGTGGGCAGGACAAGTACCAAGATAACTGAGACCTCGCCGTCGCGGAATGTGTGGGCAATGACTGGCAATCATCGGGATCTCCACATTCCCCACGGGGTTCGGGGGAGGAGTGATAAAGAGGGGTCTTCGGAAAGAGTGGGCAGGCGAGTTCTTTTAGGGCAAAATCGGCGCCGCGATACACTCAATTGTCCTCAGACCCTACGCAGAGCCGTGTGTATACAGCAGTGGCGCATTCTGAGAACAATACTTCACGTTTCCGTGACAATGGTGATATCCGAGATCTTGACCTAAGGGCCCGTCGTTTATACATGTCAGACAAGTGGTTGTAGAACGTGACTCAAGAACTACCAGCGCCTATACCAAAGGTGATCCCAACCAAGTTTATGCAGTGATAACACAAAACATTACCCTTTGAACATCGTCAAAGGCTCTCGCTTCACAAAGTACACAATTCGTGAAGCCGACCAAATTGACTATGCCTCAGCCAACCGGTCTCGCACCAGTTCATTTCTTCTCACATGGCTCCACAGCCATGCTAGGGGAAGAGTCAAAGTCAGCAGATTACTGGAAAGCATGCGGTGATGCTGCTCTTACTAATGGCATCAAACATGTGGTGATCATGGTGAGTTTCTTCGCTCCCTTTGCAATCTTCATCTCAGCCTCAGTTGTCGCGCTCACATTTGTCGTTCGCCGGACTTAGGGGGCACACTGGGCGGCAATCAACGACGAAATCCACGTCGCGACCAATCCCAAGCCCACAAAGGCCCCAATTGGCGGCGTACATCCACGGAAATACGTCGACTATGAACTTGTACCCGACCTACCCATGGCGGATCGCGTGATCAATACTCTTCGCAGCAGCGGCTTCAACTGCAACGCCAATCCAACCTTTCAATGGATTCACGACGTGTATCTCATCTTGATTCGCACCTTTCCCCAGGGCTGTCCTCCAACGACGATTATCAGCATGAATGCGCGTTTCGACCCTCACTACCACATCCGCGTCGGTGCCGCACTACGCTCTCTGCGCCGCGAAAAGGACGTGCTGTTCATCGGCTCTGGCGGCGCGGTGCACAACCTGTACCGCAACGTGTGGACGCCCTTGCTACGGTATGCCGACAACTTTGCCATGGAGACGCCGCCGGGAACTTGGGCGCTCGAGTTTCGGCAGGAGTTTGAGGATGCGATTACCAAGAACACTGGGCCGGCACTGAGACGAGCTATGGCGCTGCTGATGAAGATTCCCAAATATCGGGATGCCCATGCGACCGACGACCACTTCATGAGTGCCATGTTTGTGGCGGGCCTGGTCGGATCCTTTGAGGATATCGGGACAAGTGTGGAACTGGGAGCCGAGGACTGGGAATTGACAAACATGTGTAATTCTCAGTATACGCTTGGAAGCTGGACTCAATGCTTCGCGTCAACCGAGGTCAATTAGTGATTTATTATGCGTATTATACGTTGATACGAAGCAAATACAAATGACATTTCAAGATCAGGCTACGCGTATATACTTCATAAAGTTTTGAGATGTAAATGGCGTATAATTACAGTTAAAGAGGAGGATCATCACATACGACCATAGCTCTTAGAAAACTCGGCATCCCGTCCGCTCTGCCCTAGATAAACTGAGAAGCGCCGGATTAGTACTCAGATCGGTGACGGCTGGGGAATCCCCGGTGTTGTATGTTTTTGGATCTTTTGGGGCATATTTTGGTGGCTAGTGCAATCAGATCAAGTTGTCATGACATGAGTTGGGAGGGATACGACCGGGGAGCAGAAGCCACAGGAGCGACATGCTAAGTGACTCCAATCATGACCATGTATACATTGGTGATATTGATTCTAAAACTACTCACCAGAAGAACTTGAATCATGTGGATTGAACAGCAATTCCTTGAACATATCAAAATCTGGTGTCAATTCGGGCTTCCTTGCCATGGTAAAACTGTGATATTTGGACCAGTCATCTTCTAACCCAATACCCGATGAAATAACAACAGTAACGACATGTACCATGCAAATTGTATTCACAAAGTACTTTGAATCATAGAGGTTGAGAATGAGAATCATTCTCCAGCTACATTCGTTCTGATTCAAGCTTGCCAGTGACACGCCATTTGACGTGGACCCGCGGAATGAGTGGAGGCCCTCTCGGGGCATTTTCGCATTGTCCGTCGCCGTCGAATGCGCGCCATGCTGCTCGATGGGAATTGAGGTGAGGGGTTCGTCATGAGCTGTCTGCAATTCGATGCTTTGTCAGGCTTTGAATTTCACCAGTGGTATCGAATGTGCTATCATTGATTCACGATTTTGGTATAATATTTCCATGTTTCGGTCGGTGACAGCCCGAAGCTTCAAATCCACCCATTCGTCAGACTTAGTTTGGCCATCTGCATAACCAAATTGACTGCTGCGGCCATCATGACAACAAATGAGGAGATGGGTCCACTCAAGGTCCTTATTGTAGGAGCAGGAATAGGAGGGCTCTCTGCGGCAATAGCATTGCGACAAGCGGGTCATTCAGTAGAAGTCAGTCATTCTCAAAGAGTTTGTTCTCAGGATACTTAACATGACCAACAGGTCTTCGAGTCCAGTCGCTTTGCGGCAGAAGTTGGGGCAGCTATTCATCTGCAACCCAATGTGGTTGCTTTGTTGCGCAGATTTGGGATGAGACCAGAACAACATGGAGCTAATAATGCAGAATGGGTTTCGGTATTCAACCCGCAGGGAGAGGTTATCAGCCAGAGATCGATAGCTGATCTGGAAAGCAAATACACATACGTGAGTCGCATGTGTGCTGCAAGCACTATGAAACCAATCAATCAATTGCGGACCGTTCTGACTTGACCATTGCGGGAAGCCCTGGCAAATGATTCATCGTGTTGACCTACACGAGGCTCTCAAAAAGCTGGCGGTAGGCGATGAAGGCCCCGGCAAACCGGTGTCCCTGCAGTTACGCTGTAAGGTGGTGTCCTGTGACCCTTCCAGGCCATCCGTCACTCTTGAGGATGGGCGCAACTTTGAGGGTGACTTGCTCATTGGAGCTGATGGAGTTCACGTGAGCACAGAATATTCGGGCCATTCTGCAAATTGCCACTTAACTAACAATGTTCAAGTCGATATTACGTTCAGTCGTCAGTGGAGAAGATATCCCTATCTCTCCCTCTGGCGGCAGTGCATTCAGGTTCCTCGTCTCGGTTGAAAAGGTCAAGGCAAACCCAATCACGGCGCACTTTGTTGAGAAACCTGGCGACTTCCAGGTTTGGGAGGGTAAACATCGCAGACTCGTCATTTACCCGTGCAGGTACGTCAAATTACTGTTGCCAGCCAGTCAATGAATGCATAGAAAGACGACTGATACATAACTTACTGAGCAGACACAATACGGAACTAAACTTTGTATGCCTTCACCCAGACACGGAAAGTCAAAACAGCGTCGAAGGTAAAGTTGTATACACCATTGTCTCGCTATTCTCCAACGAACTGACTCTTTGCATCCGTAGGTTGGGACAATGCGGCAACGGTAGAACATCTCGTAAAGGTCTTCTCCGAGTTCTACGAGCCCATGAAGGAGCTCCTTTCAATGGCGGATGCCGATACGCTCAAGCTATGGCGGCTGTATGATCGCGGAGCCCTCGGAACCTGGGTCAATGGCTTTGCTGCACTGATGGGGGATGCTGCTCACCCATTCCTCCCCCATCAAGGCCAAGGCGGAGCGCAGGCCATTGAGGACGGGGCGGCGCTGGGGGCACTCCTGCCCCTGGGGGTGACGAAGGACGAGATTCCGGGCCGACTGAAGCTGTACATGGAGGCGCGGTACGACCGAGCGACGCTTGTCCAGAACTTTTCGCGACAGATGGCTTTCCAGACCAGCGAGAAGGACAAGGTGGGAGGCTTCAGTCTCAATCCTATGGAATTTGCGGAGATCAACTTCCGTCATGATGCATTTTTGCACGCGAAAGGCATTCTTGAGAAGAAGAAAGCCATATAAGTGAACCAATCTCCTGAGGCAGACCGATCTACTAACAATAGAATAAGATGCTGGCTAGATAAATTCAATCATGTGTTTCTATCTCCGTTTATATCCGATGATGTTGCCCGTTCTGTGCAGACTGCGAATGCGCTGGCCGAGGAGCATCTTCGTGTAAAGAGTAAATCCCGCGAGAACTGATATCAACGTGATATCATGATATCTGTGAAGATCTCGACATGGTAGCTGGCCTGGCGTTCCCAATTTATAACATTGTTCGAGGTTGATTGTTGATCAGATAACCACGGTCTCATGCTTGAGGCCAACTCGTTGGCAGTTACATCCTCTTGTCCTTTGCCGCGACTACCGTTCTCGCGTTCCACCGGATTCTCTCTTGTGCAGCTCTAGCGAGTGCCTGACATAGGCGACGACATTAAGGTGTGTAGGGCTGACATAGGATTGTGCACTGAACGTGGGGTGTGCATAAGTTTGCTAACCTTAGGGGGTAGGTAGCTCATCAATCTTATCCGTCAACCGGAATAAGCACCGCTCTTCTGAGCCGATGCTTTCCTTTGATTGGCGATTGTGGGCATGTCGAACAGTCGCAAATGATGCTAATTTATAATCAAGAACATATCCATGATATCCACCAGTGCTTACCTAGGGGCTGCTCGATTACAATGCTCGCTGTTCTCATTTGCTGCGTGCTGAGTCTACCGCATATTCTACCCCTGGCACCCCGCTTCCCAGGTTCCCCAAAGTTCAAACCCCGCGATACCCGACCTCTAGGCCGTCCACTAGCTCCGCAGGGCTTAACGGTTTGTTTACCTGTTTCGAATTCGCGGATAGTAAAGAGATAGGAGCACTTGGAGCCACGATGTGCTCTTAATTCGACGAGGAGAAGGTGTATGTCAATGACGAGTCTATCGGTGATGCAATCGTGAGGGAGGGCACCACGGACACGTCCCTTGTGCTCGCTTTGTTGTTCTTGCAGCAGAGTGGTGGCACGTGGACTCAAAGATAAAACGGGATGATCCGAATTAAGATTCCCACCACGAAACGATCTCAGAGTCGCCGTAGCTAACCGACAGAGCCCTTTGTTCCGCCAACGCGGGAGCATCACCTTTCACGGCCGCAGGGAACCGAGGTGGCCATGTCATAAAGAATGAAGAAAGTAAACTATTTTGGAAAGTAAAGTTATTGACTGAGACATTGCTGCGAGGTCGTAAGAAAACATTGTTGTATTCTTCGGTGGTTGCTACTCTCAACTTGCGCGCAATCTGGGTGAACAAAACAATCCGTTGGTGATCATAGTCCGCTCGATAAACGGCCACAATGGCCCTGCACATCGCCTCAGCCCTCCTGGGTCTCCTAGGTTTGGGCTCTATATACGTGAGTCTAGAACTCCCCACCTCCTCTCGTCGTGACGTGGCTGACGAGAAAGCGTAGATCGTTGCACTCGTAGTCTATCGCCTCTACTTCCATCCTCTCGCCAAGTATCCGGGACCTTTCCTGGCCAGAATCACTGACGCCTACCAACTCTACCACGCCTGGAAGGGTGACCGGCACTTGGAGTTTTGGCGCCAGCACGAGCGATACGGACGGGTCGTGCGTTTCGGACCCAACAGCGTCTCCTTCAACTCCAACACTGCTCTCAAGGAAATTTACGGCTTCAAGTCCAACGTGCGCAAGGCCGAGTTCTACGACGCATTTGTGCACCCGGCGCCCAACACGCACAACTCCCGGGACAAGGCCCTGCATGCCCGCAAGAGGCGTGTGCTTAGCCATGGCTTCAGCGACAGCGCCATGAAGGAGATGGAGCGTTACATTTTGGCCAATGTGCGCACCTTTTGCGAACAGGTCGGCCTCGGTGCGTCGAATGAGAGCAAGGGCTGGACAGTACCCAAGAACATGGCCGACTGGTGCAATTATCTGGCCATGGACATTTTGGGAGACTTGTGCTTTGGCAAGGCCTTCCACATGTTGGAGCGCCCGGACAATCGTTATGCACTTGAATTGGTTTCTTTGGCGACCACGAGACATTTGATCGTTAGTGCCAGCAATTGGATCATGTTCATGAGCTGTGAATGCTAACATGCTTAAAGTGCGGTACTCTCCCCATCGTTGGCAAGCTCGGCTTGGACAAGGTCCTGTTCCATCGAATCGCTGCCGGTCGTGCCAAATATATGGCGTACAGCAAGTCGCAGTTGACGGAACGGACAAAGCTTGGTGACGAGACAGACAGAAGAGACTTCTTCTACTACCTGCTCCGTGCAAGAGACCCGGAAACTGGTCAGGGATTCTCGACGCCCGAATTATGGGGAGAATCAAATTTGCTGTAAGTGCTTCCAGTATCATCTCAGATATCGAAGCCAGAAATTGACTGTGCGTTGCAGAATCATTGCGGGATCCGACACGACCTCAACGGCCATGGCTGCAACACTGTTCTACCTGGTGCGCAGTCCTGCATCTCTCCAAAAGGCGACAGAAGAAATTCGTGCCAGATTCAACGACGTCGAAGAGATCCATCAAGGCCCCGGTCTGACGAGCTGCACGTACCTCCGCGCCTGCATCGACGAGGCCATGCGCATGTCTCCGTCCGTCGGCGGTATCGTCCCCCGCGAAGTGCTGCCGGGCGGCCTCGTGATTGACGGCGAGCACATTCCCGCCGGCACCGTGGTCGGCGTGCCGCACTACACGATCCACCACAACGCTGCCTACTATCCGGACCCGTTCGTCTACAACCCAGAGCGTTGGATCGCAGGATCCAGCAAGAGCTACGGCGTGGTCGGCGAATCGAGCGTCGAGACGGCACACAGCGCCTTTTGCCCGTTTTCCATCGGGCCGCGTGGGTGCATTGGCAAGGGACTCGCCTACATTGAAATGTCTACCACGCTGGCGCGCCTCTTGTACATGTATGATCTGCGCAAGTCGGCTGGCCCCGATCCGGCCGAGGGCAATCCGAGTTACGAGTGGGGTCGACAGCGCCCGGAGGAGTTCCAGTTGATTGACCAATTCACCAGCTTGAAGGATGGACCGATGGTGGAGTTTAGGAGACGCCAATGAGTTAACAACCGAGGATCGTCAATGGAAATATGGAATTTTACGCAGCGCATGTTAATCCATGACTTATGATACAATGAAAGCTCTACATAAACGTTTGTCTCTATGCGATTGATCTGGAGCGATGTGATTAGAAGAAAGTAAAAGACACTGGCCCTCAATATTGTTCAGAATGACATCCTTAGCCTCAATCAATGCCTACAATGTGAGCCAGTATCTATACCGTACGGATCCGTACATCTGGTACCGAGGAATTCTCGGTCGATTGAACGTCATATTTTTCGACAACACTGTTCCACAACCACATGCGCTCGGCAACAACTCCCGAGACATGTATGTTCCTAAATGCGTCGCATGCCCCAGAATAATGGAAGCGACAATGAGAGATTCGACGCGTATAAGTTTGGAGACTCCATGGACATTCCACGGACCGGCGCGGACCGAGCAATGGCGAGCACCCAGCCCAAAGAGCCTATGAGCTATGCGAATTGGGGCGCACAAAGCCCAGAAAGAAGCTAGCCGGACTCCAGCTTCCCCGAGCAAATGGTCACGGGAACTCTCACATGCTTTCTTTAGCGGGCCGTATTTGGCTCTTTGTGGGGGAGGCAAGGGAGGATCTGCCGGCAAAGTGTGGGTAACGCGGGGGTGGTTAGACTTGGTGGTCGAACAACGTTACACACAGTCATGCTAATGCCACTCTGGTAGCCGCCGCTATTGCATGAAGGCCTCGTGTTCCTTGCAGAGGGCGACGACTCGATGCTGTCATACTTGCCCCGATCGTGGCCTAGCTTGCCATGAAAACAGACATCTTATTCAATGGAGATTCTTCACTATTAGTGGAAAATTGTTGCGCTTCGGGACGATGATGGGGTCGGCCCACGTCAGTGCAGTTGCTAGCTATATCTTGGTATTCTCATCTGGTTGTACTTTAGCCGACAGTGGCATGACTTTGGAGGCCGAGCGCGTATTCCAGTGCTGATCCCAAAGAACCCCCAGGCATTGAATGAATATAAGCCGTGATTATGTCGTCCTATTTTGATTTTGTGTTGTTTGTCCAGTGCATCTGTTGTCCTTCAAAATGGCCAAATCATCGTTGAGATCGATTGTGCTTCCCTTTCTGGCGTTCAGTGCCCATCTCACGGGCACTGCGCTGGCTGCTCCCACTCAAGAGCACGAGAAACGGGCATCTTGGCCGTATGGGCCCCTTGTGACTTCCGGTCGTGACATCAAAGATACCAATGGCGACACTGTCGTATACGCCGGCGCAAACTGGCCGGGCGCTGCGGACGTCATGATTCCGGAGGGCCTTCAGTTCCAGTCAATCGAGACAATTGTTTCCAAGATTAAGAGCTTGGGTATGAACTCGATACGCCTCACCTACGCCATTGAGCTCGTGGACCAGATTTACGAAAACGACGGAGTGGATATCAGTATTGAGACGGCGTTGACAAACGCCCTCGGCGCCACCAACGGCAGCACAGTCCTCCAAGAGATCCTCACCAACAACCCGTCCTTTACCGCCGATACGACAAGACTCGAAGTCTTTGACGCCATTGCTGCTGAATGTGCGACTCAAGAGATATACATACACCTCGACAACCACATGTCAAAGGGCGAATGGTGCTGCAGCACGGATGATGGCAACGCCTGGTTCGGAGATACATACTTCTCCGTAGCCAACTGGACGCGCGGACTTTCCTACATGGCAGACCATGCCAGCTCGTGGACTGCCCTCACTTCCATGTCGCTGCGCAACGAGCTCCGAACACCAGATGACAATTCGACGCTCGCGGACGACTCGTACAACTGGGAAGACTGGTACACGTACACCAAGGAGGGCACAGCTGCCATCAACTCGGCCAATGCCGACGTCCTCATCTTCTTGTCAGGACTGGACTTTGATACATGGTTGACTCCCGTCGTCCAGGGTACGGCCCTCACTCCCGGCGATGGAACATTTACCTTGACCGATTTCGACGGATACACGGACAAGCTGGTGCTCGAGCTTCACAACTACGCCAACAGCGCGACCGACTGCTCCGGGCTCCAGAGCAGTCTGTTGACGAACGGGTTCCAGGCTTTGAACGCCAGCGATCCAGACACGGTCAACGTGTTCCCCGTGGCGCTGACCGAGTTTGGCTTTGCGCAAGACGCGACGACCTGGGAGGGAGTCTACGCCACCTGCATTGCAAGTTTCCTCGAGGCGCAGAAGACGAGTTGGTTCATTTGGGTGCTATCTGGCAGTTACTATATCAGGAGCGGAACGCAGGACTATGATGAGACCTGGGGCCTCTTGACGCATGACTGGTCGGCTTGGAGGAGCCAGGAGTACATTGATGGCGGATTGGTCCCGTTGATCGAGGGTACGGCTTCACCTTGAGGAATTTGAGGTCTGGGTGAACACCAGATGATTTGATCAGATCATTGATGAGCAAGAATTGTGTTTGTAAGATTTGAACTCGAGGCCATGTTGATCCTAGGTAATGGAGGTATGAGTTATGATAAATGAGAACGTGCCCAATTGAGGAACCAAAGAATTCACTCACTATTCTAATTATGAATGTGCTGCATAATGTGTCGAGGTGAACCCACCAAAAAGCATTTCATACGTGTGGATTGCTCTAATGTTTATGCAAACGAATGTGCAGCTTCCCACAATTATGCACCTGCAATGACTGGCTCGTGCATTGCATCGGCTGTTTGGCCCCACGTGCTACGCGCTAACGCGAGAACTGCTGGAAATAATTCACTGCTCAGAAAGCTTGCCTACGCTACTAGTGTTATGCGAAAGGCTGCAAGGCTGCATTCTTTGGCATTCAGTTTCGAAACACGACAAAAAAGGCGACCATCGACAAATGTGTTTGCCTGAATACGAAACATAGTCTGTTGCCATTATGGCGCCCCTCTGCAAGTTTTATCAGCAAGGCAACTGTCGAAATGGAGGTGAGTACCGAACAAGTTTCACGCAACTGAACAAACGCACATTGGCACTCGATCTTGTCAAGGACGAACAACAACAAACACCATGACTTTGTCAATGTATACTAATTCAATGCTCTTTGCAGCTAATTGTCGCTTCGAGCATCCCGGCGCAAATGCGAACCCTTTCGGAAGCAACAACAACCGTTTCAGTGCTCTGAATACTGGCGGAGGAAGCTCTGGCGGAGCATTTGGACGAACCGCCAGCACCGGAGCTGATGGTACCAATGTGTACAAGATAACCAAAGATGCTATTAAGATTGATCTCGTGGACGAGCGACCGCAATGGATACTATCAGCATATGGTCCCGGCAGAGATGCGCCAGAACAATTGTTTGGAGGATACCCGCGGGAACAGAGCTTTGAAGAGATACGGCTGTCGGTTCTGTCTAGTCCGAATCCCCAGCAAGCTGTATGTGAAGGCAATCGGGAACCTTTCACCATGGGAATCGTATGCTGACATGTTTATAGCTGCAAGAAGTTCAGAACATGTACATGGAAGCTGAGAAGCAGATGCAGGCTGCTCTGGGCAACCTCGACGGCGCCGTTCAGTTTATTCTAGCAGCTGAGAACAAGCACCCCAACCGACACGATGTATGCAGACAGGGTACGAATGAGGGTGCTACTGGCGGCACATTCGCGGTTGGTGGTGGCAGCAGCGGTGCCTTTGGGTCCAATCTGTCGTCAGGTTCTTCGGCAAGTCCTTTCGGTGCCGCTCAGTCGAGCCCATTTGGCGCTGCTGCCTCTGCAGCCCCGACCACGAGCGCATTCGGCCAACCCTCTCAGATGGGAGCAAAGGCCAATCCCTTCGGCCAGCCGTCGTCTCTCGGAACTTCGGCTTTCGGTCAACCATCGTCCCTTGGAGCATCTGCATTTGGTCAACCATCATCACTAGGTGCAAAGCCGAATCCATTTGGAGCTGCTGCCAACGCGCCGTCAGGTTTCGCAGCGGCAGCACAGCAGCAAGGCAGCGCATTTGGCCAGACATCAGCACTGGGGGCGAAACCGAATCCTTTCGGCGCACCGGCATCATCGAGTCCCTTTGGCGCACCTGCGCAGAATCAGAATGCCAGTCCCTTTGGCGCTCCTTCGCAGACACAAGGTGCTAGCCCATTTGGCGCGCCAGCACAAGGAGCTCAGCCAACTCCCTTTGGAGCACCTGCGCAGGCTTCGAATCCAAGCCCGTTTGGCGCACCATCACAACCGTCTAATCCTAGTCCTTTCGGAGCGCCGTCACAGCCTTCGACTTCCAGTCCCTTTGGTGCTCCAGCACAAACAAGTCAAGCAAGCCCATTCGGCGCTCCGTCGCAAACGCAGAATGCGAATCCTTTTGGGGCTCCTGCTCAACCTGCCGCCGCCGCCGCCGCCGCCGCACCCAGTCCTTTTGGTCAACCATCATCATTAGGTGCTAAGCCAAGTCCTTTTGGCGCGACTCCAGCGGCCTCGAACCCGTTCTCATCTGCTGGCACCACGAATCAAGCACAACCAAATGCTGCCCCGAACCCGTTCGGCCAACCAGTGACCAATGGCATCGGAGGTGTCCCCAGTAACGCACCTAATGGCTTTGGTGGAATGAGTGTTCAGCCTACTGCGCAGCAGGCCCCTTCAGGCGCCGCCGCGTCAGGATCGCCATACCCGCCAGGCAGTGCAAAGCAACATCCCAACATTGACTCTTACGCCTCCCGAATGGGTACACGGCTCATCAGATTCAAGAACATGCCAATAGCCTACAAGGACGACAAACCCGGCGTGCAAAATGGTCGTACATGGACCAAGATATGGTTCCCAAATGGGCCGCCCAACTACTACGCTGATACTGAGCCTCTAGACAAGGCTGCCTATACAGAAGAGGTGCACAAGATTTACGAGGAGAGTGCCAGGACCGGAAGATTTGTGGACGCCATGCCGGAAGTTCCACCCATGAGAGAAGATTGTGTTTGGGATTTCTAAAGCGCGGCCCAAATCAAAGTGTCCCAGTGTCATAGGTTTGAGAAAGACAGGACGCTACTATATCCTTTTTGCTTAAGACTTGCATCAGCGTTGGCGTTGGATGATTTTAGGATTCAGAAGATGTCTGCATTTGAGTATGTGGAATGCCGATTTGTATAATCGAGGAACTTCACCAGCGTACTCTAGGTATTGCCGAGACAGCCCACAGGAAGCTGGCCTGATTCTAGATACATGCTTTACATATCATGTCATAGACATTCACATTTGTTTCAACATGCAATAATACCAAACAAATGGCACAAGACAAATATTATGTGATCAACAGCTTGTATTTATCCAGATTCAGTGAAGATCTGGTACAGAGTCTCGGGAAAGACCTGTCAAGTGATGATCTACAGCTACTCTGCCAGATTCCCTGGCCCAGTCCGCTTGTCGCAATCACACAATTACACGCATTTATGCGGCAATGGTGACCTCAACCTCGACACCGGCCTCGATGTTGACGATGATCTGCTTGACGATCTCGGTAGGGGCTTGGAGGCTATAGGGACGGGTAGTTAGCGAACTGCGATTCAGCTGATTTGCGGACAAGCTCCTCGTCCCAAGGACCAACAGAACTTCACAGATGGCGGAAGGTAACTTACTCGATGAGGCGCTTGTGGATGCGGAGCTCGTAGAGATCCCAGGTCTTGGAACCCTCACCGCAAGGAGTCTTACGGGTCTGGATCTTGAGGGTCTTGGTGGGCAGGCGGACGGGACCCTTGACGCGGAGGTCCTTGGTCTTGGCGCGCTCAATGAGCTCAGTGCAGACCTTCTCGAGGGCCTGAACCTTGCGGGAGGTCAGGGTGATACGGATGCGGTGAGTCTTGGGGGCCTCGCCGTCGCCCTTGTCGCCCTTCTGGTAAGAAGACATCTTGATTGAGAGTAGTTTGGTGGTTGGTAGGTGTTGATTTGGCGGATAAACTTCACGACTCGAACGACGTCGGCGTTAAGGCGTACGTTACGGCAAAGTGATGAAGTTGGCGTTGGGTGTGAGGAAGGGAAGAAGAGAAAAAAGAGGGCCTGAAGCTGTCGCGAACTTTTACTACTGTCCTGGTGGATTTTTGGCCCGCAGAGGGGGTAACTTTTTTTGGTGGGAGTTGCAAGGGCTGGTGATGGACCGTGCACTTATCGATAGGAGCGATGGCGCTCTATGGGCAGCTCAAGGAAGGCGCCTCCCATTCTTGAGCGACGACTAAACCAATGAATGGATCCACTTTTGGGCGAGCTGGGATCCATCCAGTCTCACTTCGATGACATACAGGGAGTCATTCGGCCAGCAAGACCAAACAAACGATCCATGAGCCATTGATCTGAGCTTCATTCATATGTCGGACGGCGCAGTGACGCTTCTGGCCATTCATTCTCTCTATTTAATTTTTCTATCTTTTGAGCAATTTTAGTCCGGTCGCTCTGTACAATTTTACTCATCCCCACGTCCGCCAAAAGATCTCATACCTACCTGTCATGGCTCCCGCGCTTCCCCCGTTTGCGCCGTTTCCCGAAGCACCATGGCGGGATCATATTGTTCCAGAAGAATGGCAAGCTTGTTTGTCGCTTTGGATTTCGCTTGCCGAAGCGCATCTTTCCTTGCCCAAGAGCGACTTCCAGAGTTTATCTGTCAAAGATGAATCTCTCGCTAAATTTTTGACGGCATTTATGCGCGAGCTCGCTTCCTCTGGAATTGGTATTCTGGGGTCTTCCGAGTCTGCAGGCATTCTACTGCGGCATGGATACATACTCACAACAGCATTGTTAAAGACATCAGCTCCTCCGAGCGACGTATTACAATGGGAGTTTCTATCGGATTTCAGCAGAGTTTATGGCAAGAAGAGGACATCTTCAGTGTTGGGGACAACTTTCAAATTGCACACTCAACCCATTGAAACCTCACTTCACGGTGTGAAAAAGTCACTCATCATCGCCTTGGATTCTGGTATCAAAGACGACCTGCGGATACCAGAGACTAGATTGAAGCACCTGAATCACTTAATCCACGCTTCTCCCGAAGTGGCTGCCTTGTTCATGGCTGGCAGCGATTTCCTGGATGGCCTCATTAGCTGCTACAAGATCATGAACCCTCCGTTGAGGAAGACCATAATTGCTACAGCCTATCTATGCCTCATTGGTCTAACAGAAGGCGAATCACCAAAGTTTTCTGTTTTAATAGACCAACTCTATTCCTTGAAAGCAGCAGCGGATGCTCACAAGGCCGGTCCTACTAGTGGAAATGACTCCATGGTGGCAGAGCTGGTCACAGTTACGCCACTTTTGAAGCAAGTCCAACATCGCCTCGAGCAGTCGGGATCCACAGCAACACGTATCAAATCCGTCATCACGGCCCTGGAGGGATTCAAGAAACCCGGTGGCAATGTTCGGCCAAAGCGACTAGTAAAAAGAAAAATCGACAAAGGGAAAGCGGTTGCGGGCTCTGAAGACGATGAAGACCTTGGTGCGCTCCGGGTGCATCAGATGAGTCAGATTTCTCAAATACAGGACCTGTTCCCGGATCTTGGTTCTGCTTTCATCTCAAAACTGCTAGACGAATACCACGACGACACTGAACAGGTCGTTGCGCACCTACTGGAGGACAACCTCCCACCCCACTTGGCCTCTGCGGACCGGACCAGAGACTTGTATGTTCTCCTCACAACCATCAATACCCTTGGGCTACTAACCATGCTGTAGGTCACCCGAGAGAACACGGAGACGTCGGAGTAGTCTGGCACCCAGGTCTACCCCACCATTGCTACCGACTCGCCATAATGTTTTTGATGATGACGACTTTGATAACCTGACAGTGGGTGTGTCGAATCTCCATTTCGGCAAACGGGACCAGGAGAAAACAGCAGATGACATGTTGAAGGATCGCTCGACCGCTCCTAACAAAGCGGCGATTCTATCCGCCCTCTCGGCATTCGATGCAGATGACGACGAACGTGATGACACTTATGACGCAGCGGATGCAGGATTTACAGTAAATGACGCCTTGGCCGATGATGCTGATGACCAGAAGCGCAAGGATCAAGTGGAGGAAACATTGTTCAATGCATTCAAGTCAGATCCCAAGCTCTTTAACCGAGATTCGGATACGCGACGAAGCAATTATCGGATGAAGTTGAAGAACGATACGGGAATGACTGATGAGGCAATTGAGGGATGGGCCGTGATGCTTGGCCGCAATGCCTCACAGCTTAGAAATCTTGAGATCAAGTACAGTGCAGCCAGTACGTTCACTGGTCAGCAGACAGCACTAGCTTCTACGTCTTGGAAAGCAAGCCCTGGCGGTTCCGGAGATGAAGACTCGGGACAAGGCTCAGGAGGCGCCAATGCTCCCCGAGGAGGATTCCGTGGCCGTGGAAGAGGAGGTAGAGGACGAGGCGGTGGCCGCGGCGGCAATGTCGCAGGCGCAACAGGCGAAAAGGGCACCGAGAATGCGGGGCGCAACAAGGAAGCCAACAAGTCCTCTCGAGCAAACCATAACCGACGCGAGGGACGAGCAAAGAAGATGGCGCGAGCTGGGTTTCCTGGCTAGGCACGCCAAGCTATATTCATATGCAGTAGGACTAGGTTTCGGTCATACTAACCATTGGCTTACCAAACCACATTAACCGTACTCGAAGGTGAAAAAATATGTACAGGCCCACATCCATGCCTATCACTGATTGCACCTCTTGCCCTGTTCTATGACTACATAATCCTTCGTCTCTTGGCAGATTGCTGGCTACTACTCCGCACCAGTGCCACAGAGCCAGTTTGCCGTTTACCCAAACCACCGTACGACTCAGCTCCAATGGTGTCTTCCAGATCTTCATCGCGTATACCCGTGGCATAGGGGCTTCGCATATCGAAAACACCTGGCCTGGGCGACGGTGCGTGAGGAGGCTGTTGGAAAAAGGTGCTCATCATCGGTGTAGGCGACATGACACCTCCGAAAGAAGAGCTTGCTTCTCCGAATCCGACATGTCGCATCCAATTGTCGTCCTTTGGTGTGGCAAGTTCAGAGATTGTCCTCGATTCTTGGTCCTTATCTCCGTCGATAGCTGGAATCATGGAAATCAATGATTCTCGTGAGCTTCGACGAGTAGCCATGTACTCCTGGATATCAAAGCAAGGTCTGCATACCGGATATGCCGGCCAGCGATCTGCTTCCTGGATGTTCTGGGGCAGCTGAGGTCGTGTTTGTTGACCACATCGCTCCTGGATATCATCAAAGACATCAAATATTGGCGTGAAAAACGCAACCCGTGGGCCAGGTCCGTAGTACCTATTACGTCCCCAGAGCTGCCCAACGAGCGCATTCGTCTCGCAATCGACCACACCAGCCCCACTGTCACCAGGAACCCCCATACCACCACGGATCCACGAGTCCTCATCCTCGCAACCAAAGGGCTCCTCAATGAACCATTCGCGGGTAGCTTTGCCTGTGCCGTTCTTCCGACCGTCGATGTATGCGGGGATCTCACATATTTGACCGTGCTGAAAGCCAGATGTTCGACCCGTGCCACAAACCTCAGCTCCTGGGGCGACACTGCACACCCGTGTGATTGGTTCCTCCAGCTGCGGTGTCGCTGTGCTGGGAAACCTGCGTAGCATATTGGCCTGCTGTCTCTGGGACGATATTAATGCCCAATCCGTGACGACGAGGGGAGGCTCTTGGTCACAGTCTTCCCAGTACGGTTCATGAGTTATCCTTGTGGTCTTGAGATCATAACCCGAGGTCGCAGTCAATTTACCCAGGTGTAGATTCATTCCAGGTCCTTCGAGAGCGTCGTGCCTCTCATTGCGACATCGGTCACGGTCCTCGGGCGACGGATGTTCCACGATTGCTGGGTGTCTGGTAAGATCTGCCTCCTCGAAGGGGTGAAAGTTGGCCAGCCAGAACCATGCGCCGCCTATTTTTATGCAAGGCCCCAAGGTGGCACTCGTATCATCACCATCTGGAAGGGTCATGCCTATACTGTCTCCCATTTGGGGACTAACGTAGCAGAACGGGTTTCGGGGGTTGCATATTTCGTCGGGCATGTCTCTGCTTAGACCTCTAGCCCAAGTAAGACGCTCGACACTACCCACAGAGAACACGAAACTGACGAGTCCTTTGTAATAATCTGGAAGCAAGTCGCGTACATGTCCGGCAATTACGACCTTCCGGGCTTTGGAAATGGGCCTAGTTGTCATGATACAAACGCGTCGGGCGTCTCGCTTCTTACCGCGTGTGACGGTGATGACATGGCCCGCTCCGCACCACTTCGGCATCAACTCAATAAGAAATGGCAGGACGCCGTGTTCCCAGACAATTGGGAAGCTGACAACACTTGCCGTAGCCGCCCGTGGCGTACCGATATTCAGAGTTCCTGGACTATCCATTGATCTTGGCGTCGCTACTTTCAGACCATTAGTTGTTCCGGAGCTTCGTCAAATTCTTAGGCAATGGATTTCTTACCTGCAACCCTTTTGAACTTTCGCTCTTCTACAGCTCTCAGCTGATTCCGGCATTTTTTCTTCCATGTCGCTATCGTCAGTTCCATCTTGAGCCTCCTATCGTCACATTTCGTTTGACGGGACGGCACAGGTGCTGCACTGGGTGCCTTCCCCGCCACTTGGAGTGGGTCGGGTATTTTGGTCAGTAAGTCGCTCGACGGGCGGCGCTCCTGATCTTCAAGCGGACTTCCATGTTTATGCTGGCACCTCAAGTGAACCTCGACCAATTCCCTGGCTGCGAATACACCCTCTGTACAACCGAGGACGGGACAGCTTAGGAGATGAGCCGCTTTCACATGCCAGTTCAACGCTTCCCGTGTTGTGAAAGGACCATCTTTGCAGGGACCGTCCATACCCCATAGGCAGATATGGGAGCCCGCAGCTGGGCGGTCGACATTTACCACACCTGGATGAGGTTCGCCACGTACCTCGACCCTGTCGCTGGCGGTCACCATTTCGTTCTCCCACAGCCGAATGGTTCCCTCCGACGCAGCGTCAGTGGGAGATGGCAGTGTACCGGTGGTGTTGCCATCACAATCCCGTTCGTAGGGCCAGTTTGCCGTTCCACATGACGAATCTTGTCGCTGCTGTTGGAGATGCATCTGCTGTTGCTGCCAGTCAGTACAGATGGTGGACAGCGTCGAATTAGTCGACGAGCCTGGAGATGTCGTGGAAGAGCGGGATGACGTGATGCTCGGAGCCGGCACGGAGCTGGGCGGGCCATATAAGTAAGGAAAGTCTGCGCTATCAAAGACTTTGCTGGCATAGCCCGGCATGAAATAAGGTCCGTATGAAGCGTCGGCAACCACAGGTCTCTGTGGTGCGGCCGGCCAAGCGTATGGCACCGACACCACGTCCAGGTCCTGAAATTGGGCGGGCGCAAGTATCGGCTCGCCACTTGTATTGCCATGGGTTAAGGCATTCTGACTCAACTGTGCTTGGATTGCAATGTCATGAAGGAATGCACTAGGCCTGGCCACTGATTGAAGTTGTTGCTGTGACCTCTGCCTGCGCTGAGCGACAGCGGGCGCTGGTGGCGCTGCAGGGTTTCGGGACGGGCGCATGTTCCCGCACGCAGAGTTATTCAAATGTGAATACTCTGTGAACTTTGATCGATTTCAATCAACGTATAATAATATGATTTACGCCCAGGTTGAGAACTATAGTTCACCACGGACGTTAATCTCACACTAGTACGGTTTGTTTCAATTGGAAATGTGGCCCGGGGTACTCCTCCTCGAGGAATATGCGGCGGCCTCCCCAGGCAGCCATCAAATGGACCCTGCTGACCTTTGCTGCGCCGCAATTCGATAGGTGTGCATCCTCCACCTTGTCACACCTCAGCGAACTTCGTCATTGGGTTGATACCTGCAGAAACAGGAAGTGTAGATACGTGCAATATTCATTTTATCCGTACTTTCGACAATTCTTGTTTAACACCAAAGTAGTCGTACATACGATGTTGTGTCAATCGCCTGGTGTATAGGTGGGTTGATACGATATCGGCTAGTGACAGTATAACTTATCGGCAGAAGGGCGACTCCCACTGTACTGTGTATACTCTTTCTGGAAAATCGTCAGTCGCGACTCTTCTCGACCTGATACTAGGATGCACGTAGGAGGCATATTGAAATATGATTGTCATTGATACTTTGAGTTTCTAGCCACTAGTTCCCTATGTCAATGTTGTCTTGAGTTACGTGTGTTGGTATGTGTGATGCACTGGGTATTCATCGGGTGGGATGGACGTGGGATCCCCACCGAGATGGGCAGGTGAGGCAGATGCTGTTCAAATCACGAAGGCATCGCTATGGTACTGCTAATGACTCAGCAGGCTTATAAAAGACGCGATCAGATCCGAGTCCGCCTTCATAATCCGTCTGAACATATTCCGATACCATGCACTAATAATGGGAATCCCACAGCGACAGATTGGCATTTGCTTGAAGATGTTTCCGCCCCAATTACACAATCCATGTCCGGTACTTATCCATCCGGTCAGCCGCTCGCACGTCTCGTCTTGGCTAAAGGCATCGACCAAGTCCACCGGCTCTGGGTTACCCGTACAGAATGGACAAGCGCGCGTTCGGACGGCGTAGGCGCACACGACGACGGCGCTCTTCATGAGGGAAGGTACGATTAGTGGGTTCAGCAATGCGTGTCCGTTTTTCGATTCTTGTTGCACAATTCTTGCGATTTGCCCGGCGTGCCAGACTGCTATCCGGGGCGAGCTTGACCTCATCCAGCAGGAGAGATCCAGGTCGCGCGAAGCAGCCTGAACAGGTACATTGGACTCTTGCTGCGCTAGAAGACGTTGGAGGCACATTAATGAACGGGGAGAATATGCTCTAAGCGCGGAGGCATGATAGAGGATCCTTGTTTCAGACAATAGTATGGCATTCGTCTCGAGCCTGTCAGAGTCAGTAATCTGTAGTTTTGTGCAGACATCAGAGATTCACGAGGTTCCATGAATTGAGGACATACTGGTCCAGGTTAGTAAATATTTAAATATACCGGACACAAGTTTTCAGTTGCGACAGGGTGCCGAGACAAGGTGTATCATACCTGGAGAAATGCTTTGTTGTTTGCCCACCAAACAGCCAGCAGACGACGACAAGTTTGCGCGACAGCTAGCTCTGAGTCTATGTCCATGTTCGGCTGTACTGAGATGTTATTGATAAAGTCTGTCGAGATTGTCCACATGTTCGATTGCATCGCACAAAGACCCAGATGCAGGTCGTTGAGATTCGGCCGCTCGTGGTCAGGGTAATGGAAGTCGGGGTCAATCGATCGGCGAACGAGAAGGCCAAATGAATGTTCCCGGCCTGGTGTATGCGAATCATCGCCGTGTAGAGCCTGTGAACCGTTGACAAGAGGGACTTTGATCTCGGGGCAGTGAAGAAACGGTGGCGTGTTGAACACTAGGCTGATGTATGCATCGATTCTCATCACCACAAACGCGAGTCTGACCTAGTCAGTCATGACTGCCATAAGAGGTAGTTTTGTTAGATAGTTCATACTTCTGAGCCGCCAGAGCTCTATCGTCAGGTGTGACAGACTCGGAGTCGGACCACATACCATCGGCATTGAAGATACCGGCCCGGCGACATGCACTGATCAACATGCTGTGGAAATTTGCTGCTATAGTCATGTTGTCGATCTTGTCCTGTGTTATGATTAGTAAACCAGTACGAAATGTTCCAGCTGAATGTACATACCGCTCGGCAGATAGCATAGAGATTATAGAGGCAAATGATCTGTAGCACTTCCAACTCGGTACTTGACTCCTGGTGTGTGTTAGTCATTGCTCATGGCTGCTTGCTGAAGAGTAAACACATACTACAATGGCTTCTGCCACTTGATCCATAATCAGCCCTACCAGTTTTGAGTGCTCTTGGTCATTCTCAAGCCAGCTGGGTATCAGAGCTATTGCGGCAATCAGCCGATTCGACGTTGTCTCGTAATCAAGACAGGGCAATACGGCCCAGCGTGGATTCACATCTTGGAAGAACGAGGCAAAGAGCCGCTGCGCAGTAGTGGAAGCTCGTACGATATTACCACTGCGATCAAGCAGCGAGTTTGGCGACTGAGCATACGGGTCATGTCGCTCCTGTGTTGCAATTGATCCATCTCGATTTTGAGCAGAATCGGGTACCCTTGGAGATTCAAGCGCCCGAGCAATGGTTCGATGCGGCGTTGTAAATGGCGAAGTGGCGAATGGCGATTGTTCATTATGCGAATTAGAATCACTTAGCGGCTCTGATACGATAGTAGTATCATTCTCTGCATCTAATGGTTGGGTAGAGCTGTGGCGAGTTGACGATTGTGCAGGAGACTCGGCACGGTCGGCCATGGGAGGGTGCTTCTGAATATGGCGGCGCAGGACATCGCTACTCTCGAGTCAACGGGTTTTTCGTAAACAATTTGCATCCGGTCTATCTCGCCAAGACTATAAAGACGCCGGTATAATTGAGCACACATACCTGCGCGCATAAGTGCGCCCACAAAGGTGGCACCGGTACTGGGCGGACGTGTGGGATTTGAGGTGCCTAGTCAGATGCTCTTTGCGACGGAAGCTCTTCGAACAGTTGGCGACAGTGCAGGCGAACCCGCCGCTTGGCGATTGCTCCATTATCCTTGGTGCAATGTTGAGATGATTGCGTGCTACAGCGCGGATGATTTGTGTCGTCGACCTACAGGGACGATCGCCATCCCACTTGCGTATGAAGCTACAGGAGCGACCGTGTGGGATGGCGGGGGTTGTAGGAAATACCCGCGATGTAAGCAAAATGTGCTAGGCGCAAGTGAACAGGAGGCGCTGGCACTAGATGATGGGTGGGTGGGATGATTCAGAGAGACACAAATAAGTCTGTCCAGCTGAGGCCTAGCTGTAAAATCAGTTCGGAGAGTGCAATGAGGGCGCGCTAGCGGTCATCAACTCACTAAATCGGCTCCTCTAGCGCACTAAAGTCGCTGTAGATTTGTCAGTGTTCAGGTGGGATGCCGGGTGGGATGTCGATTGTGTAGTGGAAATTTGTGGGATATCCCAGACATGTGGGATGAGTGTGGGATGATCCACCATTATGGTAATCGAGGTTTGCTTACAACACTAGATGGCAGGTGAACGATTGCGGCCAAGACTGCTGACTTATGGAGCGAACAAGACCGAACAGTGTTCTTTTCGGACGTTTTCGGCCGAATTGATGTATTGTCGATATGCATACTTATACCCGTCATGGCCGCTCCGTATCACAAACTCATCTTCAAACAACAATCACAACATCATTTCACAACTTACCCACACTATTAACCCACATCTTCAAGCATTTTCTCATTACTTGAGTCTATAAATCATCAAAATGGTCCAAATCACAAAGGTCGCTCTTGCAGGTGTAAGTAAAACAGATCTTGACAACAAAATATGCCAGACCTGACGTTCAATAGGCTACTGGCTCGCTTGGCAGTGTCATGCTCGATCAACTCTTGCAAGCCGGCTTTGAAGTAACAGTTCTCACGAGATCAGCGGATCAGAAGCTCCCATCAAACGTCACAGTCAAGGTAGTCGACTATGACTCCCTAGAGTCAGTGACTGAGGCTCTTAAGGGCCAGCAGGCTGTCGTGTCCACCATTGGAGGCGCCGCGCTCAGCAAACAGCTACTTTTGGTCGAGGCCGCTGCCAATGCTGGCGTCATTCGATTCATCCCGTCCGAGTTCGGCTCAAACACACTTCACCCAAAGGTTGCGCAGCTTCCCGTCTTCACCGACAAGGTCGCTGTGCAGAACGCTCTTAAGAAGGAAGCGGATGCTGGCCGCTTGACCTATACCCTGATTTCCAACGGACCATTCCTGGACTGGGGAATCGAGCACGGTCTGATCTGCAACCCGAAAGAAAAGTCTATTACTATTTACGACGGAGGCAACCAAGTGTTCAATGCCACCACGCTTCCTACCATTGGCAAATCTGTGGCGAGCACTCTGAGACACCTTGACGAGACCAAGAACCGCGCCGTATACATTTCAGGCGCTGCTCTCACCTCCAACCAGGTACTGAAGCTTGCAGAGAAGGCTACAGGTACCTCGTGGAACAAGACTGAGGCGTCAGTTGGTGACCGTCTGAGCGCCGCCTGGGCTGAGTTGAAGAAGGAGAAGCCTGATCAGATGATCTTCATCATGGGTTTCATTGTCACATCAATCTGGGGCGAAGGATACGGTATGCCTTTTGAAAAGACTGACAACGAGTTGCTTGGCATCAAGGAGACGTCTGAGGATGAGATCATTGCTATGATCCAGAAGTACGCATAAAGCAGCAACTACTTGCATTTGCCAGCTCTAGAGTGGTTTTGATACTAGATAGATACATAATGTATTCGTCGTTATGACATAGAATCACAGGTGCTTGAGCATCTATTCTCTTGGGATCGATCCCTAATTGAGCGCAAATGGTTTTCTCTATTTCCGATACCACATTCTAGTGACTTTTGTTTTCCTGATCTTCCTTTGCAGCTGGAAAATTCCATAGAGAAGAGCCTCGGCGGTTGGAGGACATCCTGGCACATAAATATCCACCGGGACAACGCGATCACAGCCGCGGACCACACTATAACTATAATGGTAATAACCACCACTGTTAGCACAGCTGCCCATGCTTATAACCCATTTCGGGTCCGGCATCTGGTCGTAGCACTGACGGAGTGCTGGAGCCATCTTATTGGTGAGTGTACCGGCGACAATCATTACATCGGCCTGCCGAGGCGACGCACGAAAGATGATACCCAACCGATCCTGATCGTATCGCGGCATGGATGCGTGCATCATCTCTAGACTGCAGCATGCTAGACCGAAGGACAATGGCCACATGGATCCATTGCGTGTCCAAGCGATGAGTTTATCCAATGAAGTCCTTTCTCGTACATTCTCATGTTAGTCAAAGGTACTTTCTCTTGCAGAGTTTGAGTGTTCGTTGTCTTACATGGCATAATCGACCATGCTTGTCGGCTTTAATTGTGTGTTGAGAGCCATGCTTGGAGCAGCCCTAGGTGATGTATGTTTGAGGTTCTCTCGTGGATTGCGCGAACAGCTTGTGATCATTCGAGCGTTTTGGCAGAGTGGCCTTTGGATCACGGTTCGTAGCACATTTCGTGTCGGAAGGCGGACTGAGACTTAACCAGCTTGTAAGTCAAATACTCAATTTTCGGTAGTGGAATAACAAGGAGTAACTCACAATTTCTGACAGGTACGCACTTCATGGTCGGCAATTTGTTTGAAATTCGAAAAATAGATGATTGGATTCCCCTATGCTTTTGCAAGTAATAATTAACTTGACTGACATAAATGCCTTATATGACACCCTCCAAGCATCGGGATATTCACACATCTTGGCCCCACCTGCATCTTACTTTCCAGGGTCTAGTACCTGAATCTTGTCCACAGATGGGCACTGTGTAGCCATCGTTTTAAGGCGAAAGCTTCATAGTGTTCAAGGCCTTTCCAGACTGTGTACTAGCCCGTGTGTTCCACATTTAGCTTCGTTGCTGGATTCTGGCCTCGGATAAAACACACAACAGCCAGTTCCGACCAGTCTCATCTGTTCCCTTCTTCAATGGGCTATGCAAGCATGGTTGGCTGGCACTCTGGAGATATTCGAACGGCTGAATACGACTAGCAATGATCCGAGATGTCTTGTCCAGTTTGCCAGCTGTCAATCGCCGAATCCGTGCGCAGTCGTACTCCGTCTTCAAGTGGTCGCGGGTGCCCCTTCTGCTCTGCCGTTTTCTCTCGCGTTGACGCCGCTAAACGACATGCACGGAGCTGCCCTCAACGAAGAGACCGTGAGCTTCCAGTTAGTAAGCGCGGTCGCAAAGCCAAATCTTGCGCGCAATGCTCGCGCGTTAGAGTGTACTGCAATGGACCGGATCAAGGACCTTGTGAGCGGTGCACATCTCGAAAGCTAGAGTGCACATTGACTCAGCGATGTACAAATGCAGCTCACAGGGTATCGGAGCATTCAAGTTCGTCAGATCAGGGCGAGCATCGTCGACTTCCCTTGTCGTTTCTGCTCAATTTCACGGACGAGAAACAGGACTTTGTGACAGAGAGGGCAGTAGGTGAGGAGCCGGATGGTGACCTCCTAGGGCCCACTCACTTGTCGCCGCCTGGTGATGAAATGTTCGACTTCATTGATCCCACTCTGCTCTTACCATGCGACTCTGAAGCCTGGCTGGGCGCCCTGCAAGACACGGAAGAACAAGGTCTTCTTGGCTCCTTCGCTTTTCCAGCCGGTCAGGGGCTTGCTGCGCGATTAGAACTTTTGGAATCGGAAATCGCTGCACACTCTCACACGAGTCCGCTGCCTCGAAGTCCGTTTGATTCAGACGCTTTTCATCGATTTTTTACTCCTTCTAACGTAAACACATTCGCCACGATATTTTGTCGCAAGCGACATTACCAACATCAAGTCATACATTGGCCGACCTTTTCTCTTGAAAAAGCCTCGCTTCCCTTACTCATGGTTGTTGCACTCACTGGAGCTACGTATTCATTCCATTGTGGAAACGGACCAGAGCACATCACCGCCGCCCGATCCTTCTACCGACTGGCGGACTCTTATGTTTTCCACGAGCTGAGAAGATGCGTTGGCGGCGGAGCTCGTCCTTGCGATATGGCAGAGTCTATTGAACTTTGCCAAGCAGGTCTGCTCATGTATGCCTTGGACACCCTCTTGGCAGGCGACGAAGGCGTGCAATGTTCTGCCATGATGGAACGACTTCCTGCATTGATATCCACGATGCGAAAGCTAAAGTTCATTGGTTGTCGTCATGATCCCTCCGAAGACTGGGTACTTTTCCTTCAACGTGAGCAGATAATCCGACTTGTATCATGGGCCTACGGATCTGACTGCTTGGTTACCATGTCCTTCAACACTCCACCATTCTTCTCACTCATGGAGATGACTGGAGATCTCCCGTGTCATCCTGTGTTGTGGGATTCTGACCCGACGACCCTGGACTCACTGAGGTCGTTGAGAGACACTACTTCCCACTGCCTAAAGGACCTCATGTCATGGCTACTGGACGATAACATGCACCCAAGTGAGACCCTTGGAGACGTTCCATTATTTCATCTGCATATCATGTTGTGCGGTAAGTACCAATGCAGCACATATGACCGTCTTTTTCAATTGTACGAGAACAAGTAGTGCTGAATGAATACTCGAAACAGCATTTCAACCCATCATTTTCCACCTGTCAGCCACTCTGTCGCTGCCGTCACAATCAAACAGGCTGCTAAGGTCACTAAGTACGTGGAGACAGCTATGGAGCAAAGCATTCCATGAACTATCGGATGACCAGCGCAAGTGGCTCGGAGTTGCCAAACACGTGCCAGATATCGAGTATCTCTCGAGAAGAATAATCGAGGTGTCATTAAGCCCTGAGGCGGCGTCTTCGCAATACCTGCAGCGAATTCCCTCCTATACCGCAAGAGAGATCCACGATTTCATACAAGAATTTGTATCGAGGGCATGATCACATGACTCATCTTTTAGCAATGAGGCTGTGACTGGACCAAGAAATCTTGGCACAGCCGTGGCATTCAGCCTAGTATACAGTGGTCGACATTTTGTTTCCGTAGCACAGGCGATCATGTCTCTGTCGATAAGTTCCATGCGGGGATCTATACTCGTTTATCTGCGATGCTGCACGATTAAGCTCGCAACCATGACTCGTCGCCTTAAGCTTGACGGCACGCCCGACCCATCTCAACGTCTATCGCTCTAGCGCATCGTAGCTCAAAGCAAAGCGAACTTGTGGAAATAGAGGCACTGAACAGCCCTAACGTTGTCTCTCCACGTGGGACCGAAGAGGATCTACACTAGGTACTGATTTCTTCATCGCGTGGCAGATGCAGCAGCCTTACTCAGTCTACAACGAAGTAGATATAGTCCGAGTAGAAACGAGACTCATCCCCGCTTCAAATGCATACTTGTTGATGCACACGGATATAGTGACAGCGGAAAAAAGTATGACTCGTCAAGCATATCTGAAAGTTTATTTCATCGTAGTGGTGTGGTCGCTTAACTTTGTTTGCCGGCAACCGCCTAGGCCGACATCATCGCATGACGCAAAGCGTCAACGGATGCTATTCCGCGCGGAATAATCTTGTCTTGAGGGGATACGTGAAGATGTGTATATAAGACATGGATGACTTCGTCATTTGAAGAGAATTTGAATTATATCCCTCAACAAACAGTTAACTCATCCAACCACACACCAAAACAATATTACCACACAGAATCTATCGAACAGCTCTAGCTGTCACATCGAACCCAACACAAAACACCAACAACGTCAAAATGTGCTTTGGATTCAGCCGAAGAAGAAGAGCCTGTGGACCACCCATGATGGCTCCTCGTCCGATGATGCAGACGCGCCCCATGCACTGCGGCCCGAGATATGGATATAGCCCCAGACCGGGCTTCGGAGGTGGTAGACCTGGTTACGGAGGCGGACCTGGATTTGGCGGCCGGCCCGGTTTTGGTGGCAGACGAGGCCGCTGTTGAGCTCGTACATGATCACTGTGGCTAACGTGACGCAAGCTGACGAAAGGTATGTCTGACATCGGATCTTACAATTGGTGCTAAGACGGACTGACGATTTCCATAGTACCAGATTATAAAGTGGCATGAGAGAATCAAAAGAGGGAGTCACTTTATTCAGATGATTGGATGAGCTATGACACAATAACAATAATTTTATGAAATGATATATTTCTGCCATATTCAAACCATCGGTGATGTTGTGATCTGAGAATCTCTGCAATGGTTTACGGACGTTCTTCGGGTCTGTAAGTAGCAATTGTGGCAGATTGCAGAGCTAGTCCCCCTGGCTCCTTTAAGACTCACGTTCCGGCTCGCACCGCGTAAGATATATATATTTGCGTCCCTGGAGCTCCGGGTAGGATGGAAGCTTTTCGAGTGAAGTTTTAAAGCGAATGTCACAGTCTACTGTAAAAACACAAACCAACCCAAGAATTCCGGCCTGCAATATAGGCGTCATTTTCTCTTGAAAAAGCTCTATCTCATTCGGCTCAAGAGGTCCGTTGTGGTTGAACGCTGTCATCGCCAATTGCCACTCATATTCGTTGAGCTTCGACCGACAGGAGTGAGGGAATTTAGGTCTGCCGTCTCTGAAATAACATAAGGCATCCTTTTGTAATTCCCTGAATGTCGAGTAGTATTGGAGAAATTCGAAAGGTCGCGAGGAGCGCGAATTAAACCCTTTAGTAGTCAAGTATTGAAAGACTCCAATCGCCTCTTGAATTGCAATTTGGTTCGGAAACAAATCGAGGACTTTGTCCAGCACTTCGCCGAACCGTTTGACTGCATATGACATGCAAGTAAACATCCATTCTTCCTTCACGCTGGGGCTTTTCTCAACATGCCAGTGAGAAGGCGGTGAATAACCATCTTCCATGTTATGAATGGTCACGTGCGGTGTCATCATGGAATCGATTCCAACCCCAAGGATCCAGCCCCCACGTGTTGTGTCCACCGTGGAGGAGATGGGACTAGAAACTGTTGTTGTATCTGTAACTCTGATTTTCTCCACATAAAATGGCGGATAGCCCTCAAGGATCATTGCAATCTCATGCTTTGTTCGATTATGAAGCTTTCCACCTGAGTGCCGGGACTTCGGATTAAGAACAGGTATATGAGCAGTGAGTATTCCGTTCGTGTCGCTAAACTGGATGATGCTGGTGCCGGAAAGTATCACAAAAGCTTCGAGGGTCTTGCGATCGGTGCGAATATAATGCTTTGTTGGATCAAGCGGGTAGGGCTTGAACACCTGTATGTCGCGTCGCTGCGCTGAAATCCAGGCCTTTTGGAATACCTTTCCGAAGCTTGAAGCCAAACAGTCCTTGTCATTGTGTTCGAAAGTTCTCTTAGCAGGGGAGCCTTCCTGCAGTGCCCCGTCGGGGATATCTTGCCACTCGAGTCGTTCACATGTAGAGCCGTGAACTAAGATGCAGCGCTGTATTCGCCTGAACATCAATTTGATGAGCCATGTTGCACTACCGGACAACATGAATGGTAGGCCTATCAGGGCTATGAGCGCTGCCATCGCGTCCCAGCGTATCTTCATATGCAACATCAGCCGAGTGGTTCATGAGCAAAGCACTGGTAACCTTACCGTATCCATTTCCGCCTGCCTCTAGCTTTCACTCGTCTCGAGAATATATCGTTATGGTTAGAGAGTGATGCACTTGGCTCTGTATAGCTATCACAATGGCTACGAGGCTCACGTAGGTCAAGTTGGCTGAACGGAGGGAGTCTGTGAGCTGCATCAGATTCTTTTTTTCAGCCCCTCCCCATTGGGCTCGCGGGCGCAGAACCTCGCTTATGCATTAAAAAAAATCAGGCTCGTTAGGTAGAAGACATCCGTACCCCTGCCGGCAGCGCAACCAATCCCTTTGCCTCCTTAGTCCTCCATTGTAGCGCAGCACACAGCCCATACAGGGTCTTCAGCGTAGGCGTGGGAATGCCCAGCTTTTCCGCCTCTCTAATTGGTTCCCCAAGAATATTCTCATACTCAATGTAGTTACCCTAGGATATGTAAGCATTGTTTGAGAGGATTGCAGTCTACGCAAACCGGACAGATGCGATGCCATTTACCTTTTGAATATCTTGGAGCATACTGGGCTTGCAATAGACCTCGAGCGGATCAATGTGGATTGTACTCTCGATATGCTCTTTGGGAATGTCGTGCCCTGCTGCTTTGGCAGCATTCCATATTTCCCACATTGCAGGTTTGACAAGGGTCTCGACGGGTGTCTTGGCCAGCCTTAGTCGCGTAGTGTCCATGCCAGTGATGGTAGAAATGGGATTGAAGGATGAATTGTAAATGAGCTTTCGCCATCTCACGAAGTCGACATTCTCATTGTGCTCGCAGGTCACCTTGCCGGAAGCGCTGTACATGTCCACAAATTCGGCGGCAGCAGCGCGGGCGGTGTCTGGCGAAACATTTGGGTTCTTGAACGCGCCCACAATCAGCTCGTCGTGGTAATCGTGTACAATGTGACCATGTCCTTTTTCGGCGACTCCTATCAAGGAAATACCAGATAGAACCACATTTTGTGGAAAAGCCTTGATTAGAGGCTTTTCAATGTTGAGGCCGTTTTGCACGAGCACAACCACCGTAAGCCCGGGAGTCACGGCGGGCGCGATGATTTCCTCCACAGTGGGACCGACATCCGAGCAGTTCTTGGTAGCCACAACAATGTACTGGAACGGGGGCAGGTTGTCGCGCACCACGTTTGGGACCTCTTTCGCAACTAGGACATGATTTAGTACGGTTTCAAAGGCCTTGCGAGCGCTCTAACAAACTCTTGGATGGCTTCCAGGCTTTCAAGCTGCCATAGTCGACCGACTCAATGTTAAATCCGTGCTCGTCGACACTGGCAAAGTTGGAGCGCAGGACAGCGGTTACGCTAGCTCGGCCGCTAGCCTCCAGACTCACAGCGGCCATGGTGCCGACACCGCCCACCCCAACGAGCAGCACATTCTTTTTTTCCGCCATGGTTCTGAGACGTGGAGAGAACGAATTGGTGCTGTTAATATAATTGAGTGGAATGAATGATCAAGTATATACCACGACTATACGTACTCTGCAACAAAGGACCACTCTTGGCCGTGCTGGCGCCATGTCAGAGGAGCGATGCGGGACAGATAGGCGACTCGGCCAACCTCAGCTTACTCCATCCGATATGCTAATACGTGCTGCAAGGAGCTCCGATCCGATCGTTGTTCGGCGCCGCGACCGGGCTCCATCGTCACTGGTGTCACTGGTGAGGGGTCCTTGACTGTTCAGTGCGCCCTATGTATGAAATCGCCTATGCTATTTTTCGAGATATCCCTCCCCAGGATTGGCCATCCGATGAAAGACGTGTGCATTCCCAGCGTTCCAAATTCCACGGATGATCCGGTGAAGTGAAACGGGTGCGACATACAGCCGCCACGATTGGGGACCAGAGCATGACAGGACGTATTTGAAAAGTCACCTGTTTCAGCTGAGACCGATACGAGCATTAGGGAAAATAGACCACTAAACGGAACACTGCATACTTTTGTCCCCCACCTTTGACCTCCGGCCGAATGTCTTCGTGAAGTCTACACAGAGAGATGCATCGCGGAAAGCTTAGGACTACTAGCGTCTGTGTCTCCAGTTGATAGAAGAGATCCACAAATTTGCCAACATTTATGGCAGCTTTCCGCGCCAAAGCTAGGCAAGAAACGTGTCTACGATATCACAGTTATCAAATGTCACAGTAGTATGGTCAAGTAAAACGCCTGGTTTGCCTCCAAGCTGACGCCGCAATTAATTGCAGATGTATCCATGGTAAGCCGTGTTAGTATGAACTATGTGCTTTTTACTATCGTGAACCTTTCATTCTGGCTACAAATGAGATCTGTCCCTATATAGTGCACTCTCAAGAACAGTGCAAATGATATCAGCAGTCGGAGGTATCTTAGATGTTACCGAGGAAATACATTAAAGACATAATGTCGACGGTTTTTTTTTTTGGCTACAACGTCTCTTGGCATCGTAGAGCCTCTTTGCCAAGCGTTAGATGCTGTGGGAAGTCATTTACCACTGACCAGGTCCGTTTTGCTATCTTCAAAACTCTAAAATTGTCCACGCACATAAATTCATCATACAAGGCAAATGGAAAGTTCTAGTGTTGTAATTTATTGCTCGTCGGCATAACGGGAGAAAGGGCCGCATATTTCGTGCGGGCCAATATAGCTTGATGAAACCTAGGCTTCGATCGAACACGGCTAAATAGTTGAGCCAATATGGCAAGAATAATTAATATAGCCGCCAGATAAGGAATCTGATCCTCAGATTGCTGTGTGGTAGACGTTCTCTGCTGCCCTGGAGCTTTTGAAGTCCATATATACCTAGTCTCCGCGTGCTGAATCATTTCTCCTCTCTTCGCTCCAGAGCTTTACAAAAACAACCCATGCCTTAGATGTAATACAGTAAAGTTTTGTGTTACTGAAGGCATAACATGTAGTGATGGTATGTTGTGCTTATCATCCGTTACTCTCCTCTGGGAGCAACTACCTACTCGGGAAGGTAGCTAGAGGGGGTGCATCCAGTTGCTCTGTGTTGGGAGTAACACCTTCCAGATTGATCCACAATCACTGTATTTAGCGAGGATAGTCCACTTACATAGTAGCTGTCTTTTGGGCACTCTTCAAATGATAGATTTAGAGGAAACAACGATTGAACTTTGATCAAAAACTAAGCAAGAACTATGACGAAAATTATTAACATGTTTGCAACATTTACTCCGACACAAAAGTCAACGAGAGTGGTCAACATATCCCCTCGATCCCGACACGTCGAGATATCCATTCAGCGACGATGAGCTCCAGTCAAAGAAAGCGCACTCCAGTCTCAGACTCCAACATCTTCACTCCCAGACTCAGACCTTGGACACCATAAATGACACTGCCTCTGGTACCCTCGGTGTATACTGCAGATGAGCTGCTGTGATTGTCAGCGTGCCATCACAGACTTCGTCTCCATCATTGCAGATGATCAAGACTCTGTCCGACGAGATTCCGGGAATCGTGCCACCGTCCTGCTCGTTGCGAGTGTCGCCAAATGTGACCGCGGCGTTGACTCGAGCCTTCACCGCCGTCGTTACACGCTTGATGCTGGCGTGGACCATGGCGGCGCCTTGACTGTAGCCAGATACGATGATGGCAGCATCAGGACAAGTGTTGGCTACCTTTGTGATCAGAGTGGCCATGTTGTTGGCTGCCGTCGCATCGACTCCCTCTGGCAGTGTTCCGTGGGCCACAGCATCGTAGTTGACGCCTTGCACAGCTACGTTGCCAGATCCAAGTGCAGACTTGATCTGGTTGTAGAGCGGCAGACCAGGAGTAGCACCCTACAACTTGGTCAATATCTTTCATTCTGCCGTGATCAAAGAGTCAACTTACTAGGTTCCCGAGCTGGGCTGTACCACGAGCGAAGATCAAGACGACGTCCTTGCAACCGTCGGTGTTGAACTCGTTGGCGGTGAGACTAGTCGACTGTCTCGCCTGCAGGCCATCACTCGACAACTGGCCCTCGGCGATGCTCCGATCGACACGAAGCGAGTCAACGCTCACGGGAGTGGCCACGATGCCAGAGGCAAAGAGCAGGGACAGAGCTGAGGCAGTGAACTTCATGATGCCAGAGAACCTCGAGTTGACTTGGGCGATGTCGAGTAAAGAACAATTGTGCTAGGAAGGGAACAATACTATTATGGCGCTTGGGAACAGTGATTACACGATGGACTTTTCTTCAGGTTCTGGATGCTGAGACGACGACTAGTCTGACCCTTTTATCGTCATTTCGACAGATGATCCTTCGTCCTCGAACACTCAGCTACACCGAAAACTTCTGGATCCACCTCGGGTCATCCACCGCCACACTACAAAGACAGATCAGGTATTATCGCGTCAGCGAGGAATGCAAGGGTGACTGCGATAGTCTCTTGCGACTGCTACCCACGGCTTGGCACACCAAGGCTGTGAATGGAGGCATTATCGTTACGCCGACCCGGCTACTGCGACGATTCGAAGCACGAACACTCAACTCCCACCCCGTTTACGCGGCGAGCCAGTAACTTTGCCGAGCGATCAGCATACCTACTCTGGTGCGTAATCACAGTGGTGTGCAGGATGGCCCGTCGCAACACTGCTTTCCTACACCCCTCAATAATCGCAACACTTGTGAGCAACAGGGGCAAAGCAAAACGCCATCCCGCCTTTCGCTGGCTCTACATTGTGCAATCAAGGGCGAAGATTTCGTCAGATATTTCACGATGATTACCTTGCAGTTCAATCAATAGGATTGCTCCGGAACAGCTTTAGGGCCTGCTCAATTGCCAGGACCCACGACAACGCAGGTCCTATGCACTCGTTACTGCGGCAGCTATCGACCCAATACTAACCCGCTACCTCCGCATGCTCCAAGGTTGCAATGCATTCTGCCTTGGTCGATATATGATGACCAAGACGACTAAACTGAATGGACTTACTACGATAATGCATGGATCAGTCGCATTCCGCTAAGCCGCAACAGAAGCCAAGTGACCGCCGTCAGGAGACGAAATTGCAAGGCTTCTGACAGGTCCTAAACGGGGCACAGAAATGCATTCGGCCGATGGGAATTTATATTGGACGCGTGCCTAAGAATAAATCCTGTTCGGCGACTGGAAGTGGTATTCCCGGCCGGTCACATTGGAGGTAAGACGATGACCAGTAACCCGGCTAGTGTAGACATTGCGTAGTGTACGCTCCTATTTGCTCGTGATGACAGTCGCGGCGCCACTTTACTGGATGCGCTCGAGCTGAACGAACCGTAAAATCCTTGCTGCTTATTGACATGTTTTTCAATAAGGAATCTTCTGGTGGTGTGCCACCATGCATTTTACATGGGTGCCTGGGGGAGCTGGTTGGCGAACTTTTTTCGAAAATATGCACCAACCGTCTCACCCGATGACCGATGGCGACAATATCGTGTTATTGATGTGATACTAGTCGTCTATTGTTCCTTGGGAGTCATTGGAAGAATGAAGGCAAGGTATTTTGTTTCGTGTTCCAGTTTATGCTTCCACGGTGGGGAACTCGTCCGCAGGAAAGAACTGCATTCGGTTAGCTGGATTAGACGGAAAGTTTTGTTCGAGTACCGAAGAGCCTCAGTATCGTAGAATTATGTTTGATTGCCGGAACACCCCTTGGTTTCCAGGATGTCACCATCGTATACTAGTTGGTGCCTGTGGTAGCAACGGAAGGTGAGGAGCGAGAATTGTGCCGTGTCACAAACAGCCAGGGATAATCAGCATTCATCCAATATGTGTGTATGGCGCCATTCGGAGTACTCTTGTCGAAATCTGTCGTGGACGATGCCCGAATATTGTCCAAAGTATTGCGGTCAATTCCCTCAATCTTCGGGGATGGTTGGGGTCCGTAACTCTTGACGGCCGGCACTCGAATTAATCCCGCGAAACCATCAAGTGTTCTTGAATAATGGCACTTGATCGCAAAAAAGCAGTCGAATAATATACTTCTGATTGAAAATATGTGTCATGGAAATAGTTGTTTGGCTCTACTGAGCGTGTTCTGAATTATCGGATTGGTTCATTGGGCCTACTAGATTTTCTGGATGTCTCATTATCCATGTCGTCGTACCAAGCTATTGGAAACCATGAGACCTGATTCTTCCATTCCAAAGATCTCCTCAAATCTGACAATTATGGCGTCAATACCAAAAGGGTCAGTTGACCTCACGATGTGGTGGCCACTGAGGACGGAAGAAAGGAAAAGAGAAGAGAAAGCAATATGCGCTAAGCTTCTTTGGGTAGAGAGCATCCGAGTTTTTGCTTCCTGTGATAAAATTACGACAACTCACGTTGTTCCTAAAGAGGCAATCCGGTCTTGTCTGGGTAGTGCGAATTCGTCTGAATCAGCATGGCATGGGTGTCTATTCCAACAGCCGCTTCATTCCTTGGCGATGCTTGAATGTGCCGCAAGTGCTTCGTAGGACTAAGCGCATACGACCTATTGCAGGTCTAACCGCACGCATCTTTACATTTTCGACATGCATGTTGAAAATATGAACTTGCCAAGTGTCGGGGATAGCTGCTTGGTCTCGCAACATGTGCACCTTTTCCCATCCGGAATGTGATTTCTTTTCTCAACGAGTCACGCAGATTGGTCTGATCTTGTAACTCGATGTATAGGTCCAAGTAAGAGATCAAGAACACTGATGCACTCGAGACGAGTCACGATACTAAAGGAGTCCTCTTCACATGGAATATGACAGAATTTCGATGTATTTCCAAGTAACTCTTCGATACCAAGTGCATGTGGTAGGCTAAAGCATCTTGCGGGTAAATTGCGATATGTGTGAACCTGTTTCGACCCCCCTCAGGCCATCACGACATTTGGTTCGTCAATCTTGATAACATAACTCAGCACCATAACCAGCGGCTTGTCTTTGTTGGCATTCTCGGAGCGTAAATGGAGTGTGGTACCCAAGTCGACAAAACTGTCGCCCTGCGTATATTTTTCAATGTCACCACCTTCCCACTGCGAGATGACGTCGCCCTGGACCACGATTCCCGTGGCTGCAACCGGATGTGTGTGCAGAGGAGCCGCCACGCCCGGAGGGTATTCGAGTCGAACAAGTCGGGATTCGTACCCGGGCATTGTTGGAATAGGTACTCTCTGAAGGATTGTGCGTTTGATTGACATTATTGGGTCTGTATTTTCAATATCCAGTGATTACTGTGTCAAGATGGGGTCCTAAAGAAATGGGGAGTACAATGGAAAAATAAATCCTATTGAGCTCCATTTTGGTAGCGCCAAAGTCAAAAGTCTCCGCACCGCGCCGCCCAATCGTCTTGCTAAGGTTTCCAATGCGCCCTTGCATGTAAGCGAGGGCATATTGCTTCAAGCCGCTGATTTTATGCTGACGTGAGCATATATGGGCAGTTCGGGATACCTCAATGGTAGCTAATTAATTCGGGACTTTTTACAAGTTCATCAGTTTGTTTTGGTCAGGAAATATCAAATGGAATGGTTACATTGATAAAATCTAGATAAATTGAACTTTAAGCTGTTTGTACTCGATCATTCAAATGGCAGTTGTATCGCGGCGCAATCAAACTCCATGAAGCGTCACCACTGATAGTGCACAACAGCGCTTCTAGATACGTCCTCGAATCCTGCGAAAGGTCCATACTCTCTTTATGTTCTTCTACAACACGCTGATATTCTTCAACCTGCTCCTCCAAATATGAGCGGCACATCCTACGTGCTCCCTCGAGATCCACTTCCAGCTCCTCCATGATCACTGGTAATGCATTGACTATTTTGGTCAAGCCTCGGTCGGTAGCGTCCTTTGCCTCTTTCGAGTACGAGCAGAGATCATTCTGCAAGCAGAGTGCGACCCAGCAAGGCTTAGCCAGTGCTCGGATTGTTGTCAACTCCGCGTCGGGTATATCCAGCGCCATGCCAAATGTGACCAAGCCCAGCCAGAACATTTCGCCAACATCCCGAACACGGTAGTCCATATACTCATCCAAACCTTTGAAGTGACTCTGATGTTGTCGTCCTGCCCCTTCTGATAGGAAGGACGACCAATGCCCAAGTGCAATAAGCGCTCGCGGTTCGTCAATGGATCGCATTTCATCAAATAGGCTAGACTGTATGATATTGAGACCTTTGGGTTTGTTGCCAACAGGACGATCACTTTGAATGCAATCCTTGAATGTGTCTTCCATCATGTTATTCGCCGCGTCAAGCTTAGCAAGTTAGTAAGCCCCATGGTGTGAACATCGACAAGGGTACCCACATTCTCCTCGCTGTAGTCTTCCGTGATATCGTCATATAAGAACCCAATCTCGCTTGCATACGCCAATACCTCGAGCCGTTCCGGAAGGCACTCGGGAACTGCGACTTGCATCAAGCCAAATCGGTGCGTCAGCCCTCCATGACGCCCCTCCACAGAACCCACGTGTTCCGCCCAATCGCTTCTTGCCCGGTGAGCGCCTCGAGTTTCGAGGAAGCCCGAGCGGTGACATCGCACAGGTATTGTACCTGCCAAGCCCCCGGTCGAATATTCATCCGCGCTGAGCTCATAGGAATGTTTGTAAAGCATTTCGGTGACAGCGGGGAAGGGGAAAAACCAAAGAGGACAAACGTCACAAGCCAAAATCGAACCTGGCGATACAGTCTCTACGCGGTTGGGAAGATATATGTATAGCTATGTTACATCCTCTGCCTTATCTTTGGGATCCTCGACTAATTAGAGACGGCATTCCCTCAGCTCCCCACCATCGCTTCGAAGAGAAGGTTTTGTCGCCGAAACTATTTCTCAGCAACGAACTTAGCCTGCAAGCTAAGTCACGGATATAGTAACGGATTGCAGTCTTTGCATAGATTTGGACGCTGGTTGGACGGTGATTTGACTCCATCGTAAGCACTATACTTTAGAATGTGCGACCCTCTTAGACCCTGGACCTCGTGACATGAGCCTATCTGTTCTCCGGAGAAGATGCAATGGAGATTCGATATCGTCGAGATCTGATTCTTACTAGTTTTAACCACATATGGCTCCGCAGGATTCCCATGTCTGAGGCCCCAGTCTAAAAGCTCCAGCCACGGTCAGAGTGACGCACATTACCATTGCCATCATTGGCCTGATGGTCAATTTTAGTCTACATGTTGCATTACACGCTAGCGGGCGATATGCCCGCCTTCTGGAAAAGCAAATGTTCACGATGTATTTCCGGTGTACTCAAACTCGTATATGTATACTGTCTCCAGGATAGAACTGAGTATCTAGGTTATTCGACTCGACCTCCCAACACTCTTCGGAACGGACCAGCACAATGTTTAAAGAGAACTACTCGGGGAGCATGCTCCCATTGACAGAGCCTGTGTTCATTATAGTTGCTCTTTTATCGAGTTATCTCGCGCTGATACTGCATCGCTTATTGCTCTCTCCAATTGCCGGGTTTCCAGGACCCAAACTGGCAGCAGCCTCGGGATGGTATGAGTTCTACTACGACGTCCTCAAGCCCGGAATATACATTTACGAGATTGAGAAAATGCACGAGAAATATGGTTCGTGAGAAGTCCTCATATCGCCTCGTTCTCCGACAGAAATTGATTCTTACAAGGGCCAATCGTCCGCATCACGCCCACCGAACTTTCGATCAACGATCCCAGCTTCTACGATGATCTCTATGTTCTTGGAAGCGTACGCAAGACGAACAAACATGCCGAGTTCTGCCAAGGAACAGGGCTCGATGGTAAGTCCAATCATCAGCGAGAATCTTCCTAGGCAAAGCACTGATCAAGGACTGGTATCCAGGGTCCGCACTTCTGACACACGAACACGACTTACATCGGAACCGAAGAAAAGCACTTGATCCATTCTTTTCCAGGGCTGCTATCAGAAACTGGGAGCCATTGCTGGCCTCGTTGCTTCTGCGCTTTGAACAACGACTCAATGAGAAGAGAGGAAGTGTCACTCGACTCGATCACGCTTTCGTGGCTTTCTCCGGAGACGTTATTCGATCGCTCACTTGCGGCGAGGTGGACTACCTGATGGATGATGCCGGATGGTCGTCTCATTGGTTCGACCTCTTCAAAGATGTCGTGACCTCGGCGCCTCTCTTTACATCGTTCCCCTGGATCATTCGTCTGGTGACATATATGCCCGAGTGCCTGACGACTCTGGTGTACCCCAAAGGCAAGTCTTTTGTGGACTTCAAGAACATTGCTAGAACGCACATCATAGATGCCAAGAAGAATAAGGACGAGCCATTGTCGAAGAACGAAAAGAGCCAAGCTTCCATCTTTGAGCGCATGGTGCGACTTGACATTCCAGAGTCGGAGCTCGACACTGAGCGCTTGACCAAGGAAGCGCAGGCACTATTCGGTGCTGCTACAGTGGCCGTCGCCAGGACCATGGACACCATTGCCTACTACGTCCTTGCCGACGAGGCCATTAGACGAAGCCTATGCGACGAGCTGTCTGAACCAATGAGAGAGTCTCGCACGCGATATCCTTCCTTTGCACAATTGGAGGAACTTCCTTTCCTTCACGGAGTTGTTCTCGAAGGACTTCGGTAAGTACGCGGCGACTGTGCGTACACGTTCTCGACCTAACGTGCCCCAGCCTCAGCTACGGCTCAATGCACCGAAAGCCGCGCGTCGCTCCCGACACGGTCATCACTTACAAGGATTGGTCGATCCCCAAGAATGTGAGTCGTCGAATTAGGCTTTTGCCGGATTGTGTCATGACTGATCCTTGTTCAGACCCCAGTCGGCATGTCCGCGTACCTCAATCACACAAACCCTTCGATATTCCCCGACCCGTTCAAATTCGATCCCGACCGGTGGATTGGTGACGTCGATCCCATGATGCACAAGGCACTCATCCCATTCACGCGTGGCTCGAGAGTCTGCGTTGGACAGCAGTAAGTGGTCATTGTTTAGGAACGTGCACGGGTGGTACCTGGAACTGACTATTTATGATCATGTCAAGTCTCGCCGTGTCGGAGGTGACAATGATGATTGCGCTACTATTTAGCCCAGACGGCCCAAAGATGGATCTGTTTGAGACAGCCGAAGACGATGTCAAGAGCGTCCACGATTACATGATTCCGATGCCGAAAATTGATACGAAAGGGCTAAGAGTGATTGTTAGGTGAAAGCGAGGGGCCGTTATTGTGGGTAGCATTTACGCTACAAGTGACACCATTGCTGCGATTCGCAACGTCGAAAGCCATCGTTGCGTATCAATAGGAGTATCTCACGATAGACTCGGCCATTATCAGTAGATTATGTCGGAGAATGGAGCGGGACTCGATTTCATAATACAGACCATTTGCGATATGTGACTGTAGCTCGCGTATCCAATTGATAGCGCAGTTGTGGTTGTTGGCGATCGCTAGAGGGCAGACCAATAGCGCTCCCTCAATACCTCCGAGCAGGATGCACTAATAATCATCCGCTAACGCCTGCACTACTCTCCCCGCCGTTGCGCATCAGAATGAATCATTTTGGCACAGCAATACAAAAAGCAAGGCCAAAATCACAGGGGCCGATTTTTGATCGCAATGCAATTCAGTCGTCAATCAATTGACCGGGTCCCTTTCTCCATAGTTGACTACATGTAGTTACCATGGGAGGTGTTCCATCGATTCCTACAGACCCCACACGGAGGTTGCAGGTTATTGGGGCCGGCTATTCACGCACTGGAACGGTGACGATGCAGCTGGCACTGGAACAGCTTCTTGATGGGCCAGTCCTTCATGGGGGGACACAAATCTTGTCGCGCGAGGATTGTTAGTACCGATATCATATCCATTCGATTCCAAATACTCACAGACGCTATAGCCTATTGCAAGAAATGGGTGCTCGCATACCGCGCAAAACGCCAAGGCGACACAGCGACCCTAAAGAAGCTCTTGGGGGAACTTACAGCTGGCTTCGTCGCGGTGACGGACATGCCACCTCTAGACTTCATACCCGAACTCATGGACATATATCCGGAAGCCAAGGTCGTGCTCACCACACGCGATCCCGACCGTTGGCTGGAGAGTATAAAGCCCGTCGCGGCAAACTCGAGTCAGGCATGGCTGCCCTATATGATGTTCCCCATTCCCGGGTGGCGGTGGTTTCCGAGCTTGAGCTTGGAGTTTGGCCGGAGCACGCAGCTCATCCTCGATGACGGAGACCAGGCCGCAAACCCAAAACCTAGCACTCGTGAGCACAAATCCAGTACCACAAGTCTTGCGCATTGATGGTCATATCACTAAAACGTGTAGGGTTATTACTGAATTGGAATGCCATGGTGAAAAATATGGTGCCTGCTGACAAACTTCTCGTTATGGACGTCAAACAAGGTTGGAAGCCATTGTGCGACTTTCTGAGCATGCCGGTCCCTGCAGAGCCGCTTCCCAGGGCCAACGACACGGACTCTGCAAACAAGGTCGCCGCAGATATTACTAGGAGAGTCTTTCAGATTTGGGCAACTGGCGCCGCATTGACTGTGGCGGCGATGGCAGCTATTGCATCTCGATACCTTCCATAGGTACATGCATCTTGGACAGGCCCATGCAAAGGTCTGGGGTTTTCAGCTTTCGGCGTCAGCACAAAACTTATGGAGAGGGACCTTCCCCACACCAACCCCCAGTCCTGAGTCCTGGTGTTAGAGAGAGTGCATCGAATGGTCATATCATAATCACGCCAATGACAGTGACATTACTCTCTGCGTTTACTAGACTGTCATTTGAGGTTGACACTTGTGAATTATCTCTCGTTCTCGCACATTTCGGGTTGCTTCAATTGTGCGTATTAGTACCCATGATTGAGGCACCGGATCCGAAAGCGGCTCGCACTTCGGCTTCGGCTTCTTTCCGCTTGGCAATTGGACCATGTTCTATAGTGCTGGTCAAGTCGTATCAAACTTGCTTGACGACCAGTCATCGTCAACTAGTATGTCCCATGTATTATAGTTGTACGGGTCTTGCGGAGGTGGAGAAATTGAGGAATGATATCTATATATTGGTTCGCATCAACACACGACAATTCTCGAGTACCTGATTCTTGACAGCGATACAAACAACATCTTGTCCTCCGTACTACCACAAAACTCTTCAGTGAAGTATCTGTTCAAAACAAATCATTTTTAACACAACATGGGGCTACGTACAGTCACCCTCGAGGAACACTTCCTCTCCAAGAACATGGACGACGGCCGAGCCCTCCCGGCTACGGCTTCAAAGACCTGGGAGCAGATACGAGCTCATCCAAGTTGGCTGAACAAACTCAAAGACGTCAGTCCTGACGGCTCCCGAATGAAGGCCATGGACTCTGGTCAAGTGGATGTCCAAGTCCTCTCCAACAGCTTTGGCGTATCGTCGGCCAGCCCAGAACTCGTGGCTGCCGCCAATGACGAGTTGGCCACTGCGACCGGCGCACAGGCGCGATTCAAGGGATTTGCGTCACTTCCCATGAAGCATTCTCAAGCAGCAGTCATGGAGCTCGAGCGCTGCGTAAAAGACTTGGGATTCGTCGGGGCTCTGATCGACAGTCACCAGGACGACGGGCGCTACTCCGATGACCGTGACTTTTGGCCCATCTTTGCCAAGGCCGAGGAGCTCGACGTGCCCATCTACATTCACCCGACTATTCCACTGGAGTGCGTCCAGTCGTCCCTGTATGCCGGCAACTATGACCACGAGTTCGGCGTCATGCTGGGAATCGCCGGCTGGGGATGGCACTGCGATACGGCGCTGTCGGTGCTGCGCATGTACGGCGCGGGACTGTTCAAGGCGCATCCGAAACTAAAGATTGTGATTGGTCACATGGGCGAGATGCTACCATTTATGCTTGATCGTATCGATGAGAAGGTATCGCAAATGGCGATTGGGCAAGAGCAAACTTTCAGAGACGTTTGGGCTCGGAACATCTGGGTGACGACGAGCGGCATGTTCACGCTGCCGCCAATGGCCTGCCTTCTTCAGAGTACCGCCATTGACAGGATCCTGTTCAGCGTGGACTATCCGTACTCGGCGACTGAACAGGGACGTGACTTTTTGAAACTTCTTGAGCAAAGTGGCACAGTCGACAAGGAGCAGTTGGAGATGATTGCGTACAAGAATGCAGAAGCGCTTCTGAAGTTGAATATCTAGAATGAATATGTACAGTCATCTATTCGCTATGTATCGAACTTGTGCATCGTCTATAATCTATGAACAACTTGATGCGAGCGACTCAATAGCTAGTCGCATGTGAGGCCCATGTCTATCCAGATGAGCGAGAGTTGTCGACACCATCCGCGTTGGGGTCAATTCCGAAAGTGATGTATCCGATCATTCCGTTCTCAATGTTCTCGCCATCGACGGGGACAACACTGACCATGGGGCTGTAGCCATTGGCCTCACCGAGGGGGATGAGAGTGTCCTCGGCATTGGTGGTTCGGTTGATCTCAGTGTGGGAGACATAGGGCTCGAGAGCCAGGATCTGCTCCAGGACGTTTTCATCAAAGTAGAGCTGGCCAGTGGAAGCAATGTGGCCAGTCGAGACGGTACCGTTGCCGGCCAAGGACCAATCGGTGTAGGCCTGAACGTGGATGTGGACAGCGCGTTGAACGTAGAAGCCAGGGAAGGTAGTCTTCATTTCCATAACTCCCTCGGAGTCCGTAGGCCACTGACCACGAAGGAAGGTGGTGTCATCAGTGTGCAGATCGGTCGTACCAATCTCAAAGTCGGACTCGGTAATGTTCAGCTCGGAGAGCAGGTCGAGGAACGGGGTGTTTGGGGAAAGTCCCGTGAAGCTGGAGTAACTGCCAGTAGCATTGCAGTGCCAGAAGTTGAGGAGAACGTTGGGCAGAGGCTCGCAGGTGTTGACGTCGAGGACGCCGACGTCCAGCCACAGGGGAACTCCAGGCTGACCTTCCGACATGTCCTGACGGAGGGTCTGAGAACGAGGCCAGATGTAAGGACCCTCGGTTACGATGGGGCTCAGGATACATGTGTCGTTCTGGATAGAGTCGTAGTATGGGGCTTCAGTCGTCACCTCATAGGTGGTGTTTCCGGAGCCAGCCCAACGCTTCGACATGCGCTTATCATGCCTCTTCTTGTTGAAGTTGGCTGCAGACGCCTCACATCGCCGGGAGATGGCACCACGACGTTGGATCTCAGAGACAGACAGGTGCTCTGGGTGAGCCAGGGCTGTTGAGAACAGCCCAGCCGCGAGGAGTGCCAGGAGTTGCATGATGGCTGTGAAAGAGAGTATGAAAGAATGTCTGATTCAAAGAAGGGCAAGTTGACCGCGAACTGGTTGTGTTTTCAATCGTCTGAATTCCGCGGTGCAGACTAGTATTTATAGCAGAAAAAAATCATCACGACTTATACACCATTTTGGGAAACAACTCTATCCGCTCGCCAATCTGTTCAGGACTAAACCCCTGCGACCCCTGACGACTAGAGAAACGGCCCGTCTCCACTCATGACAAGGCTTAGGGAGGATCGAGGGAGATGAACGACGTCGCTCCCGCCACATCACGACGAGAGGCTCCATCAAGCTCAAGGAAGATCCAGAATCATGAAGATTCAAATCCTAGTTGAGCGAATAGAATCCCATTTTGTTCTCGGTATCCGATGATGCATCATCGCCAAGAATGCTCTAAAAGGGCATGCCGGGAACGGCTTGCCACCTCGTGTCCCGATGCGTACATTGTACCTGAGGCTCTCAGTCGCCCGTGGGGGTCATCAGTACCCAGTCAATTTGATAAGCCAAGCCTCGAAGCCGATATTCAGGGCCGGAGTTCCATTTCTGCAAGATCAGTCAGCTCATCTCCTGTCTTGTCTTGGCATTCATTCTCCCGACCGTGTCAATGCATTGAGACCCACGTATGCTGGTATTCTGAATATGCCTAACAGTCAGCGTTTACATGAGACAAGCGAGACGAGACTGAATCGTGAATAATATTTCGATCATCGTTAGCGATGGCTTTTTGAGCATTACGGAATGTTAACTTGACAAATGAGAACAACTGGGAGGTCAAAGCTGAAGACATTTTGCAGGAAGAGATGCGAACAAAGAAGCGGCAAAGAGCCTGAGATGCTAATGTGGAATATCAGAAAAAACAAAGTATCCACGCACTAATACACCGGAACGCCCACACGGGAAATGGGTCGATAGGCAGCGGGAACAAGCTTGAAAAACAGCGCTCAGGCCTGGAAAGACCTTGGAAGGCCCCAGTAATTGCCAAGGCGATATGGGGCGCTCAGATCCGCTCAATCAGTGCGAATGTATTAGTACGCTAAAGTCTCGACGGTGATAGGCGCAAACTCGGACCCGGGGAACGAGTCAGTCATGCTCCGTATCGGGCGTCCATAGCCGCAAATGGCCGCCCCGTTGCTTAGTACCGGCACTTTCGGCAGGGGGCCTTAATTGCTTGCAATGGAATTATAAGAAAAGTGTTCATGCCAAGTCTGATGACAAAGTTTTCAGTATCTTTGCAGAGCATTGCCCTTTGGCCTGACGTAATCAACGTACCCATGTCTCCGCTCGGAATGCTTTGCTGCTCCGCGGAACTGAGGCCTAGAACTCCCCTCGTATGGCAATCGCTTCCTCAGCGCCCATGTTGACAGGGAAGCACAAAACTGCATGCTGACCAGATACTGCAGATTGAGTAGCTTCCCAGATCGAGGGATTACAAGTTTCCCAAAAATTGCATTCAAGGCAAGAATGGTAGCGTTGAGGTTCTCGTTGCGCGGCTCTCGACAAGGCTTACACAGCGCATTGGGCCAAGGCACTAATGATAGCATGTTTCAAAGGACGCGTACTGAAGTCCACAATGATCGACAACCGTGGGCATCGCAAAGGGGCATGACTGCTTTTTTCTTCCGGGTACGATACCCAATCAGCAATTGTTTATTTCAAACTCTAAACGAAGGCTCCAATAAAATGAATCGTCAGGGTAAACCAAGACACCGATCACATCCATAGACGTGTGTAGTAGAATCAAACCCGAGATCGATACTTCGGATCATACGATAAACCTAGACACCATGCAACCTCTTATCCACTCCCGTCATCCAGCTGCAGTAAGCAGTTTATCTGGCCGGTGGGCTACGGCATCATGAAGAAGTCCTGCAGCGTACCTATTCCCGGAACAGGCCTACGAGAGTCCCATGTTTCAAAGTTATTGGAATGCCCGCCTCCTCGGCATAAGGGCGATCATCACGCTTTTCGACCCGTTGAAAAGTCTGCATCATCCTGACAATGGTGTACTGGGCCTCGACCAGCGCAAAGTGCCGGCCTGGACAGATTCGCGCCCCGGCTCCGAAAGGAAGGTACGTCCAAGCTGGCATTGTGCGGATGCGTGACCGCGTCGCTCCTTTCCTCTCGTCGTCTTCTGTGATGATCCATCGCTCGGGGCGAAAAACATCGGCATCGTCGCCCCATACGTCGCGGCGGCGGTGAAGAGCATTGAACGACGTGATGATGCGCCTACCCGCTGGCACGAAGCACGGGGAACGTCCGTCGGGGCCACCTCCAACCGGCAGGGTAGTGTCATGCGCTGCCCATCGGAAAGTGATACCAATGTTTGGATACATGCGCAGTGCTGGAGGCGATGATTAGATGATGTCTTCCCATGATGCATGATACTTTACTCACATTCGTATATGATGGCCTTGAGATAGACCATAGTCTCGAGCATCTCAGGCTCGGGCTTTTCAGTGCCTAAAGCTTCAGTCTCTTGCTTCAAGCGAAGCCAGATATCCGGTCGCCTGGCTAGTTCCCAGAATATATGCGCCATCAAGCCAGCCGTGGTATCGCGAGCACCCGAAATTGTTGATGCTAGTTCCCAACGCAGTTGCTTGCGGTCTTGAGTGGCTTCGGCAAGGTGATCGAGGAAAACATATTCCTTTTTCTCATGGTCTTCATTCGCTTGTATGTCTCGACCCTTTGTGATCTTTTGTTTCTCTATCGCAGATAAACGAACATGGATGATGCGGTCGACGTATTGATGCAGCTCTCGACAGGCAAACAGGTAATTCGCAAACTTGATAGGTCTAATGATCGGATCCAGGAGGCGGAATACGCCAATCTTAGCCCGTCTGCCCGCCTCAAAAACTGCATTATGGAGGTTCTCTGAGAAACGCTCTTGTTCTTTCTGCGCGAGTTCCGACTCGTCGTTCTGACCCAGAAGATAGTCGAGTCCGGCGTGTAAAGTCAGTGTTTGGAAGAGGCTCTGTAGCTCGACGGTGCCTCCGTTTCTGGGAACCTGAGAGATGAGCTTCATCACATGCGTCTCGAGCTTGTCGAAGTCCTTCAACTGAGTTTTGGCAAACGTTGGTCGGAGAAGGGCCTGACATGAGAAGTGATTAGTGATGGTCTTCTCCATGAGCGGGAGGGGTCTGCTCTCACTCTGGACTTGTGCCACTCCATGCTGTCGGAGACGAGGATTCCTCCTTGAAGCATTGGCCACCAATCCGTTTTGCGACCCCCTTTGGTGAAGTCTTCAGTTCGGACGAAGATAGCTTTCAGGTTTTCATGGTCGATTGTTGCGAGAAACTGTTGGCCAAACAGAGACCCCTGATACGTATTGCCTGCTGTGGCGAATCGTTTTCTTGAGAGCGCTAGGTAGTTGCCCTGCTGGAGGGCGTTGGTAGTTTCTTTGGCCGCGCGCGCGCCGAGATAGCCGTCATCTATAGTCGGTGGTTCGAGGCACCCGCTACGGGACATGAATGCTTGAGTCCTCAAATATCGGAGAACCCACCTAGTCGTCAAGGTCAAAGCCAAGACGAGTACAAGGAATATCAAACTGGTCGCCATAGCTAGTAGTCAGACTGTATTTCATGAATGGATGATTTGAAGGCGAGGAAGGGGTCACTGAAATATTTTCCTGACAGATCACTTTATAATGTTCAGCTTGGTTTCATCGTGGCTTGAATACATTCTTATCTTGGCTTTGGGGGTCAATTACACTGGTCGATCTATTTTTATGGCTCGCCGCATGTTTTCAGCTTATTTCAAAAAGCCAAGTCATCTTGAAGTCTGACGCCACGGACAGCTGAAAACGTGCCGTGTTATTGCAGCGCTGTGCCGCCGCGTATGGGCACGGAAGTGGGTTCCCTCATACGGTACCCGCACGGCTCTGGTGCCTACAACATTGAAAAGCCTGGCACAGCAAGGGTATCTCCCACTTCACTTAACAAACAGAGGACATGTGCCAAACAGATCATTCAGTCTAATGAACAAGCCAGAGATAGGCGCTGAAGGATGTCTTTAGACAAATGCTGCAAATAGTTGCGTACGTTCCGATTGCTATCGGCGCTAGAATAGGCAATGATTGTTTCTCAAACTAAGGTCTGACACGTTGCACACAGACATCAATTTTCAGCCAAGCCTCTTCTGGTTTTCGGGTTCTTTGTCTCGATCAAGTTTACTCCGCAATTCTTGATAAGACTTTGTTGGCCCAATCGCAGTGTCGCGATATACTTACTTGCGCGGGCCAAATAATTGATGTGTTGCTCTACATGTTGCCCTTCGAGACAAACGAAAGTGCATGATTGTGTATTGCAAGAACGGCTACAGTCGAAGTAAATACGACTGAGTCATTTGCAAACTGTTTTGGTGAGAGGCAAATGGATGTCGTCAGGACATAAATATACCCAGAAGGACCATGGCAAGGTGAGGAAACCGATGATAGTACATAGTATCTGATTATTTTCATACTTATACGACTGCTTTCCTGCAACCATTGTGGCCCTGTAGACTTTTCCGGGTTCTTTAAGGGTCAACCATCAACATCGACAGTCATTCTCTGATATAGGGAACTCAGCATCGCCCATCATCTATCTAGACGCATGATACTGCACACAGTCCTTCGACTATTTACTGTTGACTGAGTTACCAGAGATAGGGAGGCATTCCAGTGTCCGCAACTCACCAAATAATTGTCGTTCCCTTGCTTTCCACGCACTCGATTACAGTTTGCCTGACAAGACTAATAACAAGATCCCATCAATGAGGTCAGCGCAAGCTGTGTTCACCGAGCCGGCAATTCTTTGGGCAGAACAGATCGACTGCCCTGAGAAAGAATGGACCATCGCTGTAGTTACATGACTTTACATCAATGGAGATCAGATCGGAGCTGGCCCAGCAATGACAATATCAATCTAACCTCTTGAGAACCATCAGCGGTGGGGCGACCACGCGCTGTGAAACGCCGAATCAGCCGCGACTTTTGTCCTTTTTGAAATAATTCAACGCAGATCAGCCCTAGGCAAGGCAGAAATGCTGACACTATGCCTAATCCGGCGGAAATGGTCGAGTTCAAGTCGCCTAGGTCAAAATGCCACCACCGTTTTGTTGAGTTCAACAGAGAAATACAACTAGATGCCACAGAAACACAATCTAACACAAACGGGAGATCTTCCTAATCATTAGGCATCTATCCAAATCAGGACTGGCGACTTGGTACAGTTGAATCAGTCAGGGCGGGTCCCCCACATCTCTTTTCTATAAATGAAAGGCCAGATTCATTCCCAGAGCTTAATATTTTTTTCTCCTCTCTTCCTTCTCTGTCAAGCTTTCCTAAGCAATATCCAAAAAAACACCTGTGTTACATACCAAACACTACTTCCACTCATACTGCTCCTACTTCACTACAGTGGTTCCATCCCTTCTACACGCGCAAGCACCACATCAACTCGAGCCAGCGGACTGGACTCCCATCCCATCACTTTCTATCTGAATCTCAAACCCCGCTACAGACGTCAATCTCTCGACACCCGCAAAGACTTGTTATCTATCCCCCTTGGGCTGTGTGTCTAGCATCACTCGCGTATCATAACGCTATCAAGATTCTCGCAAAGAAGACCGCGCAACTAGACAAGATGGCTCTCTATGACCAGTACTCGACCTTCTTCAAGAGCAACGAGTTTTCCGACTACACAATCACCTGTAATGGACTCAGTCTACCGGCTCATCGCATTGTTCTCGGAACAAACTCGCCCGTGATTCGACGAGCAATGAACAGCGCATTTCGAGTAGGTCAAAAGTCCAACAGACCCTGTGTGGGGCAAAAGTGCTTACATAGATCAAACAGGAGAATCGCGAACGTGTCTTCAACTTCCCTGAAGAGGATCCTGCTATCGTCGAGAAGTTTCTATCCGTCATGTACCGTGGAAACTACGACGATACTTGCTATGGCGAAGTCCGTGGAGCCCATATCATAACCACTCTGCCGATGTCCAGAGTCCGTCTTGTAGCCGACGGAAGATGCTCCCATGACAAGGACAAGCAGGACCTGCACAATTTGGCAACATTCACTCGCAAGAATGACCTTGAGCGATTGGAAACCACGGACCTCATCTTCGAGACCTTGCAAGACGCGCTCTACTTATACCTGATGGGTGAAAAGTATCAGTGTGATCTGGTCACTGCCATCTCCCACGATCGCTTCTGGAACATTTTTGAGCTCTACTTTGACAAAGAAACATTCCGCGATATCGAGCTACAAAAGCTCATCGAGTTTGTTGACGAGCTGTATACAAATACCACCCCTGATGCCTACATCCGCCAAACTCTGTGCAACCAGATCCAATTCTTTAGTCGCCGATCACCAGAGTTGGGCCAAAGACTGCGCAGTCATGCAGTTGGTGTTCTTGAGGCACACCCTGACTTTCAAAAGGACATGAGGAGCAGAAACTGACACTGCGAGATGGAACTGCAGGCATGCGAGACATAATTTCTCGAGGAGAAAATGGCATGTTAAGGCAATGATTGATTGTTGATGGTATTGGTAACAGTTTTGATTGCATAGCTTTAGCGAGCAGGAGTTACAGTATTTCTTGCTACGTGTATTCACATTTCGGATTTTTTGTTTTTTCCCTACAGATGATATCTTGTTACAGAGTGGTAGTCGTAGCCATTGGCGAGAGATCGTATATTGCAACATGAAACATGATGTGAAGTGCCTGATGCCGCATATCTTTTGTTATATGGAGAAAAGTGAATAGTTCTTACTTTTATGCCTTTTTTCTCTTTCCTTGCATTCGAGTGTCGCTTCTGGGTACAGAATTTGCCTGTAATATCGTTGGGTCTGAACTATCCCAGTTGCAAATAACTGATACTCTGTCCCGCTTTCATCATATTGCGAAACTACATTTCGGTCAGCCGACGTTTCGCAACGTCGAACTAGAGAGAATCGTGGAGTTCATTGATGAACTCTACACGAAAACAACGGCGGACGCGCAGATTCGCAGCACCCTGTGCTGCCAGATGTCACACCTCAGCCGCCGCTTACCGCATACTCGAGTCCGGCTTCGCCAATATGCGGTTGGCGTCCTAAATGCCCATCCCGATTTCCGAAGGGATATTAATAAGCCGTGAATAGTGTTCTCACGACGGAGAGGAATATGGATGATTCAGTTTTTATGTTGACTTGATGTTATCCTACATAGGTGCTAATATGATTGATAATGTGATGGCATAGGTAATGATTCTTTGTTTGCAGAGGCAGGAGAAGCTTTGACTATCTGATCCTAGAAGATCTTCCTCTTATCTCATGCTGCCTTTTGCCACGATCCAAACTTCACGATCTTTGCTGAGTACTTGTTTTTTTGATAAAATCAGCCAAAATGTGATTTACATGATACCAGATATTTTCTCTCCCGTGATGCATAGTGATCCGTATGCCACTTGGCGTCTGCCTGTTCATTACATCAAACACACCGCTGCTCTGTCCGATCATTGCCTTGCGATGACACTGAGCTTCGTCTTCTCGGAAGTCTGTTACTCTTGCTCTGGCCATGTCGTCAACCTTGCGTCCCACGTGAATGGGGTCCTGCTTCTTAACCTCACTTGTCTGCTCAGCGGTTGGTGTGTTGGGCATAGTCACCTCGTGACGGAGCGCGTATTACTACAGGTGGGGGACTCAACACATCTCAACACCCAACAACACAACGCGTTCAACACCATGCAAACGTCGCGCGCGCTCTTCACTAGTCAAAACAACGCGTTTCCACTGCGTCGAGCTCCGTCCAGACGCACGAAGCGCCGCTCGCCGCTCGCCCCTCTTTTATTTTAGTATTTAATTCAAGGCCAGAACCCGTTTTCGAACTTCACCTTTCACTCTTCCTTACCTCAGCTTGTGTCAACCATCGACAACAAACCTCCCAATCCTTCGTGATTCACCGCGCGAGACTTGACCTACTCTTTCCGCTGGTCACAGCAATCTTCCTCTACTGTCTAGTTACATCATCAGTACTTGATTGCTCGCACACGTCAGCAGACTTCTCTGCTACGCTATCCTCTACAGACAATTCTTTTCCCCGCGCAAACATACCACCGGAAGCTGATCCTTCCTCCGATCAGTCCGTCTGGAGCGTCACGAACTCAGACAATCATCCATTGCGTCAATACAGCCGCTGTCAATCAAACCCTCATACCAGCAACATTTACAAGAAGTCATCTACCACAACGCGAGTATGGCAGTATACGGTCAAAACGCGATGCTCTTCAAGAGCCAGGAGCTGTCTGACTTCACCTTGACGTGCCACGGAAGTAGAATCCCTGCTCATCGCATCATACTCGCAACTCATTCGCCTGTCATCCGACGTGCCATGTCAATTGGCTTCAAGGTATGTCAAGTGTGTTACACTTTGGGTCATGATCATTGATCGCTCACGTACGTTGATAGGAGACACGCGAGTCGGTGATGGACTTCCCCGAAGACGACCCGGCGATCCTGGAAAAGCTCGTGTCCGTCATGTACCGAGGAAGTTATGACGATATCATCTTCGGCAATGTCACTGCTCCCCACATCGCAACCTCTATGCCGCTGGACAAGGTCCGCAGTAGTGCTAACGGTCGCGGTAACGGGAACCTGTACGAAAACGATGAGCGTGACGCCGCTGCCATCGCAAAGTGGAGCCGCGACCACATGATGAACCACAAGTTAGAGGACCTCGAAGCCAAGGATGTTGTCTTCGAATGTATGCAGGATGCATTATACCTCTACATAATGGCTCGAAGGTTGCAATGCGACATTGCTACGGTCGTCGCACATGACCGATTCAATGAGATCCTCGAGTTCTACTTCGACATGGAGGAATACCATTACCTCGACCTGAAGAAGTTCACCGAGTTTATCGATGAACTGTACACAAATACTCCACCTGACGTCAACATCCGTCGGTCGCTTTGCAACCAGATCAAGCAGTTTCAGCGTATTCAACCCGAACCAGCTGCCAAATTACGAACCCTAGCTGCGGATGTTTTGGAGGTCCATCCCGATTTCCGTAAGGATATGAACAGGTCTTAATTCAGCTTCGAAAGTAAGAGGAACAATTGATTGCATAATTGACGGTATAGAGAGGTTTCCACCATGAGAAAATGTCAAGGAAGGGAGAGTTGGTCAGATTGCTGCGATGATTGATTTTATGGAATCTAAATGCAAACATAGATGCAGTGGAGGATCTCCGTCTGCTTCTTATTACTGCAGAGATCGCATCGCAGGCATACCAAACCTTGGGCGTCATTTTGGATTGCGGAATTATTTAGACAATCTATGTCACATTGGATTGATTTTGAGCACGATCTTAGCAAGAACCACTTTCAATTATTCTGTGTCTGAACGCGTAGAACGTGCCTAATCGCAATACGGTACTCAGAGTAGAGACCTTTCACGTTTTTCAGCATGAATGAATCGAGAATCAAATGCCTCTTCCAAAGGTAAATGTTTAGGGTGCTGTCTCTCAAGTCACATCCAATATCTTGTGCCTCCGACAGAGCACACCCAGTCTGTTCCGGAGAAGTAAGGTCCCTGACTTTTCGGGCCTCCCAACAACGAACAATAACAGCACGGACTGACTCGTATCCCACGTATTCCTCTTGATATTTGCGTACGTTCTTGGCTTCCTGAGCTCTCTTGTACGAATCTCTTCTCTAGCTTGTTTTCGTCATCTTCTTCCCTCATCTTCATGACGTCCGGTTGACAATCCGATAGAAACATGCACAGACCATGTTGACTCTCTCACCGCAGAATTGGCGCCCACAGGCTTCGGTGCTTCGTCTCTAGTAGACACTGGCCCGTCCGAAAGTACGCTTTACTCGCCTTCTTCACGCGTCAGGGTAGGTATGTAAGCGCCACGTTTGATGCCTTCCTTCACAAGATCACAATCAATAAAGCTCTCTGACGGCAGGTACGGTCAATAAATTCGTCGTCCGCGCCTTGACTAAACGGTCTTCCGCTTTCATTAAACGTGCGTAGCTCTTGAGAGTTAGGAAACGTCCCCCGTCAACAATCTTCACCACCAGTTCCAGTTTCCCGCAATTGTCACGCATTGAATGCTGTCCACTTGGCAGCATGTGGCGCGCGCTTTCCATGCGTAGAGCCATTTATGAGCGCATGACATTACAGCTCTCCCGCGTCTTGTTTAATCTTTTGTAAACATTTCCACTGAAGATTATCACGAGAAAATATCATCAAAATTATATGCCTGCATCAATACAAACCACAACCATTAATGCATAGACAACTTTGACAGCATGGCATCCTACGAGCAGTACGGCAAGCTCTTCAAGAGCGAAGACTTCTCCGACTTCCGACTGAACTGCAATGGCACCATCATCCCCGTCCATAGCGTCGTATTGGCCACACACTCTCCCGTTTTCCGAGTGGCCATGTCCAATCGGGGCTTCAGAGTACGTCTGAGATCCAATTCCAGCTGACGGCATGTACTTACTAGAATGATTGAATAGGAAGCTAACGAAGGGCTCATCGATCTCCCCGCGGATGATCCCGCTATTCTGGAAAAATTTCTGTCTATCCTATATCGTGGTTACTATGACGACGTGTGTTTTGAGGGCGTTTGCCATCCCCATGTTACCACCACATGGTCGCTTCGTGCGCTCCGGAACATTCTGAACGGCACGCAAACAGCACTTATAGAAGATGAGAGAGATGATAATGCCCTGTATAACTCTTACCTCAACAACGCTCGTAACATTCAAGAGACCTTGGACATCACCTACGCAAGCTTACGAGATGCCTTTTACGTCTACGTGATGGCAGACAAATACCAATGCATCATTGCGAGTGTGATCGCGCACGATCGCTTTCGCAGACTATGGCAAGTCTATCTGGTAGATATGACTACAATCGAGTGTTCCGATCAGGAATTCCAGCGGCTGGTTGCTTTCATCGATGAGCTATATACCAACACGTTGCCGCACGATATATGTCGCTCGACACTGTGTCACAAGCTTTGGGACTTGGTCACTGCTAATCCAATATTTGACGGTAAATTAAAGGCTCAGGCTACATATCTCGCCCAAGACCATCCAGACCATGTTGACGATATGCTAAAATGCCAAGATGAGAAAATGATAGAGCAGCAACGTCTTGCTAGAAAGTGGTGCCCCCGGTCAATGCCTTAGCATCATTACCAATTGGTCGACAGATCACACCACACCACCGAGACCCACAGTTGATCGGATTCATCGAAAGGGATGCAAGCAGCGTAGGGGAGAAGGAACAAGGATACTAGCATAGAGATCCAGGTTATTAATAACGAGAAGCGACAGTCCCCCAGTTGAATTAACATTGAGCGCATTGATGTCCTGACGCAGCGTTTCTTACACACGGCTTTCTTCTTATGCTATAGGCAAACTGCATTTCTCTGTGCTGATTCGGGTGCTTGCTTTTGTACCATTTCGTTGATACCAATATTCTGGTACATGTGACGTAGGAAATATTCATTCATGAAATCATGCGAAGACGCAATTTTACAAATCGTAGCCTTTAGGCAGTGAAGGCCCTTGAGTAGATTCCTGAGGAGGCTTTGGAATATCATGCCGTGCATGCTGATGTCTGACGAAGAAGACATATATCATGATCTGTCAAACAGACCGGGCTGCACTACGAAGGCAACATAAGGGACTTGTCATGTTCAACAGATGGGATGGACAAAGGATATCGAGGTTACCCGGTCAGTCTATGCGTCTAAGCCCCACGCTCAACAGCTGAACGCGCTGTATTGTGTTGGGGAGCGATTGTCCTAAGCACCTGGACGATTGTCCTAATCATCATGGGCGAATGTCCTAATCACTGGGAGGGGGATTAAGTATTTAAAGCTGCTCAATTCTTGAGGGAGTGGAAAACTTTGTCCCCCTCTCAAAACAACAAACACAACCACCAGTTCATTTCGCACATTCCAACTCTTCTTTCTTTGCAAACACAGCCTGCTGGTCAAGACAGTGCCGGTATCTCTTCTCCTCACAAATATTCATCTGCTCAGGACACTGTAACTTCTCGTCATCACGGGCCACATCACCCAAAACAACGCAATCAACGCGCCGCACACATATCGGCGAACATACACGCATTGTCACCTTTTCTGTCGACAATTCGTTCGACGTAAACCTACAACGAGAATACAGAGAGAATCCATCTACCTGTCCACGCACATCTACCTGTCTACGCACAAAACACGATAACACCATCATCATGGCTCTCTACGATCACTTTGCTGCCCTCTTCATGACCAAAGAACTGTCAGACTTCCAGCTCCGCTGCACCGACAGCACTGCAACCATTCCGGTTCATCGTGTTGTTCTGTCCGCACAGTCTCCAGTCTTTCACAGAGACATGGCTGCTGCACCCACGGTATGTCCATGACCAAAGTCTGCTTCCGACGCGCACTGACTAACATGTTTAGATGAACGGTGTTGGACGCATGATTCTGTCGGACAAGGATCCGTCCGTCTTGATTAAGTTCCTTTCGATCATGTCCAGAGGTAGCTACGACGACGTGGTCTTTGGCCAGTGGAGTGCCCCGCATATCGCCACAACCTGGTCTTTGGATAAGTTGTGGTCATTCATCAGCAAAGGCCACGGCACCAAATGGGAGGCCGACAAAAAGGACCAAAAGGCTCTGTACAACTTTGTTCAATCTCACGACATGATGAGCACAGAGACCTGGAACAAGGTGTTTGAAAGTTTCAAAGATGCATTCTACCTTTACATGATGGCAAAGAAATACCAATGCGCAATCGCGGGCGTCGTCGCACATGAACGTTTCCACGATATTCTGGATCTTTTCCTTGACAAGGAAGAGTATGGAGACGTCGAAATTGAGATGCTAGTCGACTTTATCGACGAGTTGTACGAGACGACTGTTCCAGGCGATAACCTTCGCAAAGAGATGTGCATCGCAATCAAGCGCTTCAGCAAGAAGGAAGTCGAAGTGGGTCGCCGCATCAAGGCTCAGGCCGCTGAGCTTATCAGAGTCCGCCCAGAGTTTCTCGATGACATGGACAATTGCATTATCTAAGGAGACAAACATTCGATTGGAGGTATAACCAAAGAGAAACGTCAGCGATGGAGTTCAGGTGTCAGTAGGAAAGTTGAGGAGGATTCTACCATATGATAACGGTTCTTGGTTTGGATGGAAGGCAGTCGGATCTGCGAAGGAATCTCTTGATTTTGACACTAAGTCAATGATATTCAGGTATTTTCTTTGGCTACACGAGAATGAATTTGTTTTACACAAGTCTACTATGGTTAGCATCTAGGCTTTGCTGTGCAATTTCAGCTCAAATACGAGATCATGGTTTGACAGTCTATCGACATCTTCTTTCGTGTTGCTCGGGTGACATGATCGATGTCTACGGCTCGTTCAAACCATGGTCATCTCTCCCTGGAGTGTTTTTTTTTTTTTTTTCCTTTCTTAATCCTATTATGTGGTTTGTTCACGTCACTTCATTGTACTTCATAAGTCAACGGCCTAGTATCCCGCCGCCAAGTAATCTGCACAGCATATAAAGGTCTGTACCCTCTGTCCCCACGCTCAACTCCACAGGCATTGATTAGTAAAGCTGAATTGCAAATAAGCTAAAAGTACCCACCTAGCACAGGAATTTGAATTCCGCTGTGCAGCATCACGCAGCGTGACGTCTAAATTGACAAACTTTTTGACTCACGTCTGAATGCAAATGTTCTCTATTTAAAGTGCAACTGTTCTCCCTCTTATCGCATGGGCTTTTTTCCTTCTGTTTGATGTTATAAATCCACCTGAAAACCATTGCAACGTACGACGAAGGCACCATCATAACCATGTCGCACTTACAATACTTTTCATACCCTGGTGTGGGCGAAAGAAACCAAAAGAATTTTAAATACTCGCAAGCGGTCCGAGTTGATAATCGCATCGAATGTTCTGGTCAAGGTAAGCCGTTACATGATTCTCGGAGATCAAGTAGCTGACACCAACCAGGAGGCTGGAACCCGGAGACGGGAGAGTTTTACAAGGAGATTAACGAACAAATTGACCAAGCCTTCAAGAATGTTGAGATTGCATTGAAGCATGCCGGCGGCAAAGGGTGGTCCCAGGTCTACCGAGTCAACTCGTACCATGTCCCAATCAACAATGAAGCAATTGCGGCCATGGTGCGGAATTTTAAGAAATGGGTTCCGGATCATGAGCCAATCTGGACTTGCGTCGGAGTTCCAAGATTAGGCGAGGACGACATGAGAGTTGAGATTGAAGTGGTCGCACACGATCCGAAGGAATGAGCTTTGCCCGAATGAAGATATCGTGGCCATAAGAGTCTCTCGATTTGTTGGAATAAGGATGATGTATGTCGGTTCTTTCTAGGCGGCATGTGATACATAACCATCACTTTCCACCCATTGATTGTATGGACAGCCTCAAGGGTGTGATACAATTGACTATGCTTCCTTCTTCTTTTGGGATCTGGAAATCTCGTCCGTCAGTCACCTGCATCGTCTCCGCCTTGGCATTACAACCACGTACAAGGTCTCACATCATTTTGGTGACCACATCATCAACCTGTTTTGTATGTAGCTAGAAACAGCCCTTTGGTCCAAATGGGGAAGAAAGATCTACGCATTTAGTGTCATAAAGTAGAGTTTCAAATACCGAAGCCAATGCCGGATTTTAGGATTGCTATTTTTGAGCTCGGCGACTTTACGAATACGAGGTCAACTATGAGTAGTTCGGGTAATAAACAAGTCAACATCATTGCCCAGAAAGATTGTAGGACGTTGAGCCCCGGCGGCTAATATCCAGTATAGCCAAGCATGACCAGCTGTAAGATCCTCCAATCAGCGTCGAGCAAGATGTTGACAAATGCCGACTATAGTTACCGATCAATTATGAGGCAGAGCGAAGTGCACGCAGCAATGACTCCTTGGGATATAAAAAGTGCCATCAAAGCTGCTGTTGCAATCAGTCAACTCGATTGCATCAGTCACAACTCTTGAGCAGGCCACCAACTCAATAATACTAGATCAAACAAAATGCTCTCCAGTCTTTTCTTCCTTCTTGCCATCGGGGCGGCATCAGCCGCCGACCATACCATGGGCTTCATCGGCTGCTCCATGGCCGAGAACGTCGCCCAAGGCTACGTCGCCGACGGAGGCAAGCGCATGTGGCCCAACTACGGCACCAGCGGGCAGGTCGTACAGTCCTGGACCGACGTCAACTCGGCGTCGTGGAAGCTGTACGATCAGCAGGTCGCAAAGTACGGCAAGCCCGACACGGTCTGGGTGCAGATCTGCATCTTTGCGCAGCAGGGCGCCACGGCCGACGAGGTCAAGAAGATGATTGCCAATGCGCGCGCGCACTCCAACGCCGACGCTGCCGTTTACCTCACCGGCCAGCCCCTCTATGAGCAAGGGCGCAACTGCTTCTTGGCTGGCGATGGCGGCGCCAATATGACAGATACTCTGGCCAAGACTGTTGCTGCAGACACTTCGCTCGTCAATGTGACATACCCTGGCTCTTTCTTGCTCCATCCGAGTGAGGTCCAAGATGGTTGTCATGCGAATACTGCCGGACAGAAGTCATTGGGCCAGCAGGCACTCGCCTTCTGGGGTTGATGATCGCGGTGCAGCTGCTGATCCACCTACGGCTCATGGTGGGGAGTGCAAATCGGACTCGAAATGGAAAAGAAACGTTCAAAGGTCATAGTCGTCGGTATATCAGTGTCGCTCTGAGACGGTATGTAGCACAATGACTCCAAAATGTGGGACGGTGTACGACGCAAATAATCAAAATACACGTTGATTTGTGTCCCTATTGTCTTTGCCAAACATCGCCCGCCACCCCTCAGTGCCATGATATTAGCTTGCGTGGAAAACCCCTTTGCTCACGGGCAAGACTTTGTGTCCTTCAGGGCATGTTTTGAACTCTCCATTAAGAACAAAACTCAGACAATAAGATTGCAGATTAAGCATGGAATTGGCCGTGTAGTATGTCAATCCGGAGCATGGCCGAGTGGTCAATCGATTTCCAGCGACTCCTGCCAATGACAGGCGATTGCTGGGGGTATAACCCCCCGAAAAGCCTAAGATCCATTGCGTTAGTGGCCCGCTGAACCCCGGGCATTTCTTCACACTACGGATCGGCACTGAGATAGAGGCTTGCGAGAAGTGGTTCTAATCCACTGCATCGCATGTATGATTCCGACAGCCTGGGTAAACTATTGATCGCCTTATCAGTTCCTGCGTTGAGTTGAGCTCGGCGTTGTTTGCTGCTGATCCCCCACTGTCGTGCATGTTACTGTCCTGCGGGACTCACCATAACGCACAAATACAGCGTGGGAAGTGGGTGCGGTGTGCATGCATGTATACAATGCAGTGCAGGCACGATGTTCCAAAGGTATATGACCTTCTTTAAGAAATTGTGCATCACGAATGCAACAGGAATATTCAAAAGAGTCGCAAAGCTCGCAATCTTCACCCGTCAACAAATTGGTGGTTGGTAAAAGAGTATCGGTAGCACAAGTCCCGGAAACCGCCGCCATCCCCACATCCGCAAAGATAGACGATCAAGATTGAAGTCATATCACTGACATATCTGGGGTCGAAGAAATCGTGGTGCCTTGGCATGATAGAGGAAATATCGATCAGGATATCGGATGAGTATAAAATGATTGCAGAACCCAAGTCGAACTATCGCACGCGCTCGACGGATAGACTTTACTTTTAGCTTCTATCAACGCAGTGTCGCGACTCGTCCAACTGTAACAATGTTCGGTAGAGCCTGTACATCCCTGCTAGCCCTAGCCAGTGTGGTCCAAGGAGTTCCAGTATGCAATGCCTATCCGACAACATCTCGCGAGAGTCTTGACTAATCCATAACATAGTTCTCGAGCCGGCTTCACAAGAACACTGCTCTTGTACTCATTGATGTTCAAAATGATTTCATCACCGGCTCTCTGAACAACTCTCGCGCGCCAGCCATTCTGCCAAAGATCTATCAATTGCTGGATGATCATGAATGGCCATTCATTGCAGCGTCACAGGGTAATCCCTCCACAGCACGTCAATTGACCCAATGCTTATCTCAACCACAGATTGGCATCCCATCGACCATGTTTCTTTTGCCTCAGCCCACCCTGGCAAGGCATCGGGAGATTCGGTGAACATCACGTTCCTGGACACCGCGACCAAGATTGAGACGCAGGGTCTCTACGCAAACCACTGCGTTCCCGAAACCTGGGGCGCCGAAATCGAGACGGGCGTGCAAACACGTCTGCACTATCTCGAGGGCTTCCGCACACCCGTCAACTACATCAAGAAGGCTCAGAACCATTCGGTGGACTCTTACTCGGCCTTTGCCGACAACCAGTACCACCAGTTCACGACCCTGGACTCGGAACTGTCCCTGCACAGCATTGAGACCATTGTCATTACCGGTCTCATCACCAACGCCTGCGTCCGCGGCACCTCGATTGACGGCATCAAACTGGGATACGAAGTAATCCTGATCGAGGACGCGACCGAGACAGTGTCGGACGAAGTCAAGGCGAGCGCGATAGCGGAACTTGAAGGGTGGGGTATGTCAACTATCACTCAACCCCTGTCGTGTGAAGTGTCGGAGCTAATGATAAGCAGGTGTCCAAGTCATGAACTTGACCGACTGGGAGGCAGCTTATCCCACGTCCTCGAGATCGAGAAGGTTACTCGAATTATGAGAAATGAGATACGAAACAAAGTATTAGTATGGAGTGTAATGGTCACCGGATCTTAAATATTCGGAACAAAAATATTGAATACAGAACGTCGCACCGTGGCACAAATCCCACCGTCTTATGTTTGTTCGAACCTTCGCATTGTGATCAGTCAATCAGATCTGCTGGCAGGACGACGGCTTACCCCATAATATAGATGCCGATAAGTCCACAACTAATTTGCTTATTGATTATACCAAGGACTTCCCAAATAGTGTCGCACTGCACACCCCAGGAATGTTTGCGTGTTCCGGTATACTGGTCATCTCCAACTTCGCCCCACTCCCGCCGCGTTCCTGTAGGACGGCATATGACGATTGATTCTTGATGCGCACGAATTCCTTACACATAAATGACCACATGGCCGGCAGTATTCCGCTCAGTTTGTCAGGATCCTGTGGCGTAGACGCGCAACGAGCAGGAACGTGCCTGGGCATACACTTTGGGAGGCAAGTCCGTTCTTTGAACCCATTTGGTTTTTAAACTCCGAGGATGTCGGCAAGTACAGTCTCGGTCGAGACTCGGGATACCATGGCGCCGAATGTATCAATGCGACAATCACACGCGACAAAGGCGAGGTCAAGGTACAGGAGGTGATCGAGGAGATATCAGATCTGGAAGAGTCGCGCAGGCATGCGATCGCCGCGCGGATAGTGAATGGCCGTTCGCATGCGTTTGCCGTCGCAACAGCAGGCAAAGGTCATCAGGCACAACTACATTTGCGTTCTGCGGGGCTCTTGAAGTTGGCTGAGCTGGGAAACAATGGCATGAGCACTTGGTCTGAGACCAGTTGTTGTTTCCGGCTGTGCTGGGGACCAAGAACTGCTGCCATCACGTACCGGGCCGTCACTTGAACGAAGCGCAGGACATATGGAGTTTCTTCCGACGAGGTAACCAAGTGATCGACAATGCGCATCGAAGCTTACGCGAAGGCAACTTTTGCGCAAGCTACCACGCTGGAATCAGTGGATGCGGCGCGTATCTTGTCCTATTGTACAACGATCCACCGAGGCTAATTATACGCCCTGCAGTTTTCGCTGCAAAATTTGACAAAGGATCAAGAAAACAACTAGCAAGGAGTTTTCCAGCGAATGGATGATGTGTTTCATCAGCTCCTGAAGACTTCCAGTGGTTTACCGGCCGAGATGCCATGTGCGCTGGGGCCTGCTTCTGGAACATGGCAGCAATTTGGAGGTGTAAAGGTCGACGAGAAGCATGGTAGTGATAGAGAAGGGTGGTGATTTCACCACTCGGTGCTTTGTGTCACGAGGAAAAGAACCTCCCGCTTCTCAATATGAACCGAGAAGACATGCCTCCTTTCCGTTCGGCTTCACGGGCTAGGTGTCATTTCTTGGTTCCGCTCCTAAAGACTGGCCTGTCTGCCAAGTGTTCCTACCTATTCAGAGTAATGTTGCGTACCGAAGCCTGAATATGTCATACTACAGAATAGTTCATCTGGTCGTCTGGCGAGGAAGCGAAAATAGCACCCTACATGAGTCATTTTCCGAGTATGGTGCATGTCGCCATCAGCAGAGCCTCAGCCATCTCCAGTAAGCAAGATGATCTACCGAGAACAAAGATAGCGATTTCTTCGAAGCCGACAACATCAGTAGGCTCAGCTATCCTTGGAATGGCCGCCATGACGTGCATGCTCTGGCATGGTGTCGCGCTGGACGTCGCTGATCCAGTCCGTCGTGTGGAGTGCGGCATGCTTTGCTGCAGCCACATCAAGTTCGAGCGTGCGATGTTGGCAGCCGGCTGCATATCGTCGGCACTAGATGTGGACATGTGGCTCAGATACATTTAGTCTGGATCAAGGTCATCGATCACTCAGGCTGCCAGCAGTCAGCAACCGAACAAGCCAGACTGGACCCCACAGTCGGCAAATATTTTGAGCTGATTGTGGCGACTGATTCCCACTGATTAGTTATTGGGGAGGGAGCCGGGCCTCGTTGCACCAACATGGAGAAGAGTTAGAAGGACGATCATATTTTCAGTACCGATAATCGTATCTTCACCGCCTCGAATATGGAAAGATCCCCGGATACTTCAAGTAAACACTGAATCTGGAGAATGCTTGAAACCGGCGCGGGGGCCGGAAAAGGGGCCGCAGATTTGGTTCGAAGTCGTGCCAGCTGCTCGGTCCAGTTTATAAGCATGCTAACATTCGAAGCATGATTGGTTTGTCTTGATGCAGCGACGTCATAAATGTGGTCTTTTTTGAAACCATCTTGCTGGATAGTGGTGCTGGGCAACGCGTCAATGAGGAGCCGCCTCTGCTCAACTCACGATAGTGGCTTATAGCCAGTGTAGCTCAAGGCATAGGTAAAGACTAACCGAAGGGTGTCAGCCATCTATTTTGACGCTGTTCGGTATTTCTAATGCTGCTGAGGAAATTATCTTCTAATAATCATTGTACGACAAGTTCATTTTGCACTTGGCTGTCTGGCCACTGTGGCAGTCAGCAGTAGGATAGTATACGTACTCCATACTATTACATCAGAATAGACTTTCGACGTGTTTCAGATAATGCAGCGCATATCGTGATTATATTGAAAATTGAAGAAGCAAATGCTCAGATGTGAGAACCACCAACAGATACGAGTGATCAAACAAATGAAACTGCCGTCGGCCGCTTGTGTATTATGATTGCCACGCTTTTGAAAGCGGCTTGATCCTTGGACGCGCACCAAGATCACCCCGGCGCTCTATCATCTCGTCAATCTGCATCTAGTGTTACACCCAACTTAATGCTATTTGGCTGTTGGTATCGTGGCTTTGGCAAAAGTGCATCCCGCGCGAAATTTGGTTCGGTGTGATAAGACCCTGACGTCGTGTTGGACGCATAGTGGAGGGGAGACTTGCTAACAGTCTAGACTCTAGATCGCAGATCAACGGTTTTCCGCCCAAGGGCTCCACATACCCCAATCTCGCGGGTGGTGCTGATCCTTGAAATAATCGCCGACTCGCCTCGTGATTGGTCAACCCTCGGAGGACCCTTTGCCTGGGCATATTCCCGAAAACAGGTTTTCTGCTTAGCCACAACACCATCCACAACGACTATGGTCTCGCTTACGGGCGAACCCCCGCAAAGGACCCTGAGACGAGAGCTCATGGGAGGCATGATATCATCCAGCATAACGTCATAGCCTGTGGCTGACATCTGTTCAATACTACCATGGAGCTGTCAAACATATAAGTCCCTATTGACTTCGCACGATTGAAGGTAAAGTCTCGATTCAGTATCAATCAACTTCCTCCTACACAAGAACAAGCAAAGTCAAAGTCTATCGACTTTTCACAAACAACTCTCTACACACACATACAAAAACAAAAACTCCCCCACATAATCAAAATGTCGAACAACGGAGGTCTTCTCGGCGGTCTGCTCGGTGGTGTCGACAACGTCCTCACCGGCGGTGAGCAAGCCAAGGGCCAGGGCGGTCTCCTCGGAGGCGTGACCGGTGCCGTCGGCAGCACCACCCAGGGTCTCGGCAACGGCCTCAACGCCACCACTCAGGGCCTCGGCAACGCTGTCGGCAACACCACACAAGGACTGGGCAGTGCCGTCGGCCAGACCACGGACGGCCTCGGACGGACGGTTGGCGGTGTCACTCAGGGCCTCGGCGGCGCCGTTGGCGGTGCTACCGGCGGCCAGCAGCAGGGCTCCGGCTCGGGCTTCAAGAGCTACGGCATCTAAAAACAAACGCGACAATGGTTTCCACTATCCATCACATAAACCTACAATCAGAAATATTGGGAATATAATTACGACACGAATGTATGATTTACGCATATCGGAAACGGGCTGGGCTTCGGGAAGAATACAGGCAATTGCATAGCACGATTTATCAAACAAAATCAAAATTTATCTGCAACTACACTACAATTGTGATCAAAATCAACATAATTACTGTTTGATGTATACTGTGCTGTTTTACAACAAATCAACACACGTTCTTGTGCAAACATCGTAACTAAAATCAAAGGGTATGTACTTTCAGGAGGGAAGTATTGGTGCCGACTGTGCCCGCGACCACGTCAAACTCTGTTATAAACTACGGTTACAAGCCAGCCAGCCCTACGACTTCCTCTTTCGGAAGCAGATTATTACATACCTCTGGATAATCCACAACCGTCAGAAACAGGGTTGGCCCTAGAGTTGGAGCAAATGGAGAAGAGAGCAACCATGTCAGACTACTAGTGCGCCGTTACATTGCACTGAAGAGGATGCAAATTGTGTACTCTGTGGCGCAATATTGACTTTCAGCTATTGCTGGGCTGCACATGCCATACACCATCTGCTACACTGAATGGGCACCACGGGCACCATTCCGGTTCGACACCATTGCGCGACAGCAGTAAAAGCAACACGGCAATTGAGTACCAGGGTGATTATTACCAGCATTTCATCCATCAAAGCTAAAAGAATCACCTACCCCAAGTCGCATCTTTCGTAGAATCGTGCAAAACCATCTCCCGTCCCCCTACTTCAAGCTCACCTTCGAACCACCTTCCGGGAGCGGCGCACTGAACAAGGCAAAGGGTCGCACACGCCTTTCCGTTCCAGGATAGGACGCAGGGCTGAGGTTGATCTGGTTGACGGTAAAGTACAAGTTGCCGTCTGCCGCTACTGACATTGTGTCGACCCAGTTGATCCGAGGATCCCTCACAAACGGAACCGTGGTGCCGTTCTTGGGGTTGAAAAGGTTCACGGCATTGTTTTCGTTGTTTCCGACGTAAATGTACCCGTCTGTGTTTCATGGTCAGCTTTCTTCTGTTTCTCAGAGGGTGTGCTCATGAGTTGATGAGATCATTGGAGGATCGATCGGCAGCAAAGGCCAATCCATCAATCCCCCAATCTGGGGGAAGACTTACTGCTGTCTGTCTCGAAACCGTCACTTGCACCTTTCTCGCCATGGCTAGTGACCCCTTGTTGAGCGAGAAGCTCGCTCGTGGCGCCCCGCGCGCGAAGCAGCGACGTCGCGCAGCTGTACAGTTTACGCCCGCCGAGCGGGCCCCAGTAGAGCCGCTCGCCGTCGGCGGCCAGCGCGATGCCGTCCGATCCGAGCGGGAACGAGGTGATGGGCATGCCCCCAAGGGTGTAGTAGATGGGCTGGCCCCAGATGAAGGGGAGGAACTGATACTCGGACCGGACTGGCTGCGCGAGGTCGAGGTGTCGCCAGCTTTCGCCGGACCCGAGGTCGACAATGATGATGCCGTTGCGCCCTTCGGAGCTGCTGTCCGTGATGTAGGCCACCCCTTGTCCGAACTCGGTCAGCTCGGGCCGCAGGTCGAAGCGGACATCGTTCAGATAGGTGTCGGGAAAGGCCACCGTTTGCGGAAAGACGATTGTTTTGATTACTTCATTTGTGTTCAAGTCTACTCCTACCAGCTTTGGGCCGCCGTACGTCGCGAAAACAAGAGTGCCATCTGGCGTCAGGACACGTCCAGTATCGAGGATCCAGAGACGATCAGCTGGGTCAATGACAACTGACTGAACGCCAATCAGGTAATCCTGATAGTTTGCTCCAGCTAACGAGGACCGGTCAATATTGGCAGAGTGAGGCATGAAGCCAGGTGGAGATCCACTCACTAGGAGGATTCGTAGTATAGTTGATGGCTCCTCCGGGTGGGTGATTCATCTCTAATGACGGGTATGCAGTCTCCTCAGTGAGCGACGTCAGCTCGCCCACAGTGAAGACATCGTTAGAGCCGTTGTACACATTAGTCGGATCAAGACCTGTGAGCGCAATGGTCAACGAATGCTGAGATGTAGGCAGTCCAAGAACGCGTAGCCTACCTCCCGGGAAGTTGGAAAATTTCCTGCCCGTGCTTGATACTGCAATGCCTGTAGGCCACTGCCCGTAGTAGGCATGGGCAGTCTCTAGTGCTGGGCCGTATACTCCAGGGTCGCTAATGAAAGTGATGTCTTGTGCCTGGGCTACAGCGGCGACAACGCCAAGGCTTGATACGGTTAGCTTCATAGCAAGTGAGACTATAGATTGATGCTATCACAGATCAAAAATCATTAGTAGCCAAGAAAAGTTGACTTTTTTTCTTGTAGGCACTTGATCAGCAACCTGGCCATCTTATACATTACGAGAAATCCCAAGAAATGTTTATCGATTGGCCTCGTCGTACCATATACAGTTCAAACCCGTAGCAATTGACATTTTTCATGACGTCTTCTATTGGCGTACATAGTCTGTGCGGTCACGTAGTTGTGTTGCAATGCTCCTGTTATCCCCGCATTCAACGGCCTCTAGGCTTTCGTGATTTGAGGTTATGCATCCCCGGACTCCCGGATTGGGGCCTAGCTTGGTCGGCATATTCAGCGGATCTGCCCGCCCTCCCCGCAGTACGCCAACAGCGCACCAGAGCACGCATGGTGGATGTCCGACGGTCGACTCTGCATGGGCGTGAACCATGACTGCAGCAATAAAGATTGTTCGAACTTCCAGGAACACAATTAACATCGAAGGGAGATGGTCAAGAAGAGAGTAGAGTGTCTTGGGTAATCGAGTCATGTTGATGAGCTGTCTTTTCTAGACACGTCCCTGGCTGGGCCAAATGCCCATCTTCTTCCAGAATGCCCTTCCATCCAATGTCCGGCCGAGAAGGGGAGTATCTCTGGGCAGGGCGCGGACGCCTGCTTCCTCCATCAACTCGCCCACCCAAGTCTGCAGCTGCTTCTGCTTGGAAACTTCAGCCTCTTCAATCCGGCTTGTGCCTAGTTCGGCTTCCCGCAGCAGCTTGGATGCCCAATCCTGCACCAAATCCCACCAGTCGTACGTGTGAAGATCGCACAGAAGCCAACGCTTCGCGGGCGTGAATGTGTGGTGGATCGCGAGAATGGCACGAGCGACATCTTCACCATGGATGAGATGCAACGCGCCCTTGGCCTTGAGGTCGGGCTTGGTCTTGACAATCCGGTCCACCCAGTTGCGAGGTTGGCGAGCGCCTCCGTAGAGGCCGGCCAAGTCCAAGACGGCGCCATTGGCAACCTCCATCAACTCGTCCTCGGCAATGGCACGGGCATTGGTCGTATCATAAGGTGAGTTCTCGTCCTGCCACCCTTCTCCCTTCCAGATGCTCGTTGCGCCAAGCTGAACATACTGTGGCTTGCTGCCCTGGTGAGTCTTCTCGTAGAGACTCGTCAAGTGTTTAGACTGCCCTTTGCCCTTGAGAGGAAACACAATAACTACCGTGACGGCGGACGGCAACCGCTTGAACTGCCCGTCCTCGTTGGAGTCGGGGTCGTATCTGAAGGGAATGGTGCCATTGCGTCCGTCCGTGGTGGTGGCCGCATAGGATACCTTCTTCCTTTCGAGCAGGGGAATAAGGAATTCACCTGTCCAACCTGCGCCGAGGATCAGGATGTCCACGTGATCCGGTGTTGGTCTCAACATTGCTTCTTCTTTGTCTTCCATGTGACGTCTTCTGTGATGTTTTTGTTGTTTTGGCTGGGGTTCAAGGTGTAATTGTGGGGATCCTCTAGTGTAGACGTCAATCAATTGAGTTTTGGTGGCATCCCCAGAGTTTCTTCAGCGTTCCTTCAGGTGCGCTCTCTAGCGGGGCCATCCACTGTAACCCCTCAGCCAAGTGGTGTCTTTGAGAGCTAAATCCAGCGCAAAAAGTCCCTCGATCAGAGCAGTTTTCCACCACCAACTCTCCGGTCGCATTCAGCGTGTACATAAAAGAGAGATTCGACAATCTAGAAGTGGTTTTTACCTTCAATCTCGAAATGAAATATCTTGACAGAACGATGTCAATCCCAGTTATGCCGCGGTATTGGCCTCTTTTAATGTCCATGGTACCACTGCCCGCTGACTAGTTAAACGCAATGATCAGAAATGTGGAAGGAGTCAAACAAGGCGATGCGCCGGTATTAATTGGCAAAATTGTTCCAAAATGCCCAGTCAATGTCTTCGAAATTCAGGTCAAACAGACTGTCTGACTCATTGTCTGGGAAGATACTCTGCGCAGTCTCCGTCACTGCTAGTTCTTCAGGCCGGCCTCGGTTCTGACTACCGGCTGCATCTGTTGATCTCGCCATGAAGTTGGCCAGGCGGTCTTCAAGATCGCGAACAAATTCAGGCTTGGGGGCATCTCGATTGACTGTGCCTTTATTCTTGCAAGACTTCCATGCTGCCACTGTCAGCTCTGCAGCATGCAGCCTCCTGCGGTCTTCCAGGAATTCGAGAAGAGACGTGTTGATCGTGTAGAGATCCGATAGCACGGTCCAGACACGTTGACATTTTATTGCATCGGTCTCACTCGATGCTTCGATGAGTACGATCATGACTAGGGCTGGTGAGCTTCATCCAAAAAGACGTACTGGGGGTACTGACATGCAGGCCAAGGGAAGCCATTCGTAGTCAACCATCTGAACGGTCGCATATGGTGCTGCGCATGAAAGGCAATGGAGTATTCGAGGCATTGGACTGACAAAGTCAACAGCGCGCCACGATCTTCGGGATGAACTTGGCCCCCCGTCAACAAGATTCGTTGCCGAAAGATGCAAATGAGTGCTCGGCATGTGATCTGCAAGATAGCATGGATCGGTTTGATTGGGTCGCAGTATTGGAGAAAGTTCTTGTTGAGGCCGTCTTCCAGATGATCAATAAAAGTTTCCTTCGTTCTCAGAGGTATCGACTGGTTTGTCGACCATGACAGCTCAAATCGGCCCTTGTCCGCATGGTATCGGCGCTGCTCGTACAAGACGTAGTATGTAAACAGGCAGTATGCAATGCTGGTTAGGCCTACTCTTTCTTTGGGAAACACCTCACTTCCCGGGATGAAATCTTCATCCTCAACATTCAAAGGCAACTTTGAGTCCCACTCAATCATGAGCGTCGACGGCGTAACCCCGAGCCTCACTGCTAATATCAAGTCCAGGTATTGCAGTTGCCACCAAAGGCGCCGGCGTTCTTCCGTCTCTGAGGGTGAGAGACCAAGCATGGTACCGTCTCGATGTATGCCCATCTTCTCACCGTTGCGGATGGCGAGTCCCATCAATGTCCATAGACTCTGCGTACTGACACAGTCCAAGCCCACAAACTGCAAGCAATATTAGTCTGGGAAGCCCAGCATTCATCACTTCCGAGACACATCATACCATGTAGACTGTGAGAGCTTTGAGCGCAACCACATTCTTTATACATAACAGATTTGTCTTGGCAATCGCTTTCTCGCAGGTCGCAAGACACTCGGTGATCAGCTGGGCTCGCGAGTGACCAAACTTTTCCTTGCACTCGGCATCCGTCAAGCTCACGACGCTGGCCAATTGAATAGAAGAGACAAGTGCCTGCTCAGCTTCATCAAGGAGTACTGAGCGTCCTTCTGTCATGGACATCTCAAGACGATCAAGGTCCCAGTTGAACGTGATTCTAATGAAGGGGTGCACTCTTTGTCGGTAAGTTGTGAACACAATTTGCTGTTTGTCAATCAGACAATCCGGTACAGACAACTGGAATCCTGAGACGCTGCCGAGGATGCTTTCAAAGGCCGACGGTGCAGACCTGAGGAGCAGTGGGTGAGTCGCTGCGACTGTCCGAGTCCCACTTTCGCGATGTCCATGAACAAACCATGCGCGTCTGTAAGGTTAGTCTGTCTGCAGATTCGTGTTCCAGTACGGGTGACTCACGACTCCAGATAATATTGTTGCCCATCCTGAATCACTATAACTGGATCCTTGCTGTTCTTGTCGACTGGTGTAGCCGCCTCTTGGCTCTGATGCGGTGAAATGGTGGAATTCGCTGCAGGAGAGACTGTCGCATTATTTGACAGGCCCAGCCTACCGCCCTCCTCCGATAGGTTACTGCCGAACGGCCTGGCAGCATTCTCGGGTTTGCCTGTCTTTTCGGCAGAGGACTCGGCGTAGCTGCAGTGGTCCTTCTTCCTTCGCTTGCAATTTGAGCAAGGCTCTTCTCTGTCGCAACGCACCTTGCGCTTGGCGCACGGCTCACACGCTTGATTGCGCATTGGAAATATCTTCCCTGTTGGTATTTGAAAGCAACTGTCACCTGGCCGAGTTCAACCGGGGCGATGGGCATCGGGTGAGTTATCTGGAATCTCGGGCAACACTGTCGGGACCAAAGCTCGGTAGTGGGGCCGAGTTTTGTCTCGGGGCTGACCTCGGAGTGGACCTCGGGCAGCTCGCCAGCCAATCACCTACCAGAAGTAGAGACAGGCAGCGGATCGATATTGTTGATTTTCAAGATCATGATGACATCGAAAATAAAGAACAGGTCTCTAAATTGTTTATTTAACATCCTCTTGGCCTCTGTTTGCAATGCTTTCCTCAACATGCTCCTGGATCATCACGACTCAACAATCGTCGCCTCTCTGAAGCTCTATTGCCAGTTATACCTACATTGGTGCTAAACTTGCTACTACCACCCAGCTATCCAATACGGACTTAGTTCACTCCAATGGACGAATCTCAGAAGATGACAGGTGAAGACAATCCTGTCGAGAAGCAACAAGATGAGCGCCAGTATCCATCTCGGAAAGTTGTTTTGCCAGCTATGGCCGCAATCTGGCTGGCCTTCTTCCTTGTGGCTCTAGTAAGAATTGTTGTTGTCTTCACTCTGTCCGAATCAACCCTGACCATACCATCTAGGATCGCACCATTATTGGTACTGCCATTCCCACTATATCGGCAGACTTCAACAGTTTTGGTGACATCGCCTGGTACGAGTCAGGGTTCCTCTTGCCTCTTTGCGTCCTTCAACTACCCTTTGGTCTTGTTTACAAGTACTACTCGACGAAATGGGTGCTCATCATACTCGTCGCCATCTTTGAGGTTGGGTCGCTGGTCTGTGCCCTAGCACCCAACTCAAACGCACTCATTGTCGGTCGTGTCATCACGGGCATTGGAGGTGCTGGAATCTCTGCCGGTGCATTTCTCTTAATCACATTTCTTGTTCCTCTCGAATCTCGTCCAAAGTATATCGGTGCTTTGGGCTCCGTATTCGGTATCACGTCTGCTATTGGCCCTATCCTGGGTGGTTACTTGACGTCTGTGACCTGGCGCTGGTGCTTTTGGATCAATATCCCCGTTGGCGTTGTCTCCTTGGTCTTGCTCGTCCTACTCACGCCGAAGACACCACCGACGATCAAGCCAGCGAGCACCTGGCTTGGCAAGGTCAAGCAGTTGGATCCCCTTGGATTCATCTTGGTCGCTCCAGCTGTAATTTGCCTGCTATTTGCTTTGGAATGGGGCGGCAGCAAGTATCCCTGGTCCAACGGACGTATCATTGCTCTCTTTGTCGTGTTTGGGGTCCTCTTGGTATCCTTCATTGGCTCACAAGTATGGCTCAGTGAAAAGGCGACCGTCCCACCCCGGATTGCCCTCAACAGGAGCATTATCTCGGGATGTCTTGCCTATGTCGGAACCGGCTCGGCACTCGTTATATATGCATTCTACCTCCCGATCTGGTTCCAGGTCATTCAAGGCAAATCATCCCAAGATTCAGGTGTCGCTTTGCTACCATTCCTGCTGGGAATCGTCTTTGCTGTGATAGCAAGTGGTATCCTGACCAGCGTAATCGGTTATTACACTGCCTTGATGATCGTTGGAAGTGCCCTTCTTATCGTTGGATCAGCGCTGATTACAACATGGGTGCCTGATACCAAGATAGGCATTTGGATCGGTTACCAGGTACGTCTACATGAATTTCTTCTTAAGTACTTTGACTGACTTACAGCACAGATCATTACTGGAGTTGGAATTGGTATCGGTCTGCAACAACCCAATGTTGCAGCCCAAACTGTCATGTCCCAGAACGACATGTCGATCGCCTTGTCCTTGCTCAACTTTGTCAATTTCTTGGGCTCGACAATCTTCATCACCGTGTCACAGACGCTACTCGAGACAAAGTTGGTCGAAAAGTTGGGCTCAATTATTCCCAACCTCGATGCCTCCACTCTGGCGAATGGAGGTGCCACTTCACTGCGGAACATGGTCTCGGCCGACATGCTGCCAGTTGTACTCGATATTTACAACGAGTCAATGAGATCCATCTGGTACTTGGCTCTAGGGCTTTCATGTTTGGGTCTTTTGGCTTCTCTCGCGATGCCGTGGAAGAGCGTGAAGGCGAATAAAGACAAAGATGGTGAGAAGGCAGACTCGTCCGAAAAAGAGACGAACTAGATTACTAGATATTCATTTTCACCAATTGTAGAGTCTCTAGCAAGTCACGGCTGTATTTGTACATAGATCATCTCCGCATCTCTTTATTTCTACTATGATCACAAAGGATCTTCGAAGAACTTGAAGCTAAAACCAGTGTTGCTCGTATCTCCAGGAACATTGGATCGGCTGTATGTGATAGAACCCCACCAGACGTAAGAGCCTGTAAACCAAGCGCGATTATCCCAGTTATAGGGAGTGCCCTTTTGCACACCGTGGAAGACAAAAGGTATATGGTTCGTTCCGCCAGGGCTCTGATTGATGTCGCCGCTGGGAAGTGCAAAGGTATGATGGCCAGGACCATCAATCCAAAGTGTCGCATCCCACCCTGGCATCATTCGGTCCTGGTGCGATCCAAAGAGACATCCGTTGGACTTGTACCAGTCCCACACGTAGGTCGGATCGCCACCCTTGCGCAGGCGCAGGTCGGCAAGGCAATATTTGTTGCCCCAGCTCCCGTTGGCCGAGTAGACGATGTGCAACTGTCCGTTTGGGTCGATGATGGCCTCGGGACCCTCATTGATTGTTGGGGAGTCTCCCAGCTCCCACGCCTCTCGTGGCTGTGAGATGATAAATCGGCTGCCAGTCGGCTGGGTCGGACTGTTCATGCGGCAAATGAAGAGTGACTGCTCCCCGTCTGTATCGCCCACCCAACCGGACCAGACGAACCAGCGTTGGCCTTCAAATGTAAAGGCAGTACCGTCGACGGCCCACTTGTCGTCGGGCAACGCCAGCTTCTGCTCGGACGAGTATGTAGCCAGCGGCGATTCGGCACTAATCACATACATGCGATGGTTTGCGCTCGCTCCCGCCGAGAAGTAGATGTATGTTCTCCCGCCGTCCGTCGTGATCTCTGGGGCCCAGATCTCTCCTCGGCCGGCACTATCGGACCACACTTTCCGTGCGCTGGCCGATCCAAGACCCTGGAGTGTTGAAGCCTGACGAACCCAAATGCTTCCGCCAGCGGAATCAGCGGAGTAGTACGAGTCACCGGTCTTCATAACCGTGGGATCGGCGCCGGTCCTTATTTTGGAGCCCGTAGCCAAAGCGAGCAGCATCCAGAATATGGTCACCATTGCTACTCGAGCATGGGTGTAAGTCGAAACAGAGGAGAACATCATGGTGAATATTTGAATATTTGATCAAGGCAACACATTGCAATGGATGTTCTTATTCCATTTTTGTTCTGCTCACGGTGTTGGCACCGTCGTGATATATATGTACCAACGGGACTTCCCGAAAGCCAATCGCGTAGTTCGAACTTCACATGTCATTGTCCCGGTTAGATGCGGTCAGAGTTTGATCTCCGCCACGTTGGGCTCTGAGTAAGAGGTCCATGGCTGCGATAGTAGCGTGGCTCATGATCCTTCACTTCTTTTCGTCCAACGTCATGACGATTTGGTCGAAGTTAAATGGTGGGTAAGCTGCAGCGCGAACAAAGGGCGTTGGTGACTGTCTACTGGCTACTAAAATACGGCCGAGGGACGTGGCCACCTTCAACAAGATCATCTGGCTGGAGTTATTGGCTTGGCAAAAATGCTGGGGAATAGGATCATTCATAGTCTCCCACCCATGAGGGGCTGCCTACCGCTGTGCCACTTGAGCGGCAAACGCAGATCATCTTACTACTCTAGGGCAATGACATCGTCTCACGCCCGTCTTGAAATAACGTGTTTGCACGGTAATATTTCTTTGCTGGAAAATGGATCCCCATAGATAATGACTGCATACAGCTTTTTGAGTTATGCAATTCAAGGGATGTTTATACTCATGCCACGTCCCGATACAGGTATGGAATTGGAGACTTGGAGCCGCATTCGTAGAAATCTAAAGCACCCCAGCGAGTAAACTAAGCTATAATCAGCCAGACCCTGCAGATGCAGTCAGATGAGCGGCAAGGAACTTGCATTAGCTTTTAGCTTTCGTTTTCCGTATTTCGAAGCATCACAGAACTCAACATTGCATAGTCATATTAGGAAGTGGTTGCATCCGGGTCTTGTTACATTTCCACACCACTAAGTGAAGTGGAAGAAGAATGTCAAGACGCAAACATCCCGCCACCTACTGTGAAGATCCTTCCAATGATACGCACGTAAGATAACCGTGTAAATGGGGATATGAATGCACGAATACAAAGCTTGCTTTTCAAGGATATTGTCGGCGAGATACTTCAATTCTGTTTTCTTGAGAGGCGCCACCCTTCTAATGGTCGGGTTTATTATGGACATAGCTCTATGATTCAAGAGGTCAAGCTGAGATAACCATTACGTGAAGTCACGATTTTGTGTTACTTCGGTCCATTTGGTGACCTACGTACGATTCTATCAAAGATCACGTCATACTAATTAGATGCATCTTTCTTCACCCATAGAGCACGTGGACATAGTTTGCAAGTATCTCGAAAATACAATCTCGTAAAGTCTTCTCAGAATGGAAAATCATGATCGACAGTATTTATGAAGCAAAAAAGTATTTATTTGCCCAACGGTATCTCTGTTGCGCGTCCAATTCGTATTACCTGGAATTATCCGCAACAACTGCAAACCCCGCAGTATTTTCAAACGCTCACTAAAACCGCCCTCATCGTGAGAATTATATCGTTACGTTGACCGTATACCTCACCACTGGCTCACTTTCCGGTGCCGACTGTATTAGCTTCGTCCCTGCCTACTACGGCGGCATGGCTATTGCAAAGACGCTCTGCCGCTGCGATGGTCAGTACGAGACTTGAGACCTTTGGGTTTGCCCCGGAAACAACAAGGCTTTCTCCCTGATGGTGTATGGTCAAGACCGCACAGGGTATGTCTGGATTCAAGCCGGGGTTATAAGTTCGTTGAACTCTACCATGGTGAGTTCTTCAGGCGAACTTATATTGCCAATGTTCATTCACACCTCCTACATCTACTAGCCGGTCTGCAAGAATTCCTAGATATAATAAATATACAGGCATTGACTAGGTAGTCTAAAATCTAGACAAGTCGAGATTTCTGTGTCCTGAAGTGATGCAGCATGTTCAAGAGCCGTTCTGATGTACACTTGCCAGGTGTACTGACAAAATTGTGACCTACCGCAAAGTTAAAGAACAGGCTTAATCTCCTTGACGTAGTGACGGGGCTCTATTGTACCATTTAGCGAGGCCCAATTCTCTGGGACTACAGCGTTGTTCCGGGTGGAAGGAAGCTCCGGGTGTTTTGAATTGTTCTGCAGCTCCGGTGGGACTTTCACTAAGATTAGTGGTTTTGCAGGGAGGACAATAAAGACCATGTCAGCACACGTGATGCAAAATGATGCGTTTTGCAGCTGGAAAAGACATTCGCGATCTATCGTCTTGGAAGTTCGTCCATGGCGGTTCCGCATCGTCAACACGCGATTGGCTCGTGATGAGCGCGACGGTTCCGCAGATCATACCCTCTAGATCGTCAACCCCAGATTTGACGGCGGAATCACTGTAACAACTCCGAGCTTTATGTTGCCTCACATCGTCATTCCTAGCACACGGAGATGCGCGCCCCGCAGAGGAGCAGAGCCACTGTCGGCTACTGTATCATCTTGGCTGGGATGACCAAGGCACGTTCCTTTGATGGAATGCGCGTAGAAGCCTGCTGAGCGCGCATGAAATTGGCCAAAGGAGAAAAAGTCTAGCTCGGGCTGCTCTAGGCTGGATGCGGATATGCCGATCATGACTCGCCCGTCCCATATCCACAGGGCTGGCAAGTTGCGCATTGAGCGCATGGCAGACCACGGCTCGAGATGTCGGACTAGACTCTAGTGTCAACGTTGGCGCGCGCACCGTCTGACGATTGCCTCACTGTTAGTCAGGAAGGCCTTACGACCCTGCGCTGGCTGTAGTGTCGCAGGCTGTGTAGACGCTGTCACGTCGTCCAGATAGAGCATATCGTAGGGAATCACCCATGGGTAGATCAGATGAAAGGATATGGGATCCAAGATGGCGGGTCATCTTATGAAACACAGGTCAACGGTTACAAGTAGATAGAATTGACATGGCCCGCAACTTTGAATGTTTACTGTTTTCGTCTGTTTCTGCATCTCAAGAACACACACAACCTGCGCATTGCAATAGTAGAAACGAAAGAAAGGAACAAAGCTACAAAACTCCGCAGGCATGGGGAAGCTGGATGTGCCATCATGGCAACCAAATCTGTATGCTGCTGTGGCAGTAACATTGACTGCGGCAACTTTGGCTATATCATTACGCTTCGCTGCGCGAAGAATGACGAAAGTGCCTCTATGGTGGGATGACTTCATGTGTGTGGGAGCATTTGTGAGTTAAAATAACAGAATTCTTGTTGAAAAGAGTGTATTAACCTCGTTTATCAGATATTCGGTATCGGATGGAATGTTCTCCTACTAGTCTGTACGTGGTTCACAACGACATGTTACTGATTATGGGCAGGACTGACAGTGGTATAGGGGCTCCATACGGCTTCGGAAAACACCTCGAAAACATTGCTCTCACTCCCGAACAATCACTATTCAATTCGCTACTTTTCTGCTACCTTGCTGAGCTGTTCTATGCCGCTTCGCTTGCCTTTTCTCAATATGCTGTTTTGGCATTCTATTGGCGCATGTTCCGCACATCGAATATCAAGGTTCCAATCATCACTTTGTTGGTGGCGATAACGATCTGGCTTATCTTGAGGGTATGTCTTAGATGGTCTTGAGCTCCTACAAGACAGAATTGCTAACATAATCCTAGACATTTCTCGCAGTGTTCCGTAAGTACTGATAGAGTTCACGAAAACTTCCCCACGAAATCTCCCCGGCCCCTGTCCCGTGTGCACAAGGTTGGTGAGATAAGCGATTGCTAATATCACAATGGGCAAATAGATTGCGTCCCAGTGCAAGCTTTCTGGGATAAGTCGATCCCCAACGCCACTTGCAATATCGACGACTCTAAATTCTTCTTCGGGACCGTCTTGACCCATTTGGTGTTGGATCTTGCCATTCTCAGCCTGCCGATCCTCCAAGTCCGTAAGCTCAGATTGCGCACGGCGCAAAAGGTCGGCGTGTGCGCCATGTTCATGTTTGGCATCCTGTAAGTCTTTACCCCCTGTCATGCTGTTTACTGCTGCGTATATTCATATAAGCTAGGGTTTGCGGTGCTTCCATCATTATCCTCGTTTATTCTGTCTCGTACAACACCAAATCTGCGGAGATCTCATTCAATGTGGCACCTATCATGTGAGTATATGATCGCTTCGTGTGGATACGATCAATATTGACAATCAAAAGGATATGGGGCACTGTTGAGGTGAACCTAGCCATTTTTTCAGGTACTTTACCCCCATCTCCAGTTCACAGTGTCTTCTAACAACATCCTGTAGCCTGTCTTCCAATGCTCCGTCCAATCTTCTTAAAGGCGTTCAATCGCATCTTCCCAAACGTATCACACGGAACGAGCGACAAACAACTCCACTCAAGCCGGGCGAACCAGTTGGCCAAGATATCTGCACTAAAATCGCGAACTCGACATGACGATGAGACGGAGTCCATGCAAGAGCTCGCAACGTTTGACAATGACTCCAGCTCCGATATAGATGAAGAGCAAGGGATAGTACACGGTGCGGGAGGACAGCGCGTCAGGATCACGGGCAACGACAAATCAGCCAGAGTCAAGGAGGTAGACGTGGGACCTGCCGTGACGGGAGGTATTCTGGTAAAGAGCGAAACCCTCGTGGAGGTATCTCGGGCAAGATAAAGTGCCACACGGTGGCTCGTCAAATACGCGAAAATGTTTTACAAGTCTAATAGAAAGCGGGCCGTACCATAATCAGCGACCTTGAAATTATATATCCTTTCCTGCTTTGAATGTTGGGGTTTCCTATAATGCTGTATCGTTATCCAGCCAGGGAATGGGCACATCAGATGCAGACCGTGACGCGATTTTGTGACCGCGTATTGCGACATTGTCCCAGTTGAGCGAGGCGCAACTAATGGTACCGTTAAACTTGCGACAGTCATTACCGGAGAATACAATGTAGCCCGACCCTGTCTCGATGGGAGCAGATTTATTGTCGCTGTCCGACTGTAATGATGAATTTGGCCGTCCACTCCATTGCATCCAGAACTTGGGAGAGCGGAAACTGTTTTTCTCAAAGGCTGCGAAGCGATCTCTGGTAGTTGTATCAATGTCATCTGGGTCCTCGCTATCATTGCGGTCTTCGTCCGTATCGCTGTGGTCACCCAGTCCCGGAGTATCATCACTGTGATCATTATCTTCGTTGCATTCGGCCTCCAGATTGTCAACAATTGCCTGGAGGCTCTTTCGGCTTGCAGCCAGAACGACCGATGCCTGTAAGACGCCGGGTAGAGCAAGTTGACCAGCGACACCCTGTCCATTGCCAGTCAATCGAAACAAATCCAAGGTTGGAGATTCGTCCGGCCGATGGACTTCTCCAGAATTCGATGTCTTTTCCCATGCGGCGCATTTGCACGAGTAGGTGCCAAAAGTCTTGCGGACGTCAAAGAAGCCGTTTCTTTGAGATCTGCCACCGCCTTTGCCGCTATTGCGTCCAACCCTGTTGTGCATGTGCCGCGAAGAAAGAGCTGCATCCTCCCAGTCCTCCATGGTAGACTTTGTTGAGTTTGGCAGACTTTTGCTTGATTATCGTGGGTTGTTGACGCCCATCAAACTCGAATTTACATCGTACACCGTACACTATTTGCTGGCTAGCGTGTGTTCTCAAGTCCTGACGTCACGACCAGACTTTCATTCCATCGAGTTTGAGTGTGTTTCTTACCGGGATGAGAACGTACCGTAACATCATTTTCTAAATCATTGGTATTTCCATCTTCTACCTCTGGTGATCTATAGTATTCTAGCGTGGTGGGATCCCAAGATGAGATACATGCCCATCAGAAGAGCGCAACAATTGGGTTGACTATCGATACCACAAAAAAATAGAGCTCCCCTCCGGACTTCGTTGTAGAGGCCAGACTCCATCAAACTGATATTCATCGGTCAAGGGAACCGAGCATGGGAAATAGTACAATAATGCAAGCTCTCAGCATACACAAAAAACGACAGAAGTGCATTAGCATTTTCAATCATTTGCAATATACCAAGAGCGTGCATCTACAGTGACAAACATGATTGAATCTGATCGGCACGTCGCAAGCGGCCCCTACAATCCACTATACTCCTTCGAGTTTAGAGGACCAAGCGGCACACCTTCAGCGGCCTGTAAACAGGGGCACTGATCTGCATTAGCACTTGCTGGGCCAATCACGCCATATCGCAGAATATTCACTGTGGGTAGGTTCGACAGGGTCGAGATAATGTAGAGGAGAATAGATAAGTAACAAGCAGCATGTCGGCTGCGTCTGCCTCTAAAAACGTGGGCCTATTCTTCAAATGAGTCCGCTCGCCTCATCGTCATCGTCGTCGCAACCTGCAGTCGGTTACACTCAGCTATCCCAGATTGCAGATACCGACATGGCCAGTTCCAAGTATCCCGACCCGGCGACGGACTTATTCTCCGCAGATGGCGGCCAGCAGCGGGGCGATTTCCGGGCTATCGACCCGGAGAGCGGCGTCAAACGGGGCCTCAAGACGCGGCATCTCAGCATGATGGCGCTGGCTGGCATCATTGGTCCGGGTCTCTTGGTTGGTTCGGGAGGCGCGCTGTCGAGTGGTGGACCGGCATCCTTGCTCATTGGCTTCGGCGTCATAGGCATCATCGCATTTAGGTTTGTTGACTTCTTTATGATCCAGGCGCGTCGGTGGTATCATGGCTGACATTTTGCCAGTATCATGCAGAGTTTGGGAGAGCTCACCACACTGTACCCGAGTGGCGGCGCCTTTACCAAATTGGCAGATAGATTTGTCGACAAGGCGTTTGGCGTTGCGGTCGGGTGGAATTACTTCATCATATGGTTTGCGGTTCTCGCCAACGAGTACAATGCGGTCACGAGCGTTTTGGTATTTTGGGGACCTCAGGTTCCGGTATGGGGATATTTCTTGATCCTGTGGTTCGCTTTCCTGGGCTTCCAATTGCTTGGCGTGGAGACCTTTGGTGAGGCCGAGTTTTGGCTGGCCCTGGTCAAGCTACTTGGTCTCACTGCGTACTTCTTGTTCGCCATCATGTAAGTTGCTATAACAGGCAGAAATGTGTGTGCAGACAAGGGCTAATTCTTGATCTCTAGCTATGTTTCTGGCGGCGTCAAAGGAGCAGATGCCATCGGGTTCCGCTATTGGCATGACCCTGGTCCTTTCGTGGAAGGCTTCCGAGGTGTTGCTACAGTATTTGTCTTCTGCTCCACGTTCTATGCAGGCGTCGAATCCGTGGCTGTGGCCGCCACAGAGACGAGAAATCCAAAGGTCGCTGTTCCGCTGGCTATTCGACAGACGTTCTGGCGTATTGTTTTCATCTACATGGGCTCGGCCTTCTTCTTTGGCCTCACATGCCCCGCCAACGCCGACGATCTAGTCAATGGCGGGAGCAGGGCCCTGAAGAGCCCAATGACTATTGCCATCCAAAATGCCGGCTGGGAAGGCGGTGTGCACTTGATCAACGCCTTCATATTGGTGACTTGCGTTTCAGCGATCAATTCTTCCATCTACATATCGTCTCGCACTCTGCTCTTCATGGCGCAAGATGGCAAGGCCCCAAAGTTTCTCGGCAAGACTGACTCTCGAGGTGTTCCTATCCCGGCTATCGTCTTTGCCAACGCGTGCGGCGCTCTCAGTCTCATGAATATCAGAACAGGCTCGGCTGAAGCGTACAATTATATCGTCAACTTGAGTGGTGTGTCGACATTTCTGGTCTGGGGGTCGATCTCATTCACGCATATCCGATTTCGACAAGCCTGGAAAGCTCAGGGCAATCGCGCAGAGGATTTGCCATTCAGGTCTTCTCTATATCCGTGGAATGCTTATTTTGGCCTGGGAGCCAACATATTTCTGGCCTTGGTGCAGGGATGGACAACTCTCAGTCCCTTTGATGCAGGAAGTTTCGTCGATGCGTACATCTTGCTTCCGCTATTTCCCATCATTTATCTGGGATACAAATTCATCTTCGAAACCAGACTATGGCGCGTAGAAGAGATAGATTTGCAATCTGGGCAACGGCACGATTTGGACGAGGTCAAAGAGCTGAGAACTGCTGAATTAGGAGGTCATCTGCCTTTCTGGAGGCGAATGATGAAGAACTTCTGAGATCTCGTAGACGATGACTAGATAGTGCATTAGCTCGACTTCAAATGCTACTCGGCACAGCCAACTGCGTGGTTCCATGTCGGGACAAACAGAATAGAGTTCATGACGCTGCTGTTCTAATTCGGGACGCCATGAGTACTATTTTAGGCCATTCAGACCGATGTCCAGTGATACAGCCTCTCTGTGGTCCGACCGATGCGGTAGTGCGCCGCAATAAAGTTAAGCTCGCATCTGCTGCGGATCCGTTGCCATCCTTCCAAGGCACTGGCGATGGCATTGCTCGGGATCTATACTGCCGGCAGACGGTCAGAGATCTATTCGGAGGCCTGTATCCTATCATCTGACATTCTCAAGCCGTTTGCATCGATTTAGGTGTGAAGAAGTTGGGTTTATCCTCAACTATTAAAGACACATCTCTCCCAACTCAGGCATTATGTTCAGAGAATAGGCGCAACCTTCTTGTCTACGAATGCTGACTCATATCTCATACACCATTCGTACAACTCTCGCTTCTCTCGCTTGTTTATTGTAGAACAAGTACAACTTCCCAGATGCATCTATCAGCTCTGATTACCGCCTGTCTCGCGACTGGAATTGCGGCTGCCCCATACAATAATCTAACTTGCACCCCTGGGACATATGCATGCCAGAAGTAAGTGAATAGCGGCTCTTCACTTTCGCTCAATATCATTTCATTGACACATACTAGCTCGATGGACGCACGGTCAAATGTCCGTGTTTGCAGTCTGGGAGGAGTTTGGCTGATAGCAGCAACGTGTGAGAAAGGGTGGAAATGTTATACCAATGACGCTGGTGGTTGCACTTGCCAGCCATAATGAATGTGAAATGGCAGTCATATAGACTCCGACGATCATAAGGTTTTGCAGCGCAATAGTGTTTTGGCGTTATTTTTGCATATACATGGCTAGAGACAAGGAGTTCTTCATTCGACCCAATTGCAGTACATTTTGAATGGACAATTTTAATCATACCTTGCCATAATTATTTCGCTAGACTTTCTTACTCTTATCCAAAAATTATTACCTACCGAAGATGAAAATGAATCGAATGAATTCAATCTTATTTTATGTCCTTAAATAAGACTGAAAGAAATGAATACATGACGGTTCGTGATGAAGGGCGAAAAGAAATCAAGTGAAAGAGCGCATAAAATGCATTATTTACATAAAGTGGGGGTGCACGCTAAAGACATCGGAGGCTGGGGCATTCCTGACATCATCACCGCCAAAACTCACAGGCCAAAGGAGCAACGAACATGACAGAGGAATCAATTCGCCCGCATTGAACTATCAAATGCTGATACCGGAAGGCCAGCATACTAAACCGGCAAATAGGTGATGGCAGTCGACTGTGGTGTCGACACATCAGCATGGCAAGCCCCGCGAAGAAGCGGAAGCTGAACAAGGACAACAAGCAGCCAGTAATACCATCCAGAGGGCTGGAGTACTTTTTTGCAAAACAGAAGCAAATTGGAGATACTTCAAAAGCAACGAAGGAGGATGAAAGTCCGACGAATGCGACAACTGGGGATCAGGAGATGACGGACGAGGCATTGGCCATGAAGCTACAGGCCGAGTGGGACGCGGAAATCGCGGCGGAACGACGAAATGTTCCAGCAGCGCCGCAAGCAACGGAGACTGCAAGTTCTCATACAGATGTTGTACCTGCCGATGAATCTGCGAATGGCAACAGCCAGAAAACAGAAGTTGCAAAGAGCTCTCCTGCGCCAGCGCCGCTGCCAGCCGAGCCAAAAGGCAAAGGCACGCTTTCGCTGCAATCCGTGGCAGCTTCGGTAGACACAGTATCGGAATCAATCCCGATGGATCAGAGCCCACTGACTTTTGATCCAAGCGCATACGTGCCTCAGCTCAAAGAACACTGGGCTAGCGAGGACGGTAGTGCTTCATACGCATTACTGACAAGATGTGAGTATTCTGAGCATATTTGCTGCCATCTTGATATTTTTGATTCGAGGGTAAATGTGTTTGAGTCTAAAGTGTCGCGATGATTCTACTGTGGAAGCGATTCGACTATGCTTTACGGAGACTGCTGATCATGAATGAACAAACCAGAAACTAACACGTTCCCACCCAGGTTTTGTCTTAGTGAGCAGCACATCAAGTCGCATCAAGATCGTGGACACATTGGTAAATTGTCTGCGCATAATCATAGAAGCCGACCCCGAGAGTCTGCTCCCGGCAGTATGGCTGGCTACAAACTCGATTTCGCCGCCCTACATCTCCCTGGAACTTGGACTGGGAGGCTCAGCCATTTCAAAGGCGCTCAAGCAGGTGTGCGGACTGGACAATCGCTCGCTAAAGGCCATTTACGACAAATACGGCGATGCAGGTGACGTCGCGTTTGAAGCCAAGAAGAAGCAGAGCTTCACTCTCCGAAAACCCAAGCCGCTGACCATCAAGGGCGTATACCAAGCCCTCGTCAAGATTGCTAGCAGCCAGGGCCAGGGCAGCGCCGAGACCAAGCAACGCATTGTTGATCGGCTGCTACAGGACGCGCGAGGAGGCGAGGAGAGTCGCTTCGTCGTTCGCACCTTGTGCCAGCACCTGAGAATCGGCGCGGTGAAGACGACCATGCTTATTGCCCTGTCTCGAGCTTTTCTCTTGTCGCGTCCGCCTGGCGCAGACTTTCCGCTAAAATCCACCGAGGAGCTGTCAAAGCTGAAGAAGGAAGAACTCGCCGAGGTCTGGAGCAAAGCCGAGGAGATTGTCAAGGCATGTTTCGCTCGAAGACCAAACTATAATGATTTGATCCCCGTGATGCTCGAGATTGGCGTCTGCGATGAGCTTCTCCTGCGCTGTGGTTTGACTTTGCACATACCGCTTCGGCCCATGCTGGGGAGCATTACGCGGGATCTATCAGAGATGCTCACCAAACTTCAAGGGCGAGACTTTGCTTGCGAGTTCAAATACGACGGTCAGAGAGCGCAAGTCCACTGCGACGACAAGGGCAAAGTCTCCATCTTTTCACGCCATCTTGAAGTGATGACGGACAAATATCCAGACCTGGTGGATCTCGTCCCCAAAATCCGAAGTGAAGGTGTGAGCAGCTTCATCATGGAAGGCGAAGTCGTGGCCGTAGATCGGCAGACCGGGGAACTGAAGAACTTTCAGACGTTGACGAATCGAGCACGAAAAGACGTGGCGATTGGAACCATTACTATAGATGTGTGCTTGTTCGCCTTTGATTTGATGTACCTGAATGGGCAGCCCCTCTTGGACAGATCATTCCGCGAACGGAGAGATATGCTCAAGTCTCTATTCACCGAGATCCCACATCACTTTACCTGGGTGAAGAACTTGGATGCAACATCCCAGGACTCGGACGCCGTCCTCGACTTCTTCAAACAAGCCACGGATATCAAGTGCGAAGGCATCATGGTCAAGATTCTGGACAATCTGCATGATCTCCCTGCCCCCGCCGAGGTTAATGTCAATAACCAGGAGACTACCTCAGAAAGTTCGTCCAAGACCAAACCCAAAGGCAAGGGAAACGCTACAACGTCTGAAAAGAAAACTCGGCGAAAACCACTACTTGCTACATATGAACCGGACAAGCGTCTCGACTCATGGCTCAAGGTCAAGAAGGACTACAGCGCTTCATTCGATACTCTAGACCTTGTACCTGTCGCTGGATGGCACGGTCAAGGGCGCAAAGCCAAGTGGTGGTCTCCCATCTTACTGGCATGCCGCAACGAGGAAACGGGACAGCTGGAAGCTGTCTGCAAGTGCATGAGCGGATTCACGGATGCATTTTACAAGGCCAACAAGGCGCACTATGACGATGGTTCTGGCGAGCCAAACGGCGGGGACGATGACGACGATCAAGACGACAACGAAGATGACAAGGAGGCCGATGGCGAAACGAATGAAGATGCCGAAGGCGCTGAGGGAAAGTACAAGAATATCCGCCGGACAAAACCGAGCTTCGTAGAGTACAGTGGGCACCCCGACGTCTGGTTCGAGCCACAAGAGGTATGGGAAATGGCTTTTGCGGACATTACGCTGTCGCCCACCTACACGGCGGCTATCGGATTAGTCAGTCAAGACAGAGGCTTGAGCATGCGTTTCCCGAGATTCTTGAGAAAGAGGGACGATAAAGGTATAGAGGAAGCGAGTACGAGTGAGTTTCTTGCGGGGCTATTCAGGAAGCAAGAAGCAAAAGCACCACCGCCACCAATCAAAGAAGATGGTGAGGATGAGGATGACGGCTAGACATAGATCATAACATAATTGTTCGGAAAGTTTGAATTATAGTCTGGAGTAAGCTACCCACGCGGTTCCCATGCGGCGAGAGACGCTTTAAGCTTTCCAGGCACGGTATACGACTCTGGCGCCGTACTTCTCACCCTTCTTCAGCAGCACCTGGCTCTTCCACTTGTCCTCGTTGATAGCATTCACAAATCGACTCGGCTCAACACAGAAACCACTGCGGGCACCTCTTGCCGGAACTCCTTCAACAGCAGGGACGTCAATGTATTTTCCAGTGTAGAACTGGAATGCCGGCTCCGTGCTGTGCACCTCCAGGTGGATTTTAGAGCTGGGGTGGTTGGCGGAGACCAGCCTGGTCAAGGGCAGGGAACGAGTGTCCAAGGGAATCGAGCTTTCCGCCGAGGGGTCGACTACGAAGCAGTCGTCAATGTCTGGGTCCGTTGCGCCCAGCGTGAACAGTTTGTGGGTATCGACGTGGGGATATGTTGTTGGGCCTGCCGTTGGAATACCAGAGGCATCAACGGGGAGGTAGGATGGGGTGCAAAGCTGCACCTGAGTGCCCTCGATCGTCGGTCCGCCCGTAAGGTTGAAGTAGCTGCCATTATTAGTATACATGCATTGGCTTCAAGATCTCGGGGAGCTCACGAGTGGTTGGTGATGTTGACGACTGTCTCTTCGGCACCGCCCAGGAGTTCCGCCTCGTACTCAAAACCCAACACGACAACCTCTTTGCCGTCAATCTTCTGTGTGCCCGATGTGTAGATGACCTTGACCAGAACCTCGCCGGGGAATCCTTCGTCGCCATCCTCGCTCTTCAAAGAGAACTCGACACTCTCTCCACCCTCCAGGCCATCGATGCCGGGAATCTGTCTGATTCCAATCTTCTTTGGCCCTTCCCAAATTCTCTTACCCCAGCCCTTGACTCCTCCGTGCAAGCTGTTGGGGCCATTATTCGCGGCCAATGTGTAGGTCGAACCGTTGAGCGAGTTGATCTTGGCGTCCTTGATGCGATTGGCAACGCGCCCAATGGTTTCGCCAAAGTAGGGACCGTTGTGCGACACGTAGAGGTCTTGCGTCGGGAAGCCCTGTACGATGTTGACGCCCGCTACAGTCAAAGACTGAATGATGGCGCCAAGAGGCAGCAAGGAGATCTCGGGCTCGGAAGACATGGTGGGCGTAATGATGTCGTGTGTGCTGAGGAGCTTATACAGCGTGAACTTGGAAGGTTCGGTGGGTATTCGTCGTTACTGAAGACAAACAGTGTTGTACAAGAGTGATTGACCTCTGGCAATAATTCGAGGATACGACCAGAAATAAGAACAAGAGAACGAAAGATATCAGAGTGCGGGAAATGCAACAATTGCAGAATTCAGGCTATTTACATGACACCCGCAGCTCCAAGTTTCTCGAGTGGGACGCCTCCAGTGTAATAGAGCTGTCACCCCGCCAAGTGACGATCGAGGGGCCCTCAATGGCGGGGTAGCCCGGCGGGCAATGATGCGACAAGGTTGGATTTTGGGGGCGAGCTGCCCTGGCTCCAGCCGCTGCGCGAGATAGCTTTTAGTTTAAACACGTGGGATTGGGGCGTCTATACGGACGTCGCAAAGAATAAGTCCGGAGGTTCTACGCTCTAGTTGTAAGAGGGTAGGCACCAAGTCGCGTTGACTGCATTCGGACTCTTTCGCAATATTGCCAGAGGACATGTTCGGCTGTACGTTTCTATCTATCACCTTCGTTTACATGGAACGGTTACGAGTATTGGGAGAATGAGGTGACTTTGACTTTAGTTGAGTCCCTATCAGCATTATCAAATTCGATAATGTCGCTTGAGGTCACTTGAGGTTCTGGCAAACGCAAATTTGCACATCTACGTCCGAAGTGGTACATACGAAAGCTTCGTAGACGCTGTGACACTGGCGTGAATAGCAATTGTCTCAGTTGAAGTTGAGAACCTTGGAACAAACAGCCACCGTAAAGAAATGATGCACAGTCGGCCTTTGCGTATGAGTAGAAGTGGCACGAGATCAGCTCAACATTACAGCTCAAGTACCCAGTGGATTATAAGAGGTAGGCATAAGGAGATGATCTGTAGGCTTATGGCTAGAGGAGTGTCATTGAAAATGGATGCAACTTCATGTGGATCGGTCATGATAGGCAGAGATTCGACAAGAATAAGGAAAGGTTGGTTTGGGACCAATGTTTCTAGCTTCAAGGGCTTGCGTCGTACCTTATGTAGACCCATGTGCAGTAATGCAGGTGATAACCGTGCATTATATGACGCGGGAGTGTGATCCTTTGTCTTGATCTACCTTAGAGAACCAAATGAGCTTTAATTGATTTGAGGCCTGGACAAGTCTGGAGCGGATCGATCTCAAATATGTTTCACTAATTGATGATGCATGCAGGCTCGAGCTCGAGTGTGTTGCCCGTTTCAATGCCAACGCCAATTCACAAACCAGCTGTGCGCTGATTCGAGTATTCGCACGGGACCGTTTCTGGTTCCGTTCCAAGGCAAGAGCCGCGGCCAACCATAATAGTTCAGCGGGCAACTACAACCTTGGGTAGGTAGTGAGATGCACTTGACCTGCCGCACGTTAATGTACAGTCAAACAAACCCTTTGAGCCCTCCTGGGAATAAGCCAATCCTGCCAGCTCCAAGTAAGCTCAAAATAAGCTGCACGCACAATTGATTATTGTACTCCGTACTCAGGTGCCATATTTCCATCTACAACCTGGAACAAGTGTCGACAATCCCACGGACTGGCTGTTGGGGCTTTGGAGAACAAAGCTTCGGTGCTGAATTATCTAATTCCACATTCCTTCCATCTCTGCTGCCTATCATCTCGAAATTTCCAGAAATATCCCCTTTGATCCTGCCGTTCAGGCAACTCTCTTCACATTATTTCGTCACACTGAGGGTTCATCAACCGAACGGCCATACGTCAATCATTCCAGAAGCTCCAGCTACGTCTGCCACCTCTACAGGACCCTAATGCTGGGAGCCACCTGAGACCTCCACAATGATGTCTGGCTCGTCGTCGCCAAAAGCAACCCCCAAGAGGAAAAGGGACGAAGTCTCCGAACATATACTTTCCGATATCTCGGCAACAAAAGTATTGACGGCACCGGTTTTTACATTTGAACCGCCGACTTTTTCGCAAAATGTAGCCGACGATGGGAGCAGCAGTCCTCGCACACGAGTTGCCAACAAGTTCCGTGACCTGTCGCTAGAGAGAAGTGGGGGCGGGGTTCGTGCCTCCCCGAGTCCAGATGGGATTGTCAGTAAGGAGCCGTCGTCGGCAGCCGATGTACCACGTCAATATGCCACAGAGCACGCAGTGTTTGGTTTCAACGCAGCCATCGGTGCGGAAATAGATGCCCAGGAGATGCTGCTGCATCAAGATGAAAGCGGCGCCACCCGCAAACGCTTCAAGCATGGCAATGCAAACCAAGAGTCACCACTCATGCTCGGCAGCAAAAGCGGTGGGGAGACTGCCAATCCTGTGCAGGCGGAGGATTCTGGCGAAATCAAGCTGGACACAGCTGTAGACCCGAGCATGATAGGTGTGGCACGATCACTATCTGTTGGTGGCTTGAAGAAGTCCTATCCCTCCATCAATCGTCTTGCCGACTCGAAATCTCGCGGCCGCAAACGTGCAGGTACACCGCCGAGGCGCAAGGTATCGGAAGTTGCAGAAGAAACAGAGACAGTCGTTGTGGATCCGGTGCGAGCTGCTCTGACTTGGCACGAAGATGAAATCACCGTCTATGATTCCGAGGACAAGGACGACGATGGCACCGGTCTCAATGGAATTGGATTCAGGCCGACGCCTGCCATTGCCTATCAGCGGGCACAGAAGAGAAAGAAACAGCTGTCCGAGTACAGGAAGCGCGAGGAAAGCGAGGCTAGGGCCCTGAGGAATCAAAAGCGCAGAGAGCTGCTTGGAGAAGCCGAGGGACAGAGGCGCCAGTCGCTTGTTCGTGTTCGTTTCTCAGAGGCAAACCCGGAGAGACTGGAGACGAGTTGACTTGACGATCTGCATTACTTTGCTTCACATGAACATGACATACCCCATCAGCATTAGAAAAAGATTCTGCGAAAAGCGATTAAGCGAAATGGACTGGAACGCCGACTTGTGCCATATCACCACGATATGATCCGACCAGGTTCAATTTTGGAGGACCCGACCACCTTCCTGCAGCTCTTTGAATCAGGACATTGGCTCTTCAGGGGGCCGCCACGAACAGTGCAAGGCACCACCATATATAATGGCCGAAATATACAATAGATTTACAATACTGACCGTCTCCTAACCGGAGTGGCATTACCAAAACTTGTACCAGCTCTTTTGCTCGGCCTGTTTCGCCTTTTCGCGAGCCTCTGCTCTCAACCGGGCAACCTCTTCGGCCTTGGCAGCCTTCTCAGCTTGCTTCCTGTCCATGACTTCCACCACCCTCGCCATGGCCTTGCGCTCTTCATCTCTTTGGTACCGGCATACCTCAAATTGTATTATGGACCCTGCCATGAAGGAAGCAAACGCCCAGTTTGCTGCTTTCGGAATACGTGCTGGACAGAGGGAGGTAATCAGCGACTCGATCCTGGCATGAACTAGCAGTTTATTTCGCTGTACTAACCTCCCGTGAGATACCTTCCCACGCCCAGGACAAAACCAGCACCAATGCCTGTCATCCAACCCTGCCGCGCGCAAGGGATCTGATGTACGTTGAAGAAATCTTCTGATTTAATTGACTTGATTCCATCTGATATTGTCGGCTGCCTTTTCGGTTCCTGTCCCTCTGAGGGACCTCTAGAGACTGAGCCGTCTCTATCCTCGGGCTTCGAGCCGTGGAATATTTCGTAGACTTGGGGCTTTCCAACGTGATCTGGGGGCGCCGTCGCTCCTGGAGGAGGGCCCCGAGGCTGCGGCTGTGTCGTATGCTCGTCTTGTGCCATTGATGCCGAGTTTCAGTGGTTCGATATTGCAGTTCCTGAAAATCCACTGTGGCAGCATCGAACAGATTTAGAGCTATGACGCCGCGATGCCGGGGCGGGACTAAACTGAACCTGAACGGTAGCTGCAAGGGTGGGGTCATCTGCAGTGCAAGTGCGCTAAGGACTTGCTGCTGAGATCTGGGCGCGCTGACAGGGATCCGCTGGGGGGGCATTTGTCACTTTACGCGCTTTTTCACAGGTCCTGACCCGCGTCAAGGCGAGACGCGTCTTTGCAAGAGTGGATTTCCCGATTGACCAACGATTTTTGTATTGATCATAATACATACCAACAAAGCCCTCCATTGACTGGCTCATTCTATACCCAGGTATTTTCCACTTCAATTTTCTGATGTTTTTCCTCTGAAGTATTGGATTGTAAAAATCACGGAGGGGAAAAATACACTCTTTTCAGACAGATGTCGCTGGCTTCCCGTCCTTCTATACTTGACCACCACCAATAGGCCCAGCAGGTCTAGTCACTCGCGAGGACGGCCCTTTTCGAACAAGCGAGACAGGCAGCTGATATCTGACAATGCCTAACACACATCTTAATCGCAAGCCGACCAAAGGCTATGCCGGTCGTGGCGGCAAAAAGGCCTTCCATGGCAGCAGGAAAACACAGACATTCGCCGCCACTTCGCGCGCAGAAGGCACATCAGCAGACGAGAAAGCTGAACGTGCCGCCCTCGCCCACAGTATAGACGAGTCAATGGGCTTTGCCCGCTACGAATCCGGACGCAAGAAGGAAGGTTGGCTAGTCAATGTTCAACCCACGACTGTTGCTCTCTCGGATACCGACGGCGGACGAGCTGCGCTCGACTGCTACTTTATCGAAGAAGACGGACAGACCTTCAAAGCGACTGTCGAGTACGACCCATACTTCTTGATCGCAGTGCGGAAAGGCCACGAAAGCGAGGTGGAAGAATGGGTGAAGAGAGTGCCAGGCGGTGGCGTGGTAAAGGGCGTCAAGAGAATCGACAAGGAAGATTTGAGCATGCCCAACCACCTACTGGGTTATCGAAGAACATTTTTGGAACTTCGCTTTCGGAACGTCAACGATCTCATGACTGCGAGGAAAGATATAATGCCTGTGGCTGAGAAAAACCGGAAGGCCATGGGCACTGTAGATGTGTATGCAGAGGTTGCCGCGTAAGTAAAGCCCCAGTGTGTGGGATCCCGATGACATGGTGGTAATCAATCGCTAACTAAGGCATCAACAATCAGAGAGCAAGCGGGATTTGACCTCTTTGATGATTCACGAGACGACGATAAACGACATAATGCTTCTTTTGCCGACGCGAGCGACTTCATTGTCGATATCAGGGAATTTGATGTTCCCTACCATGTAAGAGTAATGATAGATATGGGTACGCTGCCGCGATTCTGAGAGGGTCAAAATGGTACAATTGCTGATGCACCGCAGATATAAGGGCCGGAAAATGGTATTTCGTGGAAGCGAAACATGGTGTCACGACGATAAAATTGAACGAGGAACGTCTTGCACCCGCAGATCCAGTGGTCATGGCCTTCGATATCGAGACGACGAAACTTCCACTCAAGTTTCCCGACGCTGCGATTGATCAAATCATGATGATTTCGTACATGATCGATGGCCAGGGGTTCCTCATCACGAACCGCGAGATTGTGTCAGAGGACATTGCCGACTTTGAGTATACACCCAAACCAGAATACCCTGGACCTTTCATGATTTTCAACGAACCAGATGAGAAGGCTGTCATTGAGCGCTTCTTTCTACACATCAAGGAGGCAAGACCGACCGTCATTGCAACCTACAACGGAGACTTTTTCGATTGGCCATTCGTAGAAGCCCGTTCAAGTGTCAATGGTATCGACATGTACCGGGAAATTGGATGGAAAAAGGACAACGAAGACATCTACAAGTGCACCTATGGTGTACATATGGATTGTTTCGCCTGGGTCAACCGTGATTCCTACCTACCACAAGGAAGTCGTGGTTTAAAAGCAGTCACGGTAGCCAAGCTCGGATACGACCCAGATGAGCTTGATCCCGAGTTGATGACCCCGTACGCCGCGGAGAGACCCCAAACGCTGGCCGAATATTCCGTCTCCGATGCTGTTGCGACGTATTTTCTGTACATGAAGTACATTCATCCCTTCATCTTCTCTTTGTGTACAATTCTACCTCTGGGAGGTGACGACGTGCTGCGCAAGGGAACTGGTACTTTGTGTGAGATGTTGCTCATGGTGCAAGCCTATCAACAAGAAATTGTGCTGCCAAACAAGCATGTTGCGCCAAAGGAATCATTTTGGGATGGTCATCTTCTCGATGCAGAGACCTATGTTGGTGGCCACGTCGAGAGTATCGAGGCCGGAGTGTTTCGTGCTGATATACCAGTCAACTTTGCCGTTGATCCTGGCGCAGTCGATGAACTCTTGCGCGATCTCGATGCTGCCCTCAAATTCAGTATCACCGTTGAAGAGAAGAAGTCGCTAGACGACGTTGTCAACTATGAGGAGGTAAAGGAGCAGATTGCTGCTCGTCTCAACCAGCTCAAAGAGACACCCAACCGGAGTGAAAGGCCCCTCATCTACCATTTGGACGTTGCTTCCATGTATCCAAACATCATGACGACAAATCGATTGCAGCCAGACTCCATGATTCAGGAGTCCGACTGTGCCGCCTGCGACTTTAATCGTCCCGGAAAGACATGCGACAGGAGGATGCCATGGGCTTGGAGAGGCGAGTATCTCCCTGCCAAGCGAGACGAATACAATATGATTCGGCATGCGCTGGAGAATGAAAAGTTTCCAGGCAAATGGCCCAAGTCGCCCATGAGGACCTTCCAGGAGCTATCGGAAGATGAAAGAGCTGCTCTCGTGCGAAAACGTCTACAAAATTTCAGTCAAAAGGTCTACCACAAGATTCGTGACCAGACTACCATCGTTCGCGAAGCCATCATCTGTCAGAGAGAAAATCCATTCTACATCAACACGGTCCGAGATTTCCGAGATCGTCGCTACGACTACAAGGGCAAAGCAAAGGTGTGGAAGGGCAAAACGGACAGCTTGAAGTCTGCTGGTGCGCCCTCGTCAGAAGTTGACAATGCCAAGAAGATGATCGTCTTGTTTGACTCGTTGCAGCTTGCGCACAAGGTCATTCTCAACTCTTTCTACGGATATGTCATGCGCAAGGGTTCTCGGTGGTACTCCATGGAAATGGCTGGCGTAACGTGTTTGACGGGTGCCACCATTATTCAGCTGGCTAGGCAACTTGTCGAGCGTCTCGGTCGGCCCTTGGAACTGGACACTGATGGTATCTGGTGCATGTTGCCCGCGACATTCCCAGAGAACTTTGCCTTCAAGCTGAAGAATGGCAAGAAGATGGTCATTTCCTACCCTTGTGTGATGTTGAACCATCTTGTTCATGACAAGTTCACAAATCACCAGTACCAAACTTTGACGGACCCTAAAACATTCAAGTACGAAACCCACAGTGACAACTCCATCTTCTTTGAGGTCGACGGACCGTACAAGGCCATGGTTTTGCCAACATCCAAAGAGGAAGATAAGAACTTGAAGAAGCGTTATGCCGTTTTCAATGACGATGGAAGTCTGGCAGAGCTCAAGGGTTTCGAGGTCAAGCGCCGTGGTGAGCTGAAGCTCATCAAAATCTTCCAACAGCAAATCTTCAAGTTCTTCCTCGAGGGTGAGACGCTGGCCGAGTGTTACGCTGCAGTTGCCAAAGTCGCCAATAGGTGGTTGGATGTACTGAACAGCAAAGGTTCCACCTTGGCAGACGAGGAATTGATTGATCTCATTTGCGAGAATCGAAGCATGTCCAAAACACTAGAAGAATATGGCAACCAAAAGTCCACCTCCATCACGACCGCCAAGCGTCTTGCCGAGTTCTTGGGTGAGCAGATGGTGAAGGACAAAGGCCTCAACTGCAAGTACATCATCTGCGCCAAGCCAAGAAATGCGCCCGTCACAGAGCGAGCTGTGCCTGTCGCCATCTTCTCTTCTGACACCGATATCAAGAGGCGGTATCTGACGAAGTGGCTCAAAGAAGAGCCTTCTGACATGGACCCTCGTGCCCTTCTTGATTGGGACTACTACACCGAGCGTCTTGGGTCCGTCATCCAAAAGCTCATCACTATCCCTGCTGCATTACAGAAAGTCCGCAATCCTGTACCACGTGTACCGCACCCGGACTGGCTTCAGCGACGAATCAACATCAAGGACGACAAGATGAAGCAAAAGAAGATGACCGACATGTTTGCCAGCAAGGGGCCCTTGGAGGATATCACGAATATCTCGGGGTCTCGGCTGGACGATGTTGAGGATTTCGGAACCAAGCTTCTCAAACCCAAGAGCACGACGGCAGCAATTAACTCGTCGCAAGTTGTTGTTCCAGTAGCACAGAAGAGGAAGTCTCCTGAACCTGAGAAAGACAATACCGATCCCTTCGCAGCTCTACCCAAAGTCATGCCAAACCCTTCCGACAATTATCCCGCCTTTCTCGAGTACCAGAAGCAGAAATGGAAGATTCAGAAAGCTGCTCGCATTAGACGCCGCCACCTGTTCGGCGAGCGCCGCGGCAATGTTGGAAGCAACATTCAACAAACATTCCGCAACCAGGCTGAAGTAACATTCAGGAACACTTGGCAACTGTTGCAGCTGAAGAACACCGACAACCCTGGTGTCGTTATGGCATACGTCCTCATTGATGCCAAGATTCATATGCTCAAGATCAAGGTACCGCGTACTGTCTTCTTGAATCTCAAAGGCAAGGACCTGCCCGAGATTGAAGTCGCAGGATGCGAAGCAGAGCAAGTCAATCACACGCTGCCCAACGGACACTCTTCAACACACTTGTTCAAGCTCACTGTGCCCGAGGAGATCTACTTTGCCGAAGCAGACAAATTTTCATTGCTGTTCAACCACCCAAGTGTCGAAGGCGTATACGAGAAGCAAGTCCCATTGAGTATTCGTGCCGTCTTGCAACTTGGAAATCTGGCAACGATCGATGAGAGCCAAGCCGGAGTCCTGGGCAAGGGTTTAGAGCAAGGATTTGACCTCGGTAGCTTGAAGAGACCACTCAAGCCCAAGCCCTACCTCGACACGAACCCGCTCGCGTACTTGTACATCTCGCATATCACTTCGGGCGAAAGACAAATTTTTGGACTCTTCTCTTCCACTGGAGATCAAGCTCATATTGTCATCTTGCAAAAGAACAAGGATTCTGGTACTGATCTTCCTAATGTTGGAAGAATCTACAATGAACTGCTCACCAAACGCATGACGGAGGGCCAAGGCACAAACTGGCAAGACTGCTTCAGCTATCAGAGCACGCTGAGCTTCAAGGTCACCCAAGTCACAACTCGCAGGAAAGCGCACCTTGAGATAGGAGATTTGGTCAAGAAGATGAGGAAGGACGAGCTGCGACCGCAGATGTTGGTCGTTCAGTCCTCGCAGCGGAGTCAACTGGTACATGATGTCCCTGTGCTCGCAGACTTCCCTATTCTGCCACTTAAGTATGACCAGGCCGATAGCGCGTTACCACCACTGGGATGGCAATCAGTGATTGCGAAACGCCTGGTGACGCACTACCTCAATCTCGGCTCCTGGATTCTGCACCTCACTGCTCTTGCTCGCTATGGCGACATTCCCCTCTGTAACTTGGAGCGCGATGATCCTCGCTTTCTCATCGATATTGCCTATGCACGTCGCCTTCAAACCAACAACGTCGTCTTGTGGTGGTCACCTGCACCACGACCCGATCACGCTGGTTATGAACAAGATGACGTGACGGGGCCGCTTGATACAGTTGCCATGCCATCCGTCAACAATCCGGGAACATACGCCTCAGTGTGTATCGACTTGGACGTTCGCAACTTAGCCATCAACACGATTCTGACATCTTCGTTGATCAATGAGCTAGAGGGCTCTGACTCGATATCATTCAATCCCGCGGCCGACTCTGCTGGCGGTGACGGTTCCGAGATGTTGTACTCGGAGAACGCGTTTGCAAATGCCGGCGTACTCGTGTTACGTGAGATGGTGAAGTCATGGTGGGCAGAGGCCTGCAAGGGAAGTCCCATGGCGGATATTCTAGTGCAGCATCTGGTTCGATGGGTTGAGTCGCCAGACAGTTTCATGTACGATCGGGCCTTGCATTACTACGTGCAAATGATGTCGCGTAAGGCACTCCTCCAACTGATGGCCGACTTCCGACGTGTTGGGTCACAAGTCGTCTTTGCCAACTCCAACCGCCTCTTGCTGCAAACTACCAAGAGCGAAGTCGGCAACGCGTATGCCTACAGCCAATACATCCTGAAGAGCATAAAGGGGAAACCACTTTTCCACTTCATTGATCTAAATGTTAAAGAGTATTGGGATTATCTCGTTTGGTACGATGAGTTCAACTATGGCGGAAAGGCGTGCCAAGAGGTTGTTGAGGCCGAGACTCAAGCCCTCGAGGTCGTCATGAATTGGCAACTCAAGATGTTCCTGCCTATTCGCCTTCAAGACACTTTCCAAAAATGGGTTGTCGAGTTTATTCAGACCATGCATGCGCTGAAGCGTGGGCCTATCAACCCAGACTCCACTCCTCGAACAACACAGCTGCCATTCAAAAGTCTCACTCAGATCGAGGTTGATGACGAAGGCCGAGATCCCATTATCCTAACAGGCGCTTTTGAAAAGCCATTGAAAAAGGAGATCAAGAGCCTTTTGGCTACCCAAGGTCGCGAGCTATTACATGCAGAGCTCGCATCCGACTGGTCTTTCCCCTCTCTTCCTGGCAGCCAGGAGCTCGTTACGACTTCTGTAAACACCAAGAGCAAGAAGACGACTGCCCAGCCAACAAAGAACGCCGTATTGGAATTGGTCAAGTCGCTCATGCAGGTACTCTCCCTCGACAAGAATATCACCAATGAAGCACGACTCCTGCGAAAGGAGCTTCTGGCAATGTTTGATGTTCGCGAATTCTCCAAAGAAGCCTCCTTCACCAATCCAAGTTCCAGCCTCAAAGTGGCTCAGTGGAGTTGCCCCGAATGCACCCTCGCACGGGACTGGGATCTATGTCGCGACGAAGTCCTGCTCCCAGATATGGAAGCTGTCATGAGCGGTCTACCAGCAGATGCCACCACTGAGCAGATCCAAGCAGAGCTGAAGAGAGCGGCCGCGATCAAGCCGTGGACGTGTGAATACTGTGATGCCGAGTTTGACCGACTGCGCATCGAGGAGAGATTAATGGGCGATGTCGAGAGATTCGTGATTGAGTGGTCCACCCAGGACATCAAGTGTGCGAGATGCGGCGGCGTCAAGTTGAACGAGTTTGCCGAGCATTGTACGTGCTCGGGACCCTGGACAGAGAGTGTCAAGCGTGATGAGTTGGTCAAGAGGCTTGGGGTGTACCGAGGCGTCGCCGAATGGTTTGGATTGAGGATGCTTGGAGAAGCTGTTGGTGAGGTTTTGGGATGCCTCTGAACAGTTTGATAGACGAAACTTTGCTTATCGACATTGGTTGGCGTTTGGCGTTGCCTTTAATCTTACTTAGGCTGTACTTAGCATTGAATCTGAACACACCATTTCATGAACCACTGTTCCTCATGGTTTTGTATGTGATATTTTAGTGGGAGAATTATATTGAAGTCATCTGGCATAGTTTCTCGTACTCCAGAGTGAAATCATCCTTTTAAAATATCAGAATTGACTTGATAAAGAATGTGCATGGATATCCGCGGGTTGCCAGTTTGTTTGAGCTTGAGTCCATCACTAAATGTGGCTGGCCTAGACCTGTTGCGGTACCAGCAAAAACAGGCACGGATGCGTTTGAGATGAGAACTTCAGCGTCCTCACAACACAATCCGGACACTACTGAATTCGTGCTTATCAGATTCTTTAGTAGCACCAACCACCTGCTGCGTCTAGTCGAATTCCGAGTCCGAACTAAACATACGTGATCTCTTGCGCGCACCCTTGGGCGCGGTACTCTGTGCCGCGGACACATTTGGTTCGATGCCTGTCTTGGCGGCCTGTGATCGAAGATGCTTGAGGTGGAAATCTTCTAGCTCGACAACTTCAATACCTGTCTTTGCAGCCTGTGATTGGATGTAATGTATATGAGAGTCTTCAAGCTCAATGACAATTTCTGAACACGCCTTCTCGATGTAATCGTATCCTTTGGGTACAGGGTGACATTCCTCGTGGAGTATTGAGCGCCCAGACTGCGCCACAGGCACTTTGCGGCCGCCTATAACCTTTAGACCAGGGTCTGGCGGCTTGTAGTTTGATACGTTGTCAAAATATTTGCCAAAATTATTCCAAAAGAATAATTGCTCGCCATTGCCTATTTTGAGGATTAAACCACATAGTCAGTCGAGATGTTGTTATCGATCATGGTATTTGAAGTATGTTAGACATATCTTGATCTTGAGCACCATGAGCACTGCTTGTTGGGGCTCTTAAGCCGGCGGGAAATACGCCAAAGGGGCTACATGGCTCCTTTTTTTCTCGATATACGGCCGAGGAAGAAGTATGTTCCGCGGCACCCCAACAACTAGATAACTTGATGGGCCTAGAGTCGTGCAAAAGACCACGGCCATTCTGCAGTTGCATCCTGGATATAGCTGTAAGCAAGTCACGCATTGATTGTTGGCGAGACCTTTTTTCTGGTAAGGGCCATAGTCCATTTTCCACAAGGGTCGTTATCAACGAGCCGAGCATGACGCAATGACACTGGGGGTATCCGTGGCGGCATTTTTTCTGAATCCGTAACGAGGAGCCGTCCTGCGAGGAGCCGTCCTGCGAACAAAACGCGAATGAGTCTATAGCGTCTTGGAATAGATCGTAGAAACCAGCTACGATTTTTTCGCTCGCTGCCTGTGCTTTGGCTGATGCCGTGTTAATGGAGATTCAAATAACGTAGTGTGGAAGAAACTACATACCTACAAGACCAGGAGGTCCACGGCCGTCGAATTGCCAATCTTTCAAATGGAAAACCATGTCTTCAAGAGTTTTCCCTACCAAGAACTGGTCGCCGAGCTCCCAGGCAATATAAAGCTGTTTATGAAGAGCCACTGGATCATCAATCTTCCGGACCAGCAGCCCGTTGGAGTACTGGTCTCGTAGAGGTTGAAGCCAGGCCTTAGCCCAAGGCCGCAGTACCTTTGTCAGATCGTACTTTTCGGCCAAAATGACAAGCTCGTATAGTGGTGGTATGGACTCTTCAGCTTTGTCGGCGTGTAGGGTCTCAAAGCGGAGATGGATGATGTCGAGTATGGTAGCCATGGGCTCTACGTTCTCGTCTGGCAGCTCTACGACCCAATCGCCTTGGCTCCGATTGTGGGTTTCGCTCCAGGACCCATTCAAGTTTGACTTCCAGACAGCAGATGCCCGAGAAAGTGTCCTTGAATCACATACAAAGATGGTAGCCCTCCGATGCCCATGGCCATCATCGGTACCGATACATCCGGTGGTCCCGACGCGAAGGCACAAGTCGCCTTCAGGATCAAGAACTACCTGCGCGTCTGTTTTAGGGAAGTTCGGGCACGTCATAGTGAGGAAACCGGAGGATGCAACGAAGTTCGGCTTTAGCGGCCAAAGGGGCCAATTGAAAGGCATACACGAGTGGCTGCTATCAACTCTCGCCAGATGGATTATCCTTATCCTGGCCTGGGCTGTTTGTCTGTATTTTCTGTTGATCAATTCAACGCGAAATCACGTGATCACTTGAGTGAAATTGGGAGTAGGCGGGGCTCAGTGACAGTTTCAATTGTACGAAGTATATTGTTTTGCGTTAGGTGAGCAGTCAAATGACAGGATTCGTGCCTTTTCGTACGAGAGAGATATTGATTCGAGTATCGCCCTTTCTTTTTCCTATCGGCTGTTGCTTGATTGGCCGATTAAAGCTGACAGGAAGTTTCAACTTCCTGTGTTATCCTGGCGCGGACAGAAGCCACTGTGGGCGGCGGGGCTAATTTACTGGTTAGTAGGGGTTGTATACAGTAAAGGTGCCGGAATGCTCCCAGAACCAACCTTGGAACTCGCACCTCTTGAGAACTACAAGTCCATACCTGGCATTTCAGACGAGAAAGAAAATCGTCGGGGTTTGATGGGCGAGACAGACTTTCAAGATTTTGTTTTTCCACAGTCTGGTCTCGGCCAGTCCAGGGCCCTTGTGGTGCCATACGCAATATGCAGAGTACCATCACCATCACTGGCCAGGGTCATAAGTTATAACCACTCGTAGTGCAGCTTCCTCAATAGTGCGAGTCTCTTTCAAGCACCAGAAATCTTGATCATCGTAGCTTTCAAGACGATAGCGCCAGATAAATATTATGAACATGGACTCGACAAAGCAGCCGTGGGTATGACTTTTGTCATTCAGTGGGGGTTTGTTGAAGATCGACGACCATTGTGTGAACAATTAGGATTGAGGAATGAGTTGAGTTAATACGGCCGACAAATGAGCATGTTCGTTCGATTCGTTATAGCAGTATGTCATGACCATTATAACAATCCCCGCATAGTGTTCCATTGCCGCGGTAATCACTCTCTCGCTCCTAGCTCTTCCGATCGCACGAGCTTCGCATACTATAACCTAATTTATCGTGAATGGTCAAGATCAACTTGATAGTTTCTTTGGTTGGGTATGCAATTCGCGGCTGTGATGCAACCTCGCTGCATAATCAGGTGGACCGAGAAGTGTCCGAAGCGAATCATCATTCCTTACTCATGTCGACTATGCCTACATTGGCCGTCAACGTTCGTCACACTGTCCTTGGCACGCAGCCTTATGGCATAATGTGTCATACTCTCAGCCTATATCTATATATTGACTGTGGCTGAGAGCGCCGCATATATACCATTACAGGAACCTTTGCATCTCCAGGCTTTTACACATTCATTACCCAAACTTGTGATCTAAGCTCAATTATAACAATGGCGAATTCAGGCCTACGCAAGATTGCTGAACTCGATAGTATCAAGATCGATGATTTCGCAAACGAAGAAGAGCGGTATGCAGCAAAAGAGGCAGCTCGCCAGCTTTTGAGACGCCTTGAATCGCCCATTGAGCAGGTCTTTGCTCTCACGCTGGATACTCCCAGTCTCATCGCCTCACTCGAGGTTTGTCTGAACTTGGGTATATGGGCAAAATGGAGAGAGTCGATTGGTGAAACCCAAGACTCAACCCGAAGTCTCGATGATATCATTGAAATGGGCTCTGAGAGCATTGAACCAGACCTACTTCGTAAGTAACGATACGATCCCACGCTTCAGATGATACTAACTTCAACACAGGTCGACTATTGCGCATGATTGCGACTGCGAGTTTCTTGGAGGAAGTCGGCGTGGACGCTTGGAAGCCGACGCCATTGACTCTAGCTCTTGGCGATAAATCGACTCATTTGGGAGGGATGCTCGAATGGGGGTAAGTTGAGTTGCTCATGACTGAATGAAACTTGCCACTTATCTTCTCCTCAGGTCACACTCCAGTCTCGTCTGTGGCGCCAACCTGCCACAATTCCTCAAGAAAAATGGATATCGAAATCCGTGCGATGCTGCAAAATTTGACAACCATACTGATGCCTTTGGTGACAACTTCTTTGGCCTACTCAGCTCTGATCCGGTCAAGAATAGAGTGTTCATGGAGATGATGACGGCATGGCAAGTGCAAAAGGTTGACTGGACACGAGTCTATGATACCAACCGGATTGTTGATGGTGCCGACCTTTCTCAGCCGTTATTCGTCGACGTAGGCGGTATGCACGGAATCGACGCCGCCAGGCTGCTGGCTCGTCACCCCGAACTCCCGGGGAACACGCTCTTCGTCCAGGATCAACCGCATGTAGTGTCCTCAGACGCTCACCCAATTGATAAGCGCATCACAAAAGTGCCGCACGACTTCTTCCAGCCGCAGACGATACTGAACGCCAGAGCCTATTTCTTCCACGCCGTGCCGCATGACTGGTCGGACGAGGACAATCTGCGCATCTTCCAGAACATCACGTCGGCCATGAAGAAGGGTTACTCCAAGATGTTGATTTACGAGGTCGTCTTGCCTCCAACCGGAGCCAATGCGATCCAAAGTAGCCTAGACATGACTGTCATGATTGTGCTCTCCGCCTCTGAACGGACAGAGCAACATTGGTACGAGTTGTTGGAAAAGGCCGGACTGAAGATCGTCAGCATCTCTCGACGACCAGGTGTGGTTGAGAGTGTTATCGAGGCAGAGCTAGCTTGAGCCCGGCTTCGTTATCAGAGCCTATTCCAGGGTACTCATCAACTCTGAGGTTGGTCAGCTTCTCTGGAAAAAGAGCTTTGGGAAAGGATCTACATCGATATATTCAAGCGCCTTCCACTTGGTCTTCTATCTTGTCCGTAAGAGCATGAGTCGTATGGGCGAGGCTGGGCAGATGGATTTACACCAATCTTGTGTGCATGTCCCCTTATCGCAAATAGATTACTCTTATGATACTGCGTGTATTCTAGATGAAATCACTTGGTACAAGTCATCTCTCTGCACTCATTGGTGAGATCACTTGCACATTGCCACTGGCCCGGTGTGTTGTGCCATCCGTATGATTACCCGGAGATTTTATCCCACGCGCGCGGTCAACTTAAACTTTCGAACAGTATGATGGTAATGTCGCATTTTCATTCCGGGAACAGATATCATACGCTGGGGATATATAGCTGCGGGGATCGTACATATATTCCAGCGGCTACAATATTCTATACGGCTCTAGCCGTGATCACCGGCCATTGATCGGCATCTTGGCTGAATATGATAGTATTCCTCTGCGACTTTGTCATGCGCATAAGTACAACAATCTGCCGCTGCTCATTCTTTTTCGTTTGAGAAAATCTTGGTCCAGGGGACAATATTCACAATCGACACAGTCACGATGTACCTATCATTCCTGGCACTTACCACACTGGTGCCCGTGGTCTTCGGACAGGCTAGAGGAGATGGCAATTTTCTACGTTTTGGTTGTTCCCAGCTTGTTGTCGAGCGCATCGACCCTCTTGTCGCTCCCGGACTGAACCCATCACCACATACACATCAAGTTGTTGGTGGGAATAGCTTCAATGCTTCAGTAAATTGAATCCTTGCACTAGTTTCAGCTATGGCATCTCTAACATCAAGACCAGATGGACCCTAGCAGTATTGATCCTCCTGCACAGTCGACATGTACCTCGTGCATTTATACCGCGGACAAGAGCAACTACTGGACAGCCTCGATTTACTTCCAATCCCCAGAGAATGGTACCTTCAAGCGCGTTCCACAAATGGCAAATGGTCGCCTGAACAGGACACTACTGGAGCAAGATGGTGGTATCACTGTCTACTATATGAGACCTTTCAGTGGAACAAACAAGAACACGACAGTATTTCCGCCGGTAAGTCCCCGATGTCGCTGGATTCGCGAGAATAGTCTGACACCTCGACGCATCCTAGGGCTTCCGAATGCTTGCTGGAGATCCTACCCTGCGCAACCGAACGGATAGCTTTGCCAACATCTGCCATCGTTGTCTGGCAGCCAGTGACCGTCTCATGGGTGGTGATGGAGCGCCATGTGATGCGAATGACTTCAAATCCTTCCCTCCCAAGATGTGTGCCGGTGGAATTCGTGCGACTGTCATCTTCCCGTCATGCTGGGATGGAAAGAACCTGGACAGTCCCGACCATAGGACTCACGTCGCATACGGCCCTGGACAGGCCCTGGCAGGTGATCAGTGTCCCGATACTCACCCCGTCAGAATTCCGCAAGTCATGTATGAGATCATGTACGACACAACCCAGTTCAACAACCCAGACTATTGGAAAGATGGCAAGCAGCCATTTGTGTACAGTTTCGGTGACCCGTAAGTATTCTCGGCTCCACATTGAATGAGACATCCATGCAAATCGGTGCTGAATAACATCCCGATAACAGAACTGGATTTGGTGCGCATGGCGACTACCTCTTTGGCTGGAAAGACGACGCCCTCCAGCGTGCCATGGATGGTCTCGGAACCACCTGCGCCAGTGAAGATTGCACCCAAGTGCTCGACATCCAGGCTGGGAAAGACGCCATTGCCTGCACCAAGGCTCAGCAAGCGACGGAGGATGTGGGCTCTTCCAACTGTAAGCTGGACCCTTTGGAAATGACCATTGTTGATACAGCGTTCCACTGACTCAAATTGTAGGGCTGAAGACACTCCCGGGAGGGATGCCGATCATGTAGGCGTCGAGCTAGGGCACTCTTACAGCCGACACTTGGGTTCGGATCCGGGCGGGAACACGAAGGCTTATCCACTGTAATTAGGCACTGAGCTGGACCATCGCGCAACGGCCGCGCGCGATGTAGAGGGTGTATTTTACCATATTAGGGAATTTTAACGTGAACTGATGCTTCGACGCTCTCCAGTATAGCATGTGCTCGATTTGGATCAAACATGCACGGTAACTTCCCCTCAGCGCCGGAGAGGTTCCGGTTTTCGGACAATCTGAGACGTTCATTGCCCACCCGCCACATCATCACAGCCTCCCTCTTATCCGAAATCACAAGCGATCTGCAGGTACACGAAAAGACACCATAACTCACCACCAATACCCCGGATTCCGGGTCCGTCTGAGGAACCACCCCACATTCCGTTCGGCAAATCGCCCGGCGAAGCGATTTCCTGTCTCAATCGTGAGACAACCCACTCACCCATTTGCCTGCCAGACACTTATCAGCTGTGGCTTCTTTCTGTGCAGCTCTAGACAATTACGACATGCATTGCGGTTTTCACCCCACAATGCGTCCGACGCCGCTTACAAAGGTCAAGGTCAGCTGCCTCTTTGGGCAGTTGATGATCCGTAATAGAATCGTAACTCCGACCGCCGATATATGATTTTGACCTGGCCTGTAGACTATGAGTCTTATATCATTACTTTTCTACGTAGTTCAGACTTGATCTTTAAAAATTATATCGCTTGCAGCAACAGTGTTCAGAAACGATCATGGACACTTTTGAAATCTACGAGGTCCCAGAGTCTCTGACCTTTCGGGACTACCTGAACATCTGTCAATGCGCCAGGACTCTTGCAGACGGCTATGATCGCAAAGTGAGTCGCACATGAACCGGCAGAATCTGTCACCTGGATCTGTCACCTAGAATGCGCAAAATGTTGATATAATGGACCTATAGGACAAGGCGCGCGTCCGCGCATCGCTGACGCCGGACGAGGTGGTGGTGGACTACTCCAAGGTGAACAAGGAATGGGGCCGCATCCCGTACGCGACGGACAAGTTCGTGGACCTGTGGATGGGCCCGGAGCACCTGGGCGTCAAGGCGCTGGCGACGCAGCACCTGCTGGGCATCCCCTACTTCAAGTCGGTGACCGAGACCGAGGTCCTGGTCGAGTGGCACCAGCTGGCCAGCCACGCCCGCCGGGAAAAGGGCGCCGACTACTCGGACCCCATGGCCAAGATTGTCGAGACGAGCGACGGGCGCAGCTGGATGCAGCAAAAGTATGTCAAGGTGGGCACAGCTTGGAGGATCCGGGAGATTCGGCCGGAAGCCATTTACCACACTGGTGATTGGCAACAGGTCAGGAGACAAGATGAAGAGTAATGGGTGCCGTATTCTCTTGTCAAAGAACGCACAACTGAACGTGGCGGAGAAGTGGTATTGACGAAATCTTTACGGAAATGCGTGCGACTATAGAGCGATAGAAACTCGTCAGAAAGCCTAGATCGGGCGTGGTGTAATCCAAATTCCAGTTGCCACAGTAAAGCCCGTTAACGCGTCACGTACAGTCAAGTTCCGACTGCAAGGTAATATCGAATCCTTGTATACGAAGTTTGGTTTTCGTTTGAAGAGTCTGAGAACTCTATCTATCTATTTTATCTATCTACGTCTGTGTCTATTTACATGATTATTGAAGCCAAGCACCTTTTTTGCCATCAAGATTCTATACCAAAAGTCCGCTAAAGTAGAACGCTGTTATCACTTGTCTTAGGGCCTTGAGACCACTGAGGTCCATCACCTACTCCATCTCTGGGGGCGGCCCGTGCGATGCGAACAGCTCAGCCAGTTTAGGGGCCGCTCCGGGGCTGGTAAAAAGTTCCAAGTTCCGCCATGTCTCCTCTGCCGTCTCCTCGGATCTCTCAAACAGTTGCTTCTCGACATTGGGCAAAGCAGATTCAAGTGCTTCGTTAAATGCTTGCAGCCCGCTCAATTTGCTGCTTGCCTCGTCCCATGCATTCTTGATGACTGTCGAAAAGTCTAGAGCGTCGCGCATGGCCAGGTTGACACCCTCTCCTGCAAATGGAGTCATCAAGTGCGCTGCGTCGCCCATCAGGGACACGCCGGCCTTGTGCTGCCACGCCAATTGTCCCACCGGAAGCATGTACAGAGGCTTGATGTCCAGAGGGCCAGACTGATCCTCGAGTCCACGAGTAATCAGCTCTTGCAGCTTGGGCCCGTAATTTCCAAACGTCATCCACCGCTCGTCACCAGATTCGGGGCTTAGCAGCTTGTCCTTTGCCTCGGCGGCCGTCGCGCTGCCCAGCCCGCTGTACTCGGCCACCCCGTCCTCGGTGGTGTTGAGGGCGAGATAGATGCGCGCGGCTCCGCGCACGCCGCGCTGGCACATGATGACATTGCCGTCGCCGGGCGCCGCAAACGTGCCCGGGCCCACAAACTCGGCGAGGTGAGGGTAGCGTGTAGTAAAGTCGGTAATAGTGAGCGTGATAAACGTGACGCCGCTGTAGTGAGGCTTCGTGTCCGTGAGTTGCGACCGGATGCGCGACCACGCGCCGTCGGCGCCCATGACCAGGTCCGCGGTGCTGGTGCCCCGGGCGCCAAAGTCCAGGACGTATTGACTACTTGCACCCGTACCACTGGGAGTCGCCTGCAAGAGCTTGTGTTCCCATGCGATGCTCTCAGTCGGGATGTGAGATAGCAAGAGCTTGGTGAGGTCGTGTCGCGATATCTCTGGGCGCCCGCCGCTGCCCCTGTCGGCGTGTAGGATATTGCCTTCCTTGTCCGCCACCACGTCTGCTTCTTCGCATTGCCCCGTGAGCGCGATGAACTCGTCGTAGAGGTTGCAGGCGCGGATGGCATCGAGGCCTGTTCCTTCATTCAGGTTCAACATGCCAGATTGTTGCGTAAACTCTTCTTCCGTCGGTCTGGCGCGCAGGTCATAAATCTTGAAAGGCACACCTTGTCGGTGCAGAAGAAGGCCCAAGGTGAGACCGGCAGGACCAGCGCCTATAATGGCTATTTGAGGCTTGGAAGTAGAAGCCATGATGAAGATGGTTGCTATCTTTGATGCTCCAAGAGTCGATACGTGAGAGTATTGAATTATCGTGTGTCCGTTGCAAAATCAGGTAATGAGTAGATGATTTCAATGTGAAGTTGAGTGTCTTATTTCAACCATTACTTGGCGTGCCTGCCTACATCTTATATACAGAGTATAGAGACATGATCAAAACCTTTACGACTCGGCATTCTGGATCTCTTAGTCATGTGGGTACCGGTAATGTCAATTGCTTAAGATATCCGTACCATTCGTGGTCTGGTCTTGTCTCTTGTCAGCATTAGGCACACCATCTATCCCGGATTTGGCCTTGGCGTCTTCAAAAGTGCCATGCTCAATAGCGACTCAAGCACCAGAGACTGGTGCGGCTCGGGCCCGAACCTGTCAGAAGGGACCGAAGCATTATTTGCTCCACCTCACTCGGGGGCCTCAATGCCCGGACTACGCAGAAGTAGAGTACTCTGAATAGCAGCCATCAAGTAGTCTCCGTATTGCCGTTCGATTTTGATGATCTCCTCTGCGCGACGGAGCCGCGAACTTTCGCCGTCCATTTTTTCATTCCGTGTCGGGCACTTGGCACCAAGATTCGGTGCCGGATCGTCGAATGCCGGCGCCTGTGTGCCCCGCACAGCCAGTCAACTTACCATGTTGCCCACTCAAACCTGACCCTCAAGCGTCAAGGAAAAACATCCACATACCTGCAAAGAATTTTCAGAATAGATCAAATCGATACATTCATTACCCATTTGCATTGAGTCGTCAGAAACTGTAGGTGCAATAGATGAACGATACCTTTGGTCTCACTATTTTATAGAACTTCTGGTCGTTATAACATGCCAGGCCGGAGGGCATAACGCCGTTGATTCTGTATTTTACACTTTGTGACTAGTTATGCCTAGTCCCCTGGCCCGACTCCAGAATAGTATATCTCAAGAACACCTTCTGCCAAGACCCATGATCATGATGTCCAATGCGCCAGATATAGTCCACGTGTTTGCCATGAGAACACATCTTAGGCAACAATGCCATTGGATGGGATGGTCTGATGTGTTGGTTACAGCAAAATTGTGCCGTTGCGTGTGAACTATCATCAAGTACACATGTTGCAATTCATCAAATGGCATCTGTTCAATCGTGGCGTCTACTAAATTTCGTCTGGTCGTATGCGTGGGCTTCCATTGAAGTGGGTATCCGATCGCGGGGCCGAATGGGGTATGGGGTATGGGGCATCCGGAGGAGTATCGCAAAGAGGCAACTGGCACTGCGATAGATTGGCATCTAGGTCGATAACAATGCAGTCTTCTGTTTTCTTACCACTCAATACCTTTCGTGGACATCTATTCGTTTCGCTGCTGCCAAGAGAAAAATTACTCGTCAGAAAAGTGCCAAACATGTCAAAGCCAGAGTTCTCTCTTCGCACCGGAATATATGATGCCATCAATCCGGAAAGATTTCATGGCCAACTTGCCGGCAAGATCGCTCTTGTGACCGGATCAAGTCGGGGGATTGGAAAAGAAATAGCTTCTGCTCTGGCTAGAGCTGGGGCATCTGTTGTGATCACCGGCCGGGCTGAGCATGAGGTTCAGGAAACCGCCACGGCCATCTCTGCGGAGATAGATGCGGCGAAAGGCGAGAACAAGGTGATTGCAGTCGTTGGAGATGTTTGTTCTGAGTCAGACACCGAGAGACTTGTCCAGAAGACTACAGAGTCGCTTGGCCCCATCGACATACTCATATGCAATGCCGGCACAAACACCTTCATGCCTTTTCACCTAACGGACTCGTCCGAATGGTGGAGGCAAATCGAGGTCAACGTCAAAGGGCCAACAGAGCTCACGCGCAAGGTGCTGCCTTCCATGCGGGCTCGCAACTCGGGCACAATCATCTTCACCTCGAGCCGAGCCGCCGCCGCCGATCTGCCGTGGGCCGCTGCGTACAGTTGCGCCAAGACGGCCATTACGCGCTTCGCAGGAGTGTTGCAAAAGGAAATGGACATTCTACAGACGACGGACCATGGGCAGAATGGCATCTCGGTATTTTCCATGCACCCGGGCGAAGTCAAGACCAGGCTGCACACGACTGCGTTTCCGGAAAAGACCAGGGAGGAGGCGCCCTACGTGATTGAGCACATGGAGAAGATGGCAAAAAGCCATCCCGACTTCAAGGCCGAGTTGGCGGCTTGGACTTGTGTTTATCTCGCCGCTGGAAATGGCAAGGCGCTCGAGGGACGCTTGCTCGATGCTACCCGGGATATCGAGGAGGTCAAAACTCATGTTCTCTCTATTGAGAAACCACGGATCACTAATGCTTGCGCTCCATAGCTAGAAAGGTTTCAAATCAAATCTACTATGCTGGTGATTTTGCACCGCTTTCTATTTATCTATAGACTGTGATGATTTAACAAGGCTAACTATTTGCGATGGAAGATGTGCTCCGTAGCCTGATAATTTGAGAGGTATGAACTAAGTCACACAAAACAAGGGGAAAGTTGACGATTTACCGAGTGACACTCCAAAAATGATAGTAGATACGCATTGGGAAAGTCGAGTGGACAATCAAGTTGCGAGACATCCCAGTTCGGCAGTTGGAGATTGGGTCTACGCAAGCAATAGATTTCTTGAGTGCTACCACTCCATTGGAGCCACTGTTGTGCACGTGGTCCAGGTGGCAAATGAATACACTTCCAATGCTGTAGATATTGAACTCCAGCGCTCTGTGCAACGAATTCAAAGACTTCATCAGGCATTCCTATACTGCAGGTGAAGCATATCAAGCATTTCGCAGCCTGCAGCTCTGGTCTCACAATTACTCATCGTCTGCAACGCGTCCATCGCGTATCAGAAACCATGGCGATAAAAGCGACAATACGAGAGAAGGCTGGGCTTTCTGGTCAAGAGGGCCATTCATCTGATGCATCGCATATCCCACAAGTCCTTGCCGAGTCTGAAGATGAGCCTCAAAGTCCATATCACTTGAGCTGGAGAACTCTCGTGGCTTTCTTCGCTCTAGCCATGGGCAATACTTGCGCAGCATTGGCGAACACTGTGAGTAGATAATCTTCATCAGACTAAATGTCCGTATTCCTAGCACTGTTGACCTCTGAATAGACAAATACGACGATCAAATTTCAAGTTCAAACACTTGCTAGGTCGCCCGCCGACGCCAGTCTGGCGAGCTGGATTGCCAATGGAAACTTTCTATGCTCACTTGCTCTGGGGCCCATTTTTGTAAATACCTCCTAGTTGTCATGTTTAAGTGCCGTTTACTAAAGTTTCATTCAGGGCTCGCTGAGCGATCGCGTAGGCAAGAAATGGTTTCTGGTCATCGGTTGTTTGATCGGAGTGATAGGATCCTGCATTTCCGGGTCAGCTCAAACTTTGAGCACCATTGTCGGCGGTAACGTTTTGACTGGTATCGCAAACGCCGGTTGTGTAAGTGATGTCTTGCATATCTACATTGAAAAGCTCGACGTATTTTAAGCTGACTTGCCTAAAGATCGTTTCCATCAGCTGCATACAGGAAATCATGCCCAACAAGCTTCGACCCTGGGCACTGGGCGTATCCCAAGCTTTGGCGAGTATCTTTGTGGTCCTCGGCACCTTCATGGCCGCTGCCGTGGTGCGAGACAACACTGGAGGTCATGGCGGATGGCGATGGGCATACTATTTCAACGGCATCATTTACGGATGCACCGCGCTCGCCGTGGCAGTGACCTACTTCCCTCCACCGCCACGCCTTGGGAAAGGCAAACATGTTCTCCACGATCTTCTGACCAAAGTCGATTATATTGGCATTACAATCATGACGGGCTCATTCGCAGCCTTGGTGATTGGGCTTACATGGGGTGGCAGCACGTATGCATGGGACGACGGCAGGATCATCGCAACCTTGGTCGTTGGCTGTCTAGGACTCGTCGCCTTTGGTTTGTACGAGACGTTCGTCGTCAAGGAAGGCATCCTGGATCATCGCCTTTTTCAAACCAGGAATTTTCCCATTCTGCTCGTGGTTTGTACCATTGATGGTATGCTTCTCCTGGGAGTCAATGTCCTGTTCTCGCAGGAGATATTCGATCTCTTCACACAAGATGCGGTTCAGATTGCGGTTATCCTATCTCCGTTCCTAATTACATCCACATTTGGTTGCATCCCTAGCGGATGGATTATGTGGTGGACCAAATCATACCGCCTCTTGCTTGCAATTGCACTTTTCTGGTGTAGTCTGTTCTCAGGTAAACCAAGAGTATTCTTGTCATTCTTCAGTGTTATCATTGACAACATCTCAGGTCTGATGAGCTTGGCAACTTCGTCACGGCTTAGTTGGGTGTACGGGTTTTCGACAATGCTAGGAATCGGGACAGCGGTGACCACGACTTTACCTAGTGAGTAGACATATCAACAACCCCGTGGTATAAAAGAAAGACCTGAGATGAACTGACTCTTCTCAGTTGTTGCATTGGGTCTATCTGTTCCATCGTGTAAGTGCTCCAAGCGTGTCGCGGCTTTTTTTCTGTTGCAATGTTCTCCAAATGCCAATTTTCTTCCTTCAAAATTGTGATGCTAAATATACCTTACTATACAGATCTGTTGGGCACGGCTGCAACGGTCAGCGTATCGTGTAGGGCCCTGGGTGGCATTGTCGGGATCACCATATTGACGGCAGTATACAACAACAAGTACACGTCATACGTTGGGCCACTTGTTGCCAGCAGCCCCTTCGTCGAACCGCCCTATCTTGACCAGAGCGCAGAGGCTTGGAGATATGTGTGGGTCGTTATTGCATGTATTGTGGCGGCTACAGGATTCGCGTCCTGCGGCTTGCAGAGCGTGCAACCAATGATGAATGGACATATTGAGTCTGCATTGGAGAATCGCAAGGTCCGCGATGGAGAAATGGATACTGACCCAGCTTCAAGCGATCGTTGAGACTGTACTTTTCTACGTAGAAATATGGTTATAGGATAAGAATTGCCATGAAGCGTACACGGGACACGCAATGCCTTTCACTAGAAGAGTACCATGGACAGGTATTTAATCAATATATATGGAGTTGACAATCCCAATTTCTCTGGATTGACAAAAGTTTTGGTCTCAAAGTGCAGTGAAGCGTTACTGACTTGACTCTTTTTCAGTGAGGACGGTTTCATTAATGCTGCAAGGTCAGATGCCTGTGCCCCGCGTTCGCTGTATGAGCAGCTCGATTGAAATTCGGAGGAGCTCGAGACTGCCCCGCCCACTCGCTTGCCCCTCTAGATGCATAAACTTTTTGGCGGGCTACTGAGCTCACTCCCAAACGCCCAATTACGTGGTTCACCTTTGCGTGCAGTGAATTGAGAACGTCATTTCCTGCTACCTGTATCATGGCTTCCCAAGGAAAGGAAGCTGCTTCCAGGTGAGCGTCCACGAGCTGCCTCCCGCCATGTTTATCTTGGGCTGAAACTAATTGCCTGGTGCCATGCAGCAGCAAAGAAGCCACTGCCACCAACCCGCGAGGCATTCCCTATGCGCCCTTCGTCGACAAGGTCGAGGACTATGTCACCTCACGCGAGGAGGTCGAGGGGACTCTGCGCCAGTTCCAGGAGATGATCTCGAAATACCAGTTCATGGAACTGAACCTTCAAAGGAGGGTAGCAGGCTTGGAAGACAAGATGCCCGACATTCAGAAGACGCTCGAGACGGTGCGGTTTTTGAAGACAAGAACCGTACGTTGCAGGAACACGACTGTCACGAGAGAACCAAAGACTGAATATTTGTCTAATACAGGAGGATTCCGACCCGATTGACACCACGTTCGAGCTCAACGATACCCTATATGCGAAGGCTTCGATACCGCCCACTGATGAGGTCTACCTTTGGCTCGGCGTACGTTTACGAAGCCAGGCTATAGGAGGATAGAATGCTGATGGGATTACATAGGCAAATGTCATGTTGTCGTACCCGATAGACGAGGCAGAGACTCTTCTGGAGCAGAAGCTGTCTGCCGCAAAGCAGAGTCTGTCCAATTGCGAGGAAGACTTGGACTTTTTGAGGGAACAAATCACGGTGAGTTGGAACCGGTCACTTGGATCATCCGCGACTACCAAATGCAGCTGCTGACAAACGATCCGACAGACTATGGAGGTTGCCATCGCCAGAGTATACAACTGGGACGTTGTGCAGAAGCGGAAAGACAAGGCCGGGGAAGAAAAGGGCAAGGACAGCGACAAGACCAAGGAAGGCTGAGTGCCGACATGGACAATCAACCTCCACGCTTCCGGCGACCTGAGAGATCCAATGCTTGGAACACTTGCAATGCCCTTGGGTCCGTGTTGCTGATAGGAAGCATCATGGCGCACCGTATCGGAAGTCGGCCACATCCCACACCGGGGCCTCCACGGCAGGAAATGAGGCTCTGCGGAATATCACGTATGGATCATCCTAGCTACTGGACGCGGGATAAAGAGGCGACTACCTTATGAGATACCTGACTACATTGTAGGAATCTTCCTAGATAATGGGCGGCAGCGCCAAAGCAAGGACATGACGCCAGCTCGTATTTCAATATATGACTCGAGTCAGGCAAAATGTCACAGGCCTGACAGGACACGTAGGAGAAGCTTCAAGCCCCAATGGAAGAATCGTGGAAGATCATGTTGGAAGTGAACTGTGGATGTAAAGAGTCGAGACAAACCAATGACCAGGTGACAAGCAACAAGACTCACCCCTGACCTCCTATTTTTTCCACCGAAGCAAATCTTACTTTCACCGCCGAGCTGGGAACCGTAATGTAGATGAAGCCGGGGTCGATAGTGGGGTGCTAAGGTACGCACGCAGGTCGATAGCGGAGAGACCCTTGAGTTTGCTGCACTGCGGGTTACATAACCGAAGTACATTGTAACTCTCTGCGGCGCTGGCGACCCTCATTTTTTCTTTGATTTGATCCAGTTGTTGGCCTCCTATGACGAATTTCCACTCCTTTACAGATTGATTGACAGTGGCTACCGCTACTACATTACCGGTGACCATTGTACCGCTTAACCGCTGGCCCGCCCGGCCTACACTGCACCACTGCACTACAGCGGGCAAATCCTAGTACTCTAGGTACCATAGTACGTAGTTAGCGATTGACGTCTGGACCCAATAGAACAGTACAACATCCTAGCCGACCCTAGTACGTAAAGGCCAGGCTAATTATTCCAGAATCCAGAGGGGAGAATTAACTAACCCAGCTTCGCCGCCCTACAGCCAAACTTGCTCTTCTTTGTTTGTTCTTAGAAAGGCCTGCCGTCAGTATTATTGCTATTACTCGCGGACAAAATTCACCTATCGCTAGAAAGATAAAGACTTATTCGTTCACTGCGTTGGTCTGTCTGCTACACTACTTGCGACCGCCTGCCCCTCAACTCTTCGACCTTCCCTCGATAACAAACCCCACCTCAACACCAGGGACCGCACACCTTCATTCCCTCTCAACAACATCACATTCACAAAAATGGCCGCCGCAGGAACTATGCAGCTCGACCCGAAGTACGATGACTACGACTTCCCTACCACTGCCCCCGAGGCACAGAGTGGTCACCCTGGCCACCTGAGCGAGGAGCAGCAGGCTCAGGTTGTCCAGCTCCGTCTGATGCTTGAGTCGGAGGGCTTCTCGCAACGTCTCGACACTCTGACTCTGGTATGATACCTACAATGGGACGCCTTACGGTTTAGCGATCACTTTGCTTACATGCAGGAAACCAGCTGCGATTCCTCAGAGCCCGCAAGTTCGATGTCAACCTGTCCAAGAAGATGTATGTCGTCGTCCAACCCACAACCAGTCAAATAGGGGGATATTTGCTCACCAAAACTACAGGTTCGTCGACACTGAGAAGTGGCGCGCCGACACCAAGCTCGACGAGACCGTTCCCACCTGGGAGTACCCCGAGAAGGAGGAGCTCTTCAAGTTCTACCCGCAATACTACCACAAGACGGACAAGGTACCCTAGCCAAACCTATAAGACGCAGCTCCTAGTGGGCCCGTCTTCACATGTCTTGAATATAGAAGCTGACTTGCTACAGGATGGTCGCCCGGTTTACATTGAGCAGATGGGTGGCATCGACTTGACCGCCATGTACAAGATCACCACTGCTGAGCGTATGCTTACCAACCTGGCCGTCGAGTACGAGCGTCTCTCCGACCCTCGTCTGCCCGCCGCCTCGCGCAAGGCTGGTCAGCTCCTCGAGACTTGCTGCACCATCATGGACCTCAAGGGTGTCGGTATCACCAAGGTTCCCCAGGTGTATTCGTACGTCAAGCAGGCCTCTGCCATGTCGCAAAACTACTACCCTGAACGTCTGGGCAGAATGTACCTGATCAACGCTCCCTGGGGCTTCAGCGGTGTATGGAATGCCGTCAAGGGCTGGCTTGACCCCGTCACCGTCCAGAAGATCCACATCCTGGGCTCTGGCTACCAGAAGGAGCTGCTCGCCCAGGTGCCGGCTGAGAACCTGCCCAAGGCTCTCGGTGGTACTTGCGAGTGCCCTGGCACTTGCGCCCTGAGCAACGCTGGTCCTTGGCAAGACCCCCAGTGGGCCAAGCCCGCGAAGTGGGAGAAGAAGGCCGAGACCGTTGTCAACGAGCCCCAGACGACAACTGCTCCCCCTACGGGTACCGAGCAGATTCCTGTCTCGGGTGCCGCCGAGGACGCCCCTGCTGCTGCTCCTGCATCTTAAGAGAACAACGACTTGTTCACGGGAAAACTTTTGCAAATGGAGATGCGTTTTGGTGTAGACTTTGGTGTTAGGGATGTGCTGAGCATGGGGCTGGAGTTTGGTGAGATATTATGAAAGAGAAACACAGACAAGCGTCTTGGGGAAGACGGGGTGATGCAGTGAATATTATGCATCCATGGCACATATTTGTCAAGCGTAGACGAAATAAGTCGTAGACCAATACGTCATCATTAAAGAAGAAACATTTATATCCAGGTTATCATTTTCATGTCAGGCAGGATTAGTGACGGAAGGTCATTATCATCTCAATGTCATGTTGCAATCAAATTGCCGCTACAAAATGCCAGTGTCTGGCTTGGTATCTCACTCCCAAAAAAACGTAAATAACCATAGACGCCCAAACGCCGCTCGTGGGAATTGCAAATCGAATGAGTCGTAAGCAGGTTTTGTCATTTCTCCGTAACGACATAACTTCCAGCAGCTCGAGCCCTCTCCATGCGCGCGACCACGGCCGGCATCTCCCTCTTCAGCTTAGCCAGCCCCTGCACAGCTCTACCGTACGCGAGCTCGACATCTTCCTGCCTTTCCAACTTATCCAGATTGAGACCGCCGCCGCCGACCGCCTTCTCGCGCTCAGCAGCATCCGCACCGTCGCTGTCGTCGCCGCCAGCCGTGGTAGCATTCTTTGTCTTGGCCGCTTCGAGCGCCTCCTCATCCTGCTTCAGGCCCGTCTTGAACGCCTCGGCGTGCGCTGCCGCCGTGGCCGCGGGCACGGATTTCTTGAGCGCGGCAATGTCGCGCAGCAAATCCTCCTCCTCGCGCGTCAGGTCTTCCACGCGAGCGCGCAGCCGCGGGTCAAAGGGCGTGTAGACAATCTCGGGCTCGGCGGGGCCCTTGGACGTGGGGTCGTAGTCGGGGGAGAGGATGGCGAGGTCGGGCGATATGTCGTCGATGCCCATGCCGTTTATGGATAGGTTTGGCGCCGAGAGTGTGAATGTCTTTGTTATGTACTAGAGCCGAGTGTAAGTTCTTTGAACTCGTGCGTTTCTTGGCTTTTTAGGCGTGTCTTACCTCTTCTACGAGCTCTTCGATCCGATTCCGCAGCTCATCTTCGCCCTGTGCGCCCTCGACGGGCGGGAAGGCCTCATTGACGCGCTCGGCGGCGGCGCGCCGGACGTTGGCGAGCAGGTACGTCAGGTCCTCAGGACTCTGCAGCTCAATCTTGCGCTGGTGTGCTGATACCGCCGTATCCATTGTCTAGTTCGGTGCGAACAGTCGGAGAGGTATGTAAGTGATTTCGTCGGACCACAGCAGCCCGTCGATTTCCCAGGGTCAGTTGCTATCGCAATGTTTACTTACTACGTAGAGTACGAGGGGTGCCTTATCGGCTTATCGAGTTCGTCCCTGCATAACCTTGTGCATGGTGGCACTCCAAACTATAGGCGCGCATTAGTGGGGTCTTGTGTGTACCTGGAGTGCATAATAATGCTCTTTTTCACACATCATAATTCTACGCAGACAAAACTTACATTCCACCTTCCATACCTAGACCTGGCCACTATATCCAGATCTCCCTCAGCGATGGTCGTAAATTAATGCTTGAGAAACAATGGTCTCGATTCAGAGGAGTTTGATCTGCCTCAATTGGAAAACGATGCTCAGATTCTGGCCATGTAACATTACCTGCGACCTATGATGTAGGTACGCAATGAGGATTGGCACGTTCAAGGAAAACCTGTCGCCGCATGCCAAACATATGTCATGTATTGTGTGTGCCGTTCCTGTGAACGGGTCTCGAATCTGTTTTTATGCGCCGCGGATCTCAAAAGGATACACGATGATCTTGTTGAGAATGCGGTTCATTTCGATTAAATTTTTGCCATTCTTATTGATCATTCATCATGCACACTCGTGGCGTTGAAAAAGTGAAAAGCTGAAATGGGGACCGATCTGGCAGTTCGATGGTTTTATCTTGCCAATCGCTTCGTTTTGGTCGTTTGGAGGCACTATCTATGTAATTTTCGCCTTCAAGTCTGTTCCCGACCAGCAACAGAGCCAGGCAAGACTGAATATATATTTTCACGGAAGCGTCTCCAACACTGAAAGGACGAGAATGCCTTCACTCAGCGTTTTGATATTTTTTCCATGCCATCTTCCCATGTAGGAAGTTTGGCGCCACATTCATAACTGCGAGCCGTGTTACGTGCCAGTGCGAAAGCCCGTTGATACATATGCAAAGAAATGTTTTCATATATTTGATATTTATGTATCTATCTATATATATGAATAAGTGTTGACCGCAGGCAAGCAAAACGCGGCCTTCAATGCAGATTTTCTGCTCCAAAGCCCGAGTTGGCTTCCACCCCCGTTTTTGAACCAGAAAAAATTCATTTTAAAAAGCCATGCACACAGCCGCAGCTGCAATAGGCATCACTTGCCTTCTCATTACCAAGATGACCGCGCTGGCGGTACCAACAGGCTCTGTGTGCGACAATGCCGACATTCAATACTTCTGGCCATTGTCAACTGAACCTTCTGTTCAGAGCCTCTGTTCAACGATATACCCTGTACCAACTGTTACACTTACTGCTACTGTAACGTCGACATTTGATGCAACCACTATCATCCCCACCACGGAGCTTTCCATCTCGACACTGGCAACCACAGAGACCGACTTTGTATCCGTCACTATAACTCAGACAGATACAATCACTGAAATCTCGACAGTAGTATCGACTTCTTACACGAGGTCCGCGCCTGCCAAGGTCAAGCGTACCAGGAAGGGATGTGGCGCAATCCCTACTTCCTCAGCTACCTCGCCTGTTCCTTCAAGCGTAGCTACCACTTCGCCATCGACTGTTGATGCTTCAACATCTTCGGAGTTAGTATCTTCGTGTTCAACACTATCGACGTCATCGGCATTTGACTCGAATTCCTCAAGTTCAACTGTGGCTAGCTCCAGTGCATTCAGCTCAGATTTGTCGATCTCTACTGCCTCTACCTCTACCTCACCCAATCTCGAATCGTCCGCGTCTACTGTCTCTACCGTGACTACAATCATTTCAGAGTCGGCACCCTCTACCGTCGCTAGCTTCACTTCCAGCACGGAGGATCTTTTTGCCAAATTCTTGGCGGCTCCCACGTCTATTGCTTCAACACTCTGTTCCTGCATCGAGACTCCGGAAACCACAACTTCAACAATTACCGTATCAGTCGCAACTGATATTCCGGTCACTGTGACGATTACCGAAGTCGACATCGTATTGAGCACCGCTATCGACACAACCACTGGTACGGCCGTGGAGGCTACTACGACTACAACGACATTAACTACGACAGTGACTACAATTGCTGCGCCGACGACATGTGCTCAGGTCGTGAGCGGCGAGAACTTCATCTCTAGTAATGGCAAATCGTTTTCAGTGGCTTGTGACGCTATCTATTATACCGGTGAAACCAACGGTGAAACCAACGTTATTCGAAGTATCGCCGATGCTACTTTCGAAAGCTGCATCGACCTGTGCGCTACCACACCGGATTGCATAGCTATCATTTACGGACGGTTAGATCAAGATTGTCATCTCTTGAGAAATACGAACTACGGATCATGGGATGACTTCACAGATTATGACCGAGCAATCCTAATTGGAGGCTAGTCTGATAGTCACGAGAAAAAGACGACTCTCCTGAATTTCGAGCTAGATGTAATGTACTCCAATTGATCAGATGACAATAGTTTATCTATTTTTTTTTTTTTTTTTAACATCCAAACGCCAGAACATACAATCAATCCGGCGAGATGGTCCGGATGTGTCGCTTGCTACAGACTTCCGATGTGCGACTTCTGTTGAGTCAACTTGGTTCGAATAAGAATTGGGGGAGGGGAGCGGACCGCTTCGGCCGATGACACTCAGAGTGAGTACGAAGCAAAAATCCCGATATCTCGAAGTTTTGTTGAATTTGAATACATCATATCCCTAAACTCATAACCTGGCGATCAATAGCCACTTCGCCGTTCATGAGCGTTATTAAATGGTCAGAAGGTTCTTCGGGCAAGACTACAAGATTCGAGGCGACCATTTCACTCGCAATCACTACATGAACATGGACCTGATTCTAATAAACGTTGTGAGAAAGAGACCTTGGCAGACGTTATAGTTCCTCATTTAGATGTCCGGAGAATGTTTCGTAGATACGATGCCACCATGTTTCCGCCCAGGTCGCAACTTGTAGCAATGTACACAATCATCATGCCGCGCAATCACCATTATAGGCGAGGGCTGGTCACTGCCGACGTTCTCAACAAAGCTTCGCAACATAGAAATGACCTTTAAGGTTCGATCGGCCGCCTTTCCTTGTCATTGTGTCGTATTGGGACCCCGGATTTTGATGCAGCTAGGCACAGCCCTGCTTCGGGATGCTGTGCCAAGACTCCACGCGAGGCTGGAAGCAGTTGACCAATGCTGATTCAGGTATGCCTACCCTTTTCACAAGCATCTGTCAGTATCCGCATAGACCGGGCCTAGATGGAGCCTCCGCATATGAGAATGCCGGCCGAGAGGTCTCCACCCTTGACCAGTTGACCGGCGTCGTGTGCGGATGGCTTTACCCCACACCTTCGCGTGTGCAGGTCGCAACAGCGGACCTCTTGTCTCCGGTGTCACCAAACCTTTTTTAGACCAAGCCGACAGCCGAGGTCTCTCGATTGGTTGAATATCTTCTTTATACTCCGACCAGGTAGTATTGCCCTGTCAGACGCTCCGCGCTTGCCACGGTCCATTGGTAACTTGAAGCCTGAAGTAGGACATCGTGGACTAGGCATACTCCAACCTCCAAGTCGCATAAGATGTCACCTTGAACATTTTGCACGAATCGAAGTTCTTCCAACCTCTAGCGTCCTCCTTTCGCTCACGCGTGCTCAGCCCGACTCTCTATTCCAAATCGGACGCGACGTCTCCGACTACCAAGGCCTTGTGGACCGGGGCTCTACCTAGGCGTCGTTCGACGTGGAGAGGCAGTATGATGGCATTCTCACTTGTGCTGAAGCGATTCAAGGTCCGGATGAGCCGGTCATGGCTTCTGATTGAAGGAAACACGATCTACCTCCGTACTACCAGGTTTGGTCCCTGGAAGTAGTCGCCACTCCGAAACAAAGCGGTCGTCAATAGACGCCACCATGACCGGATCGACGTGAAACAATTCCGGTCATGGCCTCACGGATCGTGTTGGGCGATATCTGGTTGCCATCTACTACCCAGCGCGCATCTTGCCCCTGGCCAGGGACAAGCGTGCCTGCATATCTAACGACGATTTCGGCCATCATATACAAGGTGTATATAATCCAAGATCGCTCCTCTAGACTTTGGCTCTTGAACAATCTAGCACCAAACGACGACCAAGAACCATTGAGAACGAGAAGTCCTTGATCGGCACAATGATTTCCAACCTTGCAGCATTTCTTTCGCTGGCCAGCCTCGCGGCTTCTCAGCAGGTCGGCACCCAGCAGACCGAGACTCACCCCTCGTTGTCATGGAGCCAATGCACGGCTTCAGGTTGTTCGACCAAGAGCGGTTCCGTTGTGGTCGATGCCAACTGGCGCTGGCTTCATGATGTGAATGGCACAGACAACTGCTACGACGGTATGTTAAACTGAGAAGTCCGAGATGTTATCCCATTACCTGGAAATCATGTGCCAAAGGGACATCAAGAAGCTAATAGATTATAACTCTTCAGGAAACGAGTGGACCGATGTCTGCAGCACCGAGACCGACTGTGCAACGGATTGCGCTTACGAAGGCGCCGATTACTCGGGAACGTATGGCGTAACCACCAGCGGCAACGCCCTGACCCTCAAGTTCGTAACCCAAGGTCCATACAGCAAAAACATTGGATCCCGCATGTATTTGATGGCCAGCGACAGCGCCTACCAGATGTTCACCTTGTCCGGAAACGAGCTTGCATTCGATGTTGATCTTTCCACCGTCGACTGCGGTCTGAACGCTGCTCTCTACTTTGTCGCCATGCCCTCGGATGGTGGTATGTCCTCGCAGCCCAACAACAAGGCCGGTGCCAAGTATGGAACTGGATACTGCGATGCCCAATGTGCCCGTGATCTCAAGTTCGTCGGCGGCAAGGCCAACATTGAGGGTTGGGTGCCATCAACCAACGACCCCAATGCTGGAGTCGGACCATACGGGGCCTGCTGTGCCGAGATCGATGTCTGGTAAGTGATATGTTCGTAAGGCTGTCCATTGTGATCCCTTGTCTGATATGATTGATTAGGGAATCAAACTCCCACTCATTCGCTCTGACCCCCCACCCCTGCGAGAACAACGCCTACCACGTCTGTGAGACCGACGGATGCGGTGGAACTTACAGTGCAGACCGATTCGCCGGCGACTGCGACGCCAACGGCTGCGACTACAACCCCTACCGCAACGGCGTGACCGACTTCTACGGCAAGGGCAAGACCGTCGACACCAGCAAGAAGTTCACCGTCGTCACCCAGTTCGCCCAGAACAACCTCACCCAGTTCTTTGTCCAGGACGGCGTGCAGATCGACATCCCCGCCCCCGCCTTTGACGGCTTCCCCGACGAGAGCTCCATCACTCCAGAGTACTGCGAGGACGAGGTTACCGTCTTCGGCGACCGAGACCGCTTCTCTGAGGTCGGAGGATTCTCCAAGGTCAACTCGGCCCTGACCTCCAACCCCATGGTCTTGGTCATGTCCATCTGGGATGACGTAAGTGACACAATGTTCCACAAGACACTCGGTACTAATCAATACGTTATAGCACTACGCCAACATGCTCTGGCTCGACTCTTCCTACCCTGTTGATGAGGCCGGTACCGAGGGTGCTGACCGAGGTGACTGCGCCACCACATCTGGTGTCCCAGCCGACGTCGAGGCCTCCATTCCCAACGCGTAAGTCAATAGCTGAACACTCGCTCCTTGTATACCCTTACTAATTGTCTCTGTAGCCAAGTCATCTGGTCCAACATCCGCTTCGGACCCATCGGATCGACCGTCTAAGCAGAGTTTCATGCCGGCGCACCAATTAGAACTTGGTGCGCTAAAACATTCGTTCTCATGATGGCATGACTACCTGGAAAACTACATTCTTCTGTATATAGTTGATACACATGTTTACACTTGTGCGTATGTAAAAAGCCAATACTGCGGCGCTTCATATATCTGAAATAAAGTTGTCTGCCAAGTTGTCGAGTCTTGCCATAGTTGCTTCACTGGAGTATGCGTGGAGTGTTCGTCATGCTCGCGGGTGACCTAGCCACTATCTTACACATGGCAGTACTTAATCGACCGACACCGTTTCTTGGTTTCACAAAATATGTAGCATGCCAATATCAGATATCTATAGTCGTGCCAAGGGCTTCTGGATGGCAAAATCCTCAAACTCGCTGAGCTCACGTTCTGGGTTGGGATGAGGATCAGGCCCACGCTTCTCGTGTTGTCTCCCCGGGCGCCAAGCCCATTTCTCAGCAAACATGAGATCGAGTTTTGATTCCAGCATGTCTGCGACGTATTTGCCGATGATTGGGAGGAACTTGAATCCGTGCGCGGATCCGCCAGTCGCGAGGTAGAGACCTTCGACCTCAGGGTGCTACTAATGATCAGCGGAGGCCTTTGAAATTGCTAACGTCGCCATCGCATATTACTCAATTTGAACTTACAGAATCTACCAGGAAATGGAGGTCTTTGGTATCCGTATCCCTAGGTAATTAAAGAGATTAGTACCAACTCATAATGACGCACTATAAGGAGAGATCATTATACTCACCAACATATTCTCGTCTCGACCCATTCCCTATCCGCCAAATCTGGCACAAACTCTCTCACCCATTCACGGATCTCGCGCTCCACGGTCTTGGGAATATCATCTCTAGGGTTGTCCTGCCGGTATCTGGGCAAGCTGATGCCAGGCTTTTGCAAGTCTTGCAAATGAGAACATGTTAGCTTTCCACGTTTCACAAAAATGACAAACCTCGCACATTGAGCACTTACTCTTCTTATTGGTAACAAAGTTAACGGTGGCCACCTTGATGATGCCGTCACGGTTGGGAGGAAAGATTATGCCCTGTTCGAAATGATCCACAATCTTGAGCGTCGAGTACTTCTCGGCTTCCTCGGGCGTCAACTGGATGTGCCCGACAATGTGGCCCTTGGACACGAGCTGACCCTGGAAATCGAGGAGATCCGGCGAAGAGGCGCCGGCGCTGATAACGACCATGTCGGCGTAGTGCCGGGCGCCGCTGGCCGACTCGGCCCCGATGCAACGCCCCTTGGCGTCGTACAGCAGCTTGCGCACCCAGCCATCCTGTCCAGACACGTACCGGACGCCCAGGGCCTTGGCCGCGCGCGTCATGGCGGCGAGGGCGTCTCCGCTCGTGGTCCAGCCGGCCCAGGGGTTCCACCAAATCTGCCAGTCCTTCATATCTCCCGTGAAGGTGGGACTAATCTGCTTGGCCTCCTCGGCCGTCACCTTTTTCACCCCGGTAATACCCATCTTCCTCTGGTTCTCCACCGACGCCTCGATAAACGGCAAGCTGACATTCTGCGCGGCGAGGAACCAGCCCGTCTGCTGAAACATGCCGGCGAAAATGCCCGTGTCCCGCTTCCACTCGGCCATGGCCTCGACGCCGAGCCGGGCGTACATGGGCTCCGAGTAGTCGCTGCGCACAATCTTGTTCAGGTCGGTCGAGGCGGCAATGGGCGACGGGCTCTCAAACCGGTCCACGATGGTGACGGTGGTCCCCGGCCACGCGGCCAGGTCCAGGCGGCGGGCGAGGTGGTAGGCTGCCGACACGCCAAAGGTGCCGCCGCCCACAAAGAGGATCGACTTGCCGGCCAGCGGGGAGGCGTTGCCAGCTGGGGTCTTTTCTTGCTCGACCATTTTCTACAAATATCTATCTGCTGCTAATCAGAATTCCAAGGTACTCTCAGACCGGGAGACGCTGTGATTATGATCCTGGAATATGAAGGCGTGCTAGGAGCCTGCCGTGTGATGGACGCACCTAATGACAATGGCCGTTGATGTTGTAGGCTCGCAAACCACTGTTCAATTGCAATGTCAGTATTGACGCAACAACGAGAACGCAGATGGGGGGTTTTGCCTGTAAGCATGTCCAAAAACGCCCTATGAACTGACCCCACCGGTCGTGCGGTGTCCATGGCTGCACGCCGGCGTCGGCGCCGTGGCCCTGGGTTCGGGGCTGCCCCGAACATTTGGTGGGAAATAGTCACTCTTCGGATGTTCTGTTATTAGCATTCGGATGTAACACATCGTCATTTGAATCTATCCATCTATTGTACTTGGTCGAAGACTTACCTTGCTTAGGTGTTTCAATGAATCTTCTATGGTGAAGAAATATTTTCCACTATCACATTAATTGCGGTAAAACAGAATCTGCGCCGTTCAGTGTGGTACTCAAGGAGCTCCGGGCTTTTCCACCGGCTATGGCGGGAGCATTACATCGCCGCGCCCACAGGTTGAACCTCAACCAGTGGGAAGTGGGCTTTGCTCCGATAGCCAGCGTTGCCTAAAAGCAACGATGATTTTACCTTTCATAGGCCATGCAACCAAAACATCCAGTAACGCGCCGGGGAATTCGGAATAACAACGGGAATGCGTCGGTACTTACCTACGTATTTGGGTAGCGCTTGGGCGTCCTTGCGCTCAAGACGCGGGGCGACCCGGGTCCGATGCCACTATTTGGGCAGTGGGGCTCCAATCTGATCCCGCCTGAAAGTGAACAGGGTCTTTGGAAAGATCAATAGATCGACAATCGTTCTCATGGTTTTGCGACAATTTCTTTGTAGGGCATGAAGGCCTCATTTTGAGTGAGAGCGTTTTTGATATTTCCATACGCTACATCATCACTGGTCTGGACTTTACAGATACAGTCCTCGACCTAAGCAGATCGGCTCACAAGTATGATCTAATCCAAACGACGATCTCTCTCCCACCCGCATCTCTTCAACCCTTGGAAGATTGTAGCAGATGAGCCAAGGTCAGGTCTCCATCAATGTTGAAATAAGAATTCATAGTACTGTTTCACTTCCGACAGTACAAATGAACGGTTCCTTGAGAAGTATCAGCCTTTTAATAATGATCAGTTATCGACTGGCCGACAAACCGTTTTCTCATTGTAATTTTTCTTTTCTCTCGTAGTATGCAGAAGTTGATGCGTGTCGAAACCCTAGGACGTTTCTGGAAAGTCACACAGATGTCAGTGGACTTGAATGAGCCACAGCAGTATCGCTTCAAGGCAGGAGACTCCACCCCGGATTCTGGCATCTGAGAAATACAACGAACGCTGGCGAGAGCAGTCGTAAATTCAGAGCCGGCCCAATGGTCTCAAAAACGGGAATGAGAAGCCTAGTCGCTAGGATAAGCCCCAATTGAGCATTCTGCAGACATGTGCTCCAGCGATAACGATGAAGGCTTCAGAGGGCGTTCTCATAAGTTTCGTAGAATGACTACATTGTGACAGCTTTTCTTGAGAATGGCATTATTGTGCGTCTGTGCCACCAGATTCACGGGCAGCCTGGTCACGAGCAGCCCGGTCACGGACAGCCTGGTAGAAAATGGATGTTAGAATGCGCGGCTGACCTGTTCTTCTTGAATACATGCCTGTCTTGCTTCCTGTCTTGCTTGACGGGCTCTTGCCCTGACTTCATGGGCAGCCTGGTCACTGGCAGCCTGGTCACGAGCAGCCTGGCCACGAGCAGCCTGGTGAAAAGCAGCCTGGCCACGAGCAGTCTGGTGAAAAGCAGCCTGGCCACGAGCAGTCTGGTGAAAAGCAGCCCACAAACGGGCAGCCCGGTCACTGGCAGCCTGTTCACGGGCAGCCTGGTAGAAAATGGATGTCAGAATGCGCGGCTGACCTGTACTTTTTGAATACATGCCTGTCTTGATGCCTGTCTTGCTTGACGGGCTCTTGCCCTGACTTCTGTTCTCATCAATCGCGGCACTGGCGGATCTACAACCTGTAGTCTCCGGCCGTGAAAATCGCGGCCGTCAAGTTGGAGCCTGGCGAAGTCGGCCCTCTCCTTGGTCGGCAAGGCGAGGTGGCAGTTCATAAAGCGAACATTTCCTTCAGTTGCATATGTTCTGGTTCGCGCATCAGACCACCAAAATACAGCAACAGTGACGCCGATTTGTTGGAGTTCATTTTCTAGGTTTTGTCGCATGGCCATTTCGTCATGTCCATCATGTCCGGCATATATTTCCGATATTAATATGATACATTGGGCGTTATATGACGTGATGTATGTCTGGTCGCGCGAATTGCATTGTCTATGCTGGAATAACAGTCTTTGGCTGGTTGAAGGACCTGGTGCAGCGGGAGACTCCATAATGCCACTGGATCAGTAATGCCACTGGATCAGTAATGCCACTGGATCAGATGACTGACAATGAATACGAAGGAGTTGGGGATGATAGGACCAATGAAGAAACATATGCAGGTATCGCGAGTAATGGTACCTAAATTTTCCTTTTATTGTTGTTGTTGTTGTTGTTATTGTTAACAGTGCCTTGCAAAATGATAAAATTTGTTTGGGAGGAGTTGATAACGACCATTGCTGCTTCCATGGCTCATTAAAAACTGAAGTGACGTTTTTGGCACGGAGTGTTGTTTCCAATGCCGGGAACTTGGCGAGAAACCAGACTATCGATGATCAAAGATGTCTACACTAGTACCCAACGCAGTGCTATGAGCTTTCATCGGTCATATTCTCGCGCTGATAATCGATAATTTACGTCTACCCGGATATTCACAGCAGCTGAAGGATGAGGACATTTGTTCTTAGTCCCAGCGCTCCGTACCCTTGGAAGACTGAATTTCACTGATTTTTTCTCTTTGATTCTGGAAATCCCACATCAGATTATGGTCTATAGCAATGTTACGTTCGCCTCATGATCGCAACCTATCGTCGGAAACTTTACCCAATCAATTGGCCTAAGTGCCCCTCGAATGGTGAAAATACCAACCGTGGCTACGGAATTTAGCTGTGAGGCAATCATTCCACAGAAGGGACAAACAAGAAAAAAAAGAAACAAATCGAGACAGGGTGTTGCAACCTGACCCAAAGACAGTATGAAAGTATGGAGGACCGATCGCATGCTGTCAATCCATTGTCGTTGTGAAAGGCGGGGGAGTGACTATTTTTAGTACTGGACATAGTCACACCGCTAAAGGATTGGCATCTTATACTTGGCACCCGCGCACTCCAGAAGTCGTCTGATCGTGACTCCAGGTCTAGACTGAGCTCCACGCCTTTCGCAATCCTACGTTTGACAGACCGAAACGGTGACAGCTTCATAAATTTACCTTACAATTTCTGTATCTTGGGCGCAATGGAACACTGATCCATGTGCCTGTCGCTTGGGATCTAGCTCCTAGCCACGCCCGGACAACTGTAAGGCCCGACAGGCAGCGGTTCAATCCGCGTCAATGGCGCCCTTGCCACAAATACCTCAAAATATAGACAGAAGCAACAATCATGACATTACAGAATAAATAGACAGAGCGATACTCTCTACACCGGTCGCACATGCTCCAGGAAACTTACAGCATTATTCGCAACTGCAATTTCACTTCTTCGAGATATTCCAACGCGTCACCACAGCCGACGGCCCACAGCACAAGATGACCACCGACAGCAACATTCAATTCCGCATCGCCACGCTGGAAGATGCGCCACGACTCCAGCAGCTAATTCAGACTGCCTTCCGCGCAGAGGACTCTAGGCCCCAGTGGACGGCGGACATGGCCCTCGGCGCAAGCTTCACGGTCAACATTGACAACGTCATCAAGCAGATCAGCAAGTCCGACGGCGAGATCCTGGTCGCCGTCGACGGCGGTGCCATTGTCGCCTCCATCGAAGTCACCCAGCGCGGCGACTTTGGCCGCATGTCCATGATTGCCGTGGAAGGGCGCTTCCAGCAAGCCGGGCTCGGGCGTCGCGTGCTCGCCCGCGCCGAGGACTACTGCCGCCAGACTTGGGGCGTGGAAAAGTTCAGTCTCGATGCGCTCAACACGCGGGAACGACTGATTGAGTGGTACGAGCGACAGGGCTACCGCAAGACGGGCGAAGTGACGCCGTTCCCGGTCCGTGAGATTGATGGCAAGCCGTTGGGCGACGACTTGGGCTTCGTCCAGATGGAAAAGATCCCTGCTTAAGCTGCGGTGTCTGTAGTAATTTTGAGTGAGGGTGGATGGGATATCTCGTTTGTGTCGCATGGCTTCTCCTTGGTATCGCTAATCCTAACGCTTTTTGCAAGCAAGTTACGCGTGCGAAAGATAGATATCAAGCGAGTCGTACAATGTTAAGCATTTCAATATGAATTAACATAAACCACAAACTCATTCAACTATATTACTGTTCGTATTCTACCAAAATGTTTGTGGATTAATACGTGATATATACTGAGTCCCACGGAAAATGTTGGACTATACACAAATTTGCATCAAAATTTTCACCATATTGCTAGGGCTAAAGATTTGTATGCTGCAATCATATATCGCTTCAATTGATTGGTGATTTATATGGCGCCTAGTGAAGTCAAAGCACCTCTAACCACCTCGTCCAGCGTTTTGTTAGTCAATCCCAACTGTTCGTTCATCACCTTTCCTTCTTTTTCCAGGTGGCCACCATATCGACCAGTAACAAATCCTGTCTCAATAAGCGCAAATGTAGCCAGATCGCTGCCACCCTCAACCTCGCGCTGCTTCTCGCTGATCAACGCGTAACTGTCAATGGTTTCGGTCGCATACTTGACGCCGTGGATCCTCTCAATCGCTTCCAAAAGCTGCTTCTGGGAGATGGCAAAGTCACTCAAATAGACATTGGTGTTCTTGGTCTCCTCCGGTCTCTTGAGTGCTTCAATCAACCCAGCTGCTGTATTCTCTTCAGTCGTGCAAGAAAAGAGCCCCTCGCCGTTGTCCCAAAAGACGAACTTGCGCTCTGCTACGTGCATGCCGAGAAAGTCGTGCGCCATGCTCCATTTGATCCACATGCCGCACGAGATGGCCATCCATTCAATGACGCCCTCGGCGGCTCGCTCACGGAGGTACTCTTGCACTTTTCCCTTGGCCCTGAAGACGTCATTGAGTGCTTGTGCCTCAGATCGCATGTTGTTCAGGCCGTACTCGCTGGGCACATAGCGCCTCACGCCAGCAGAGATGGTGGCATCGATCATGCGGAATTGGTCCATGACTGAGAGGGATGTCATACAGTTGAGAACAACGTCCTGACCCTTGAAGGCGTGGATGAGTTCCTCTGTTGGGTACGAGTCGGCAATGCTGATGATTTTATGCTGCTCTGGCAGTTGGGCCTTGGAAGATGCTCGCTGCAGCAGTGTCAAGGTGAAGCTGGCGTCTTTTGCCAGAGCTTCGAGGACGACGCTGCCGATTGAACCTGTCGCTCCAATGAGGAGGACATTCTTGAATGAAGACATGGCTGAGGGTGTTGATTGTTTCTAGTGATTGTTTTCTGAGGTGGATGGGAATGGAAATATCAAACTGATGGCGAAGTGATGAATCCTGTCCATGCCTGACTCCAATTATTTATACTATCGGGTTCGCCTGTGGTATCTCGAAACACCGTATCTTGAATTCTTACTCAGCGCCCTGCTGCAATACTACCTGTATAGCATGAATATAGATTGACTCAATTGACAAGTCGCGTGTGCTGACGTATTATGTCCACATCCATGCTGTATAAGATCACTGCAACAGTGCTGTTTGTCAGCCTTCTAAACGCCGAATTGATTTGTGGTGCAGGGTTTCGGTAGCCGAAGATTAGTGAACAATAAAAAAGCTCCTGCCCGACCGACTTAGTCGCGACTCTGCACTGCAAGACGTTACACCAATAGGTAAGCAGGAAACGACATCAGCTACTCATCGCAATGAGTAATATCATTGAAGAATTTCCTTACAAGAACCAGATATCACCTCGAGAACCAATAACGACACGAAGCAGGTGGTATTGAATGCTTCTTGAAGCAAGGTCAATACTCAACCTGGAAAACCCAGGCTCGCAAAACTCGGGTTGCGGCACTCCCATAACCTGAACCCCACATGCCACAACGGCTTGCATTTACACTCATCAAGGGTTCAGACGCCTGCGCACTCGACGCTGTCCTGGAGCAAGAAAGCACGGATCAATCGACTATACACTGCGCAACGTCGAGGCGACCTAAGCGGGCACTAAAAGGTACCTAAAACAAATGAACCGTCATATCATCCTCGATTTGACTATGTTTCGAGGAAAAAAATCAAGTCGGTAGTAGATCATAAGTTCTAGAACTCAGTGCATCGCGCGACTCTGAACATCCAATAAGGTTGATCATAGGCCATGCGTAGCTTGCATGAGTCCAGGATGGCAATCCTATCCAGATTGTTGGGACCAATCAAGGTAGGGTCAAATTCACTTGACGTGCATGCGACTAGAAGCTTCACCAAAACCCGAGTAAACAGACGTAGTCATGATATCGTATTCAGTGACGCCGTAGGCGTATGAAGGCAGTTTTGATCCGGTATGCAATGCGAACTTCACTCAACCCAGCTTGACATCCTTCCAGGTGTCTAGACACGATTGCATGACGGCAAATGTGCTGTTTTCATAGTCCACCACCGTTTTCAGTAAGATGGTCGAAAAAGCAAACAACTTAATGTTCTCCGCGCTCTGTTGCAATTCATCCAAGTCGTTTAGTCTGATGCCATTATCTCTCGACCATTCTTCCCAGCGGCGCAACATGCCATCAAGCGCATGTACCAGATCAGGATCCTGGACTATTTGAAAGAGAATGAATGCCGACATCTCTTCTAATGATAATTCGGTGTTTAGTTGTCGATTCAAGTACTCTAGCGTGTGCGGTGAAATGGTTTCTATATCCCATGTCTTGCTTTGCAAGGCTTGTACAGTATGGGCTTGCTGAATCTCCCGTCGCTCTTGCTCCACTATTTTCGGTTAGCAACATGCGTTCCAGAGGAGATTATCATATCCTACTTCGTCTTAGACGTTCGTTGCGATCAATGGTAGAATCCACCTTCTGTCGCGGGATCGTCACAGCCGGGCTGGAATGCGCATCGGCCACGATACCCAAGAGACTTAGTACACCAGACTGGATCACGCACGAGTGTGCGAGGTTGCGCATGGCTTCCGGGATCCTGTAGGATATGTATTGACTCAAGCTAGCAGCATATGCCACGAACATGGTCGGAAGCCACGAGCCTGCCACGCAGCCACGGCGTGTGAGCAGGTGCCGCTTGTTGTATACGGAAGGGATGATGGATATTTGGCCGTCGCTCGCTATGCTGAAACGTATGACCTCTTCACTCATGCCAACTCCACTCGAGGTATCACTTCCATATTTCTCTGCTTCTTCCGTAGATCTTGAAGCAGTCTTTTCTTTGAGTTGTTCATCTAGACCGGCACTCGAAAGACCAACCCAAGCCGGCGCCAGCAGAGAGTCGCTGCGCGTCACTAGGCCTTCTTGCCATTTCAGGTCAAGCGAAAGTTTCCCATCCAAATTCGAACCGTCCAAAGCTGCGATGGTGAGAATAGGCGCGCCCTCCCCTGTTGTGAGGAGTACCGTTTCCTTGGGCGTCCAGATTCCCGTGGCCTGTAAGGCACGCCAGCCAGGTGAGAACACAATGGCCCCGAGATCGAGTAGATATAGAATAAGATCTTCAAAAGCCACCTCAACTTGAAGTTGTCGCAGCTGATGAACAGATTTGAGCCGTTGCGACACGTTTCCCGTGCGGAGGTGACGCCACGTCAAGTTGCCCCAAGAACCCCCTGGTAGCTGAGTTTTGTTGGAAAATTTCCAGTAGTCAGATTCGTGGCGTGGAAGGGGTAGAACTCGCGAGGTGGACAGTCGGACTTCAACCTCGCCGCCGAAATAATCGTTGCTCAGCGCCACGTCTTGTTCTTCCCCTTTGGTGGCGGCTAGCCGGCTTCTGACGGCAAAGTATACTTGGGTAGTTCGGAGCACATTGTAAAGTATTGGTAGTACACCCAAGACCGCCAGTGGTACGCCGATATAGGTAATAATATTGTCGGCATCGGCCGTTGAGTCGCCAGAATCTCTCATTTCCACTACGTATGGCATTCCACATGCAGATGGCAGATACAGAGACCGGGAATAGGGGATAAACTGGGCTTATGAACTCCACGGCCTGAGGATAACATCATGGACGTATTCTCATTTTCATACCAAGAGCGACACAGTGTATTACGTAGGCCACCAGAATCAAGTGCCTAAAATAGCAGAATTGGGGTCAGCCAGAGTAATTGGCTACTTGGGGTCCAGTTCGCTTGTGCTCAGCTTGGAGGCTTGGATTTTGTGTATCATTTGGTACATGTTGCTTCGCCATCAGTGCAACAACAGGAGTTACAGTGCGAGTTTCAGACACCGAACTGGGTGTCTTACTCAAGAGCGAATTTCTTGCTTCCGCCGCGTTATGTTCAATCTACAACTAAAAGCGTGTATTGTTAAATCCATAGGGTATTCAGTGGCGTGACGGTCTTCTACCATTTCAATGCAGAATCACGCATGCATATTCAGGGACTGAATTTTGCAAACTACTATCAATGGATCCATATCTGAAGGATATGAAAATGTTCTAATCTAGTAAAACTTTGGTACCCTCGGCACTCGAAAGAGTGATTGTAAGATTTTGTTTTTCTGCGCCGACTGGCTCATTTGGCTCGCTCGGTGGAAGCCGAATATTTGGATATCTTTGCAATATCCTAATGACTGCTACGCTGGCTGCTTGCAAGGCGTAATCCTCTGAACGGATCGCATTAGTTTGAAGATGATTACGAGAGACAGTGACCACTTACTGCCGAGGCATAGTCTTGGACCGCCATGAAAGTCCACATAGCCAGCACCAAGGCCAACCTTTTTGATGAGTTCACCGCTCTCCCATCTCTCTGGTTTGTACTGTCGAGCATCTTCCCCGTATAGATCCTCTCTACGATGCATATGGTACAACGACCAGCCGATGCCGTTACCCTTTCGCAGCAAGAGGGGTGCGGCGCCGTCGGGGCCTCCGCCACGAGGGAGCACAGTCGTCTTGTTGGCAAAGCGCACATTGACTGGAAGCTGGGGATACAACCGCAGAGCTGGAAAGAGTCAGCAATCACCACCGAGGTACATTTCAATTCCACCTACTTTCACTGAAACAACATCTCAAAAACGTCATTTGATGAATATGCGTTCTTGTGATCTCTGTTGTTCCGCGGGGAATGTTCTCGGCAATTTCCCTCTTCAAGCGATCAATAAGATGAGAGTTCCGAACAAGATGGAAGAAGGTCCAGCTCAGCATGCACGCTGTCGTATCGCGTCCAGCTATGAGCACGTGGAGTAACTGGTCCCGGACAATGGCACGATCTCGCGTGTCGAGCCACAAATCAATGATGAAAGAGTACTTCTCTCGCGCAGCTTCCTCGCCATGTTCTTCGCAATAATCAATGGCTCTGTTGGCAAAATAAGATGCCCACTCCTGAACCACACGGCAAGCCTTTCGAAACTTTCTAGAGGTATACAGGGGGGCCAGATCGGCAAGCCTGAGTTTAATGGCTGAAATCAGACTGGCATAGTCGAAATTGTCACGCAATGAGTCACCGTCCGCTTTCGAAAGAGTGCTGTGCGATCCCCAAAAAGCAAATCAGTCGTCGTTCCAAGGGTGAACTCAAAGAATTGAGGCTGTAGATCCACAATGCCGTCGGGTTGCAGGCTCGCTTCTTTGGCAATGGCATTTATTAGCTCATCAGCGTGGGGAGTCAGGGCAGCGATACCGCGCTCTCGAATACGCGCAAATTGTCGACGGAGCAGCTCCCTTGAATGCTTCCATGCGTGGCCGTCCTGTGTAAAGATGCCCTCCCCCAACAGCGGTAGCAAGCCTATGCGACGAGCCCCTAAACCAAAGTCGTCGAAATTGGTGTCCAGAATTGCATTCAAGTTGACAGGATCAGTGAGAATGTAGCCTTCGCCGAGGAGCGTCACACGAATGGTGCCGGCCGCGGTAACATAGGGGGTCTGGAACTCCAAAAGCTGCTTCTTTGGCAGTGCATCGTACTGCTTTTTAAGGATGTCGAGAGCAAAAGGCCATTTGTACGGAACTTTTTTCATGCACGGCTGGCAGCCATATTTTGCTGCAATCGCGTCGGCTTCCTATTCAGCTAGTTAGTGACCTTGAGCAAAGTAATCAGTGGGAGACTAGGTATTGGTTCGTACCTGTGCTTCTTTTCGTCGCGAGCTCCATTGCCACAACAGTACGGCAATGATCAAGGTCGTGGCCAGAACTCTCAGCAGTGGTGGCTCTCGAAGGTCCGCTGAAATAAGTTTACCAGCGGGCCCGGCCGTCGAGTAGCGGGCGTTAGTGAGCGGAGACGGCGACTCCATATTCTCTGGTTAGTGGACTTGTAAAAAGGCGCTGATGGCATCGGAACCAAGACGGAGTTCACCTTGTTGAGGGCACGTTTTTTTGGGAGACGGTAGGAAGACCAATGTGATGGCAGGAAGTCAGAAACCTAATTGAGGGTTGATATTCCGAAATTATTTGTGCAGGGTCACAACGCAATCCATTGAATGTTTGCTGCCATATTGTGGCAGGCACGGCTCTGCAAATCGTTGGTTGCATTGTGCGGGCAAGTACCCCAAGCTCGATACTTCCATTACAGTATGTCAGGCACGGGTGTTGCAGGGCACTGCTTGTAGGTATCTGGCAGGTTCATTGGTGCAAACTGGCTGTGAGCTCCAGGCACTCCCGTCGCTAGTATACCGTAAGGTACAGGGAGTAACCACTAACATGACGCCCATAACTGGCAAAAGGTCACTGGCAAAAGGTCACTGGCAAAAAGTCCCTGGCTGCGTCGCATTCCCTGCCTATCACAGAACTTGAGCACACTCGATGTCGTCGCAATCACAAAGACGCATGGAAAACCACACTGTGCGCAAGAATCCCGAAGTCTTTGTCTTGGCCGAGAAACAATGATCCAGGTCGTCCGCCCAGCTCCGCAATCCGGTGGGATATTCGAGTCGGGGTCGTAATTCGCACCCCAAATATTGTTTGATCGCACCACACCACACTCAGCCTCAGAGGGCCCTGCTCTGAACGGCATGTCAAAAGGACTGCCGCTAAACGTGTAAGGCTGAAGACGACAGCAAAGGACGGGATCGTCGGGAGGCCTACGATCAGGGCATATCTTTCACGCACCAACTACCACACCATGCTGTGCTGGTTGGCTGGGCATGCTTCCAATAGGCCAGTTTTCAGCACTTTGGCGCCTGGTTGTGCACCCGTCATCTCCCATCCCAGACGATACGTCCTACCTTGCCTACCTCTTGCCAGGTCGTGCGCACTGACGGAACCTCAACATAGGCCATTTCATCCCATACCCCGCTTTCGATATAACTCTTGGAGAGTGGCTGAGATGGATGGTCGACGATTCAGGTTTCGTGCAGTAACACCTGCTGTCGTGATACTCGACAGCAGCATGTAATTGGCAATCGCCCGTGCCACACATGGTATACAAGCCAATCATACAGCAACAGTCGTGAGTTCAGTACCACTTGGACATGGATTCTTCCGCGGTATCCTTATTCGGAGTGCAACAGCACGCTGAATCGACCACTTTCCACGACTCTGCTGACTAGAACATTTGCACAAGACGGTCTCAAATGTCAGGAATGGTGGTATTGTGTAATGATGAAGGGAAGTTTGATCACTGAAAACGAAGCCCTTCAGAGGGAAAGCAGGCCAATACTCGCAACTTCGCGCCCAAATGTCAATTGACCTCTAAATCAGATGAAGTCTTCAATTCAGCTTTCTCGCTGGGTGTGAGCGAGCCTGAGAGTGGCCCATTTGGAAACCATGGATACCGGGGGAAACTGGCCAACTTCGCCAGCCGAAACTCTCATCGGCAATGATGAAGCCCGAGTCTCCCAGTCTAGCCTCGGCCCTAGGTTGTATGGGACCTTTGGAACCGCTGTCCTGGAAAGACACATAACACATCTCGTGGACCTTTTGTCCAGACTGACCTTGGCAGTGGGAGTACCTGATCAAGAGCTGGCTGAATTGCTGCATCATCTCAATCATAACTTGCAGCCCGTGAGCGACGCACTCAGTACAAGTGCAGCTGAGCAAGCACTCGAGCCGCATGCGGATACCATTCAAGACCAACTATGGGACGATGTGAAAATCGTTTGTGAGCGATGCTGCGAAGACACTCTCTCCCCTCTGGCCGATAGGCTTGAGCAGAGGGCTAGTGATCACTGGCAGCACCGATACACATCGACGTACGAAGCCCCAACGTATGAGTCAACCCTTCGAGCACTCCACTATCAGACAGCAGTCCTTCAGATTTTACACAAGGCGATCCATCTTGGATCCGAAAGGAAGAAGGCAAGAAGAGGGAGTATACCCCAGGTCGTCTACGACATTGCTTCGACCATCATCCCATTGACGAAAAAGCTACTGTCTGAATTGGAGAAAGCCGAGCCGTAAGTTTTTAAACGTCGATATTACACTTTGCCAATCATTTCCGGCGCACGTTTTGATTCTGACCGCAAGCTAGATTCTATTCTGAGAACCATGACGAGGGCGTCACAGATATGCGAAATGCCCTCACCAAGGCATTAAGTGTTGCTCAGGGTGTTCCAGTCAAATCAGTAAACATTCATTGGCAGATTCCTCGCCAGTCCAACACTTTGTATACAGGGAGGCAAGAAGAGCTCCAAACCATCACCCGCGCATTTGCCACACCTGCTCCCACTCATAAGCGATTCGTCGTCCAAGGAATGCCTGGTTCCGGGAAATCTGACCTGGCACTCAAGTACGCCGAGGAGAATGCCATGTTTTATTGGGGGGTCTTTTGGCTTGATGCCAGTACAAGGAACAATATTACGGAATCATATGCCGAAATAGGAAAGCTCGGAGGCGTTGAGCCCATAGAAAAGGCTGCCAAAAACTGGTTATCAAATCTTCACGTCTCTTACACCTGGCTTTTGATCGTGGACAATGCAGACGACAGTGACATTCCGCTCGAGGAATTATTGCCACCATATGCTCCAGGTCACGCTCAAGGCTCCATTCTAGTCACGACACGCAATCCTGGAAACTTGGAATATGGCACTACGGGTCGAATGATTCTCACCGAGATGGAGGGGAGAGACGCAAATGAACTATTGCTGAAGGCAGCAGAAATCCAAAGACCCTGGACTTCCAAACTGGAGTTGGCAAAAAAGATCTGCCAACATCTTCATTACTTGCCATTAGCGCTTCTTCATGCGGGGCGCGCTATCGCTAAGGGACTATGCGAACTTGCCACCTACATCGCGTACTTCAATGACCACGCTCACCGGATCAGGAATCGAAGAAGAAGGCGGGATCGAAGCACATCTCGTGTCAAGCAACGCACCATCGAGGATGACGAACACATGTCCATCTTTGGATCCTACGAAATCCTCTATGGATGGCTCGAACGTAAAGCTGCAGCTTCAAGTAACGCCGACCGATTCCAGAATGCACTTCAACTATTACAAATAATCGCTTACATGCACTTCCAAAATATTCGTCTCGATGTTCTCATCTCCGCTGCCACAGTACCGTTGCTGGAAGTTGAAGCGCAGCAGACGAGGGAAGCCGAAGAGAGTAGGATCATCCAACAAATCGGTCCTCTTCCACAACAGTCCCGGAGATCTCAATTCCAAGATGTCATGATACGAATCCTCAGGCATTGGCTTTTTACTCCAAAACCAACATTGCCTGAGGTTCTGACGAATCCTGATGGGGATCGCGTCGCAGTTCTCAGCAAGACTGTGGACAATGACCTCCGTCGAGCTCTAGGTCTCCTGGTCGATCGAGGGCTGCTCAACCGCGGCGAGAACCGCGAAGGGACAAATCGAGACCAACAGCGATATCACATGCATCCATTGGTTCATCAGTGGCTTCGAGAACGGCCAGATACCACTGTCTCCGAGGGCGCATTGCAGTGCCAGATTGCTGCCACTGTTCTTTCCAAAGCTGTGAAGCTTGTAGCCAAGGATCAGGAGGGCGAGATGGCTATGCTACGTGACATGAAACCGCACATAGACAATGTATTACACTATGCCGAAAAGTTACGAGGCCACCTTGAAGAGAATCGCACACGCAAGCGCATATTTCCTTGGTCTCTGCGATTTGGAAACAGCGAGCCGATGGGTCTTACTTCCGCGAAAGCTGAGGAATATGGTCGCTTCAGCAGGGTCTATCTCGAATGTGGAGCATTTCCTGATGCAGAAAGGCTTCTGCAAAAAGTATTGACCTTTTTGACTAATCGCCTAGGCGATGACCATGCCCTCACTCAGCGTGTGAAAGAAGGACTCGCCGCCGCTCGTTGGAACCAAACCTATTGGAACGACTCGGCAAAACTTTTGCGGCAGGTATACAACTCGCGGACGAAATTGCTTGGTCCCAAGCACCCGGCAACAATAGATATCACCAACAAATTGGGCTCATCAGTGCTTTCCCAGGGGCGAATTACAGAATCGCTGAGCCTACACAACGCTGCAAAGAGTGCGCTTATTGAAATATATGGTGATAAGCACCCCGAGGTTTTCAAGGTACGCAAAAGTCTTTGAGGGCTAAATTTATTGTTACACACTAATTCGGACTAGACAACGGGTCTACTTGGGAGGTGCTACTTCTATCGCATGAATTGGCCACTCTCAGTTGAATTGCATCGCGAGGCGTCCAAGAATCTACGGGAGCTTTGGGAACAGGAAAGTTTGGGCGATTTGACAGAGCTTGATGTCCTACACAGTGAGGAAGACCTAGCCTCTGGGTTGAGTCGGCTAGATGAGAAAGACTGCGCTGAGATATCAAACGTGTATGAAGAGGCACTTGAGTTGATGCGACGCGTGCTGGATCGAAGGACCGAAATCCTTGGCAAAGATTCCGGCTGGACCTTGGTTGCCAAAGCCAACTACGGGCGCATTCTATCAAAGTGTGGCCGATTTGCAGAAGCGGAGGAGATTATGTGCAAATCTCTCAAGACTGCGGAGGAAAACCATGGAGAGAACCATCTTGCCGTACTAGCGGGAAAGTGCTGGTATGGACAAGTTCTCCTGGACAACGGGCATTTGGAAAAAGCTGGGCAATATTTTGAACAAGCATCCAGGATTGAACATTATGCCAAAGCTGCCCACGATGATGGAGAACACCCCGATCGGATCATGGCAGTCTGGTTGCATGTCCGATGTTTGCAGAAGCAGGAACGATATGACGTTGCATTGCAGCTTTGTGAGGAATTGAAGGCAAATATCCCCAGGATTGGAGGCAAAGGATACGGGACCAATCACAGGTTCGCCCAGTTATTGCCTGGGATTATTGAAGATATCAGAAAGCAAAAAGCGCGCAGCCCAACTGCACTTGGTGGACAGCCTTCTGTCGTGAAGCGATCACCATATGAAGCCGAAGCAGGAGGATGAATGGCGACAAGAAACATGAAATTCCAGAGACAACGGTCTTTTAACCTTGCAACAATGAATAATGACAAATGCATTGTAGGCACAAGGACAAGTAGGTAGGTACGTATCTACTTCCGTCGAGAAATGCTTTGTGTGGCCTTCGTGGTGTTCATTGCTCGCTACTGTGTGAATGCGACGAGAGAACAAGACCTTTGGTGGGATTCGACATTTCTTGTATCGGCTATTTGTTCATAGAGTTCCTAGATTGAATCGTTTGCACGCCGGGCATCGTCTATAAATACGATGCGCATGACTGGGTAAGTTGACGATTCTCTTTGCTCATCATATCGAACCATCCAACTGAGATCCATCACGAATAATACCCGAAATTTTCAACAACTTTCAAATTACAAAGCCTAGGCAGGTAAATATGGCTAGTAAGCAAGTCGAAAGATGGGAGTTCAAGGAAGAGGACTACAACCGGCTTCTAAAATCAATCGACAGACTCTATCAAGGCCCAGATCTGGGCAATATCATGATAATTTTGAGAGTGGACGAGAAAACCTCAAGGAGGATTTTAATGTCTGAGTACATAAAACCAAATGCCAGCGGTCGGACGGCGTCTGACTACGAATGGGCTGAACTTGGCGAGTGGCTTGCAAAGCAGTCGGGACGTCCACTCCCGAAACACTTTGACGTCTTCGGATGGGCTAAGCCCAAGGAGATAACTTACACATTGGACCTCCCCGCGAAAGACGATCTCACCCCAGGAAGAGATCAAGGAAATCACTATCTGCGGGTGCTCCTTGCACTCATTAGCAAAGGCACATTCACTTTGCCCACACTGAAAGAGAATGGACTGCTGTTCCTGGAGTTACAGGATCCAGACCATCCAGTATCACATGAAGCATACGTTCCGTGGGATAAAGTAGAATCTGAAGAGTTCTCCTTTGATCCCGCGGCCACTAGGAAGCCAACGTCCTCAGAGGAGGAGGAGCAGCCACAGACCCCGAAAAGAAAAACGGGTCCGCCGCCAGATCCGGGTTCAAGGGGTTCCACTATTGATAATCCTGTTGATATCGAAGATGACGAAGAAAATCCAGATCCTTCTGATAAATCAAGCCCAGGAAATAATGGTGATAAGGGAAAGGGAAAGGAAGGCGAAGACTCCAACCCGTTCGACTCAAGCATAGGCGGATCTGGCGGTGGGTCTGCCGGCGGATCTGAAGTGGGTGGTTCGTCATCCAAAAAGCATGAACAAAACGAGCAGGCCATGATCGAAGCGATTGGTATCCGCCCAAAACTGGAGGACGATACCTTTTGGCATCATGTGTGCGAGTTTTTCATGAAAGACACGACCGACCTCGACAATACTGTCAACGCTAGTTTCAGGATTCCAGGCTTGGAAGTGGAGCTCTTCGCCTACCAGGCGGCAATGGTTCTTTGGGTGCTCATTCGCTATCCCGACGCAGCGATCAGTGCGGCGGGTATAGCGGACCAGATGGGACTGGGTAAAACGTTCATGTGCATTGCCACAATGGTCATTTTCAACCACGTCTGCGAGGCCAAACATGACGTGGAATCGAATGGAAAGCTCATGGGTCGACGACACCTCGGAATCGAAGCTCCCCCTGGTAGTATGTGCCCATCGCAGACGCGGGTGACAGCAATACATGGAATCCAATGCCCATGTGTTCGAGGTTCCTGGTCACAGAGAATAGCTGACGCGATACATGATCTCCCTTCGGTAATTATCGTTCCCCCTAAACTTCTGACGGTGTGGATTGCCGAGTGGGAGAAATTTGTAGACCCACACGGCGGCATGCAACTGCGTGTACAACACAAGGACTACGACAAGCATCCAAAGTATAAATCAGGGGATTTAGACCAGTTTGCCAGCTCAGTTGACAATGTCATCACAGATAAAGCGTATTCTGTAGGAAGAAGGAAACACGTCACTCAGCGAAACGGTTTTCAGGGAGGTAGCTCTCGCGTCATCCTCGCGTCAAGTGCTACTGCAGAGAAACTGTTGGATCCATTCGATGCACCCAAGAGACGTCTCAAAAATGATGATGGTGAAAACGTTTTGGCAACTGAGAACAAGTTGGCTTGTTCCTTTGTCTTTTTCGACGAGATGCACGACTACCGCGGTGGAAGCATAACTGACAAAACTTCACCCTTCAGATTCCTCGAAAAGGTTGCTTTGAACAATTCTGGGCCGACAATGGCCGTTTGCGTATCGGGCAGCATGTTGACTATGGGTCCCGAGGCCTGGGGCCCGATGGTCCATCACATATTTCGTTCGAGCAACAGACCGCCGAGTACTGTCAGTTTTGCGAGCCTTACGAGGGAGAATTATTCCTCTGTATTCCCCGAACTTGTGGCCGCCTGGAAGTATGTTAGCCAGAGGCTGGGCACACCAGACGCTGAAAACGATGAGAAATACAACAACAGTCTCAACCGTCTCAAGAGGATATGCAAAGACATGTTCCCCAAGTTGATCATCAAACGAACGCAGACTGATACATTCCGGGGGGCTAAGTTATTTGAACCCCCCACGGTTACTAAGATCCGCACGGGGCTGGAACTTGAGGCAGGAGGTACCCAACGTTGCATTGCACGCCTGTGCAGAAACGTTCGAACGTTCCTGGAAAACAGCGACCATGAAACCGAGGTGTTGTATAAGCAAGCTAAAGCGCTTAAGGGACCAGTACAAAAACACTGTGGCAACCATTACTACACCTTGATGGAGGCGACATCGTATCCGTTCATAGCTCGCTTGCAAACGGTCTTCAGAGAAAAAAGCTTTAACGCAGAAAAAGTGCAGAAAACTGCACTTCAGTATACAAGGCTGTTCAACCTGCAGCAAACAGACCGTCGGAAGCTTTTGGGATGTTTTCGGGATACTCCTATTTGGGAATACCGGAAGCACATTGCTACGAAATCGCCAAAATATATGCACTTGGAACGTCTTGTGCGGGAATTAAGAACTTTGAAGTCAGCCCCAGCCGGGAAGCAACCCGACAAAGGACCGGCGGACGGGAGCAATGTTCGTCATATGGTGATATTCACCGAAACTCCCCTCGCTGCGCTTATCACAGCCATGTCCTTGACTTCTAGTTTTCGAGATATAGATGTTCTCCTTTTCCACGGAGATCTGCCAATGACATCAACGGTGAAAAAATATCCGCATCATTCAAGAGAGGCGTTCATTGAGTATTTCCACCAGGACTGCTCAGAGGGTGACAACAACAAAATTCTCGTCGGCACGTACAGCTTGCTGTCCACGGGCCTCAACCTTCAGCTCCGGGCGTCTTCTGCCGTCTTCATGGACGTGGCAACAGAAACCCTCCGCGAGCAAAGCGCCGGCCGTTTTCAACGCCTAGGTCAGCGGCAACCAGTCACGATTCACGAACTGTATAGTCTGGGAAATCTATTTGAAGCCCACCGTATAAAAGCCATACAGGATCTCCACGACGTACCGTTGCTTTGGTCCCTTTGGAGTATGGGCGACCGCTTGAAATGGAGCAAATTTCATAAGGACGAAAAGGATGAATCTGATTACGAAGAGGATGAATCTGATTCTGGAAGCGGCAAGGAAAAGATGGGACGTATTGAACGAGAAATCTCTCCAGAATCTGGCTTGACCGCACTCAGTACCGCTTGATCCTACACCTTGAAGTGACCCACCCAAGGACTTACATAGCCGCGAAAGAGCTTTGCAAGGTATCTAGGATTGCAAGAAGTCAGCAGGCGAACCACAAAGCTAGCTACAGCAAGTGCCCATTATGGTAAATAGATGTTAAAATAGATCGGACATTAGGATCTAGTCCTTGTCTCTCTGAACAGGCTGAGTCATTCAATCTGAGTTAATGCAGGCCGCCTGGCGGCTCTAGAAACCATCTAGCTCGTATGCGCTTTGCATGACAACTCGTCTCATAATTGCATTTGTCCTTATCAAGACCACGAACTAAATGCGTAGTGTAGCGCCAAAACTCGCGCGCGGGGTCATTGCGCCTTGCCGATGACATTGTAATCCACATGGGTATTTACGAGGTTAGTCCTTTATCCAAAATAGCAGCTTACCCGCGCCACATGTGCACTAGTTGACCGTATCATATAAGAAGTATTCTCTTGTTACAGTTTCCATAAATTCGTGAGGACCCTCGCTCTCTGTTGCCTTCGTATACACGACATATTATTTCTAATTTCATCTTGTACATAAGTCGCCCACCAATCAAGCGGATAGACTTGAACATTGCAACGTTGAGGCACCGATATACACAGACATAAACAAACACCACACAAATATATCAACAATGGCACCAGGGGTGGCAGAGAATGCCTTGGGCATGATTGGTAACACGCCGATCTTGAGGCTCAAGCGCGTGGTGCCAGAAGGCGCCGCCGAGGTCTACATTAAGATGGAGAGCATGAACCCGACGGGCTCGTACAAGGACAGAATGGCCCGCTCCATTGTCGAGGAGGCCGAGAGGCGGGGAGACCTAAAGGCCGGCATGACCATTGTCGAGGCGACGGGCGGCAGCACGGGCTCGTCGCTGGCCTACGTGTGCGCCGTCAAGGGCTACAAGTTCGAGGCCGTGTGCTCCGAGATCTTCGCCCTCGAGAAGCTGCGCACCATGACGGCCCTCGGCGCGGGGCTGACGCTGGTCAACAGCCCCTCGGGCAAGCTTACCCCGGACCTGTTCCCCCGGATCAAGGACAAGGCGCGCGAGCTGGCCGAGACGCCGGGGTTCTACGCTGCCGACCAGTTCAACAACCGCGACGCCCTGGTCGGCTACGCGCACCTCGGAAACGAGCTCCTGGAGCAGCTGCCCAACGGCATCGACGCCTTTTGCGCGGCCGTCGGCGGCGCGGGCATGCTCATGGGCGTGTCCAAGGTGCTCAAGCCAAAGCTGCCGCAGTGCAAGGTGGTCGTCCTGGAGCCCGCCTCCTCGCCCTACATCACCGAGGGCCGGGCCGGGACCCACGGCGTCGAGGGCGTCGGCAACGCCTTCAAGCTGCCGCTGCTCGAGGACGACCTGTGGGACGAGGCCCGGGCCGTCGACGAGCAGGAGGCGCGCGCAATGTGCCGGCGCCTCGCCAAGGAGGAGGGGATCCTGGTGGGGACCTCGACCGGCCTGAACGTGGTCGCCGCTATCAAGCTGGCGGCCGAACTAGGACCTGGAAAGACGGTGGTGACGGTTGCCTGCGATACTGGCCTCAAGTACATGAGCGGGCCACTGTTCACGGACAGCTGAGGGGATTATTGAAGAGGAGCCGAAGCGTGCGTAGATATTTGAGTGTATACACAAGACACGACGTTATACCATAGACAGATTCATAGCGACAAATTGGGACATGTATTTCATTTCTACCAATTAGCTTGTAGCGCATGTTCAGAGTGCTGTAGGTGAATTGATTTGACTGGCGGGGACTGTGGTACGCTATAAGTGCTACACTGCAGGTATGCCAACTAGGAATGATCAGCAGCGGCCGCGTCCAGCGGTGCAGCATAGATAGAAGGTGTCATTTGGGTCTTACAATACATACATTGACGGCATGTAGGATATGTTCCTTTGGAGCTACGGATTATGTCGCTGATGTGCTATGCGAACCTTGCAGCAGCGCTTCTGCTTATCATGTCTACTAGAACCGCGTAATGGTCCATCCTCCCGCGACACCCCGAGCGATGCAGAAAGCGACAAACGCAGCAAGATAAAAGGCCCCTGCAAATATAATCAGACCCTTATACGATCCGCCCCAAGCCTCCAATATCGTCCCAGCAATGGGTATTCCTATCAGGGCCCCAAAACTAGACATGAAAAAGGCAGTGCCATTACGTTTACCATAGTCCTTCATGTCGCATACCTGAGAGACACAGACTGGAGTGAGACTAATGGCGGCTCCGGACCAGAACCCGAACAGCACAGTGAACGCGGTGGTTAGTGCTCTGCTGTCATGCGCGTTGAGCCACATCCCCAGGATGCACGCGGCGCAGATCCCCGCCGTTGCGCACATGGTGTTGAAGACGCCGATACGGTCTGCCAAGTAGCCTGGGAGAGCCCTGCCCGGCACAGCTCCTGCATTGAGCAGACAATTGAGCAGCAGCGCATCAGTCGATTCGAAACCATTGTGGAGAGCATACAAGGAGATGTACGAATATGGAATAAAGACTGCAAACTCAATGAGAAAGATTGCCAGGGTTGTCGTAGCGAACTTTACATCACGCAGGGCCTTGAGATCAATGGCTGCGCCGCCTTTGGCATTGTCTGGTAGTCGCTTGCGCAGGGTCAGGCAAGCGACGCTCATGGTCATGGCACAAATCAGCGCGACTATGCGAATGGCCCAGGGAAAGCCGATCTTCGGAGTGCAGTAGAGTATAATCAGCGGGAAGCCGACGCCCCCAAGACCGCCAGCAGTGCAAGCGAGCCCGGTCGCAAAGGCCCTGCGGCGCTCGAACCAGTGGCCTATGGCTGCTAGGCTCGGGTTGAAGAGCAGCGAGGCGGAAATCCCGCCGAGCACGCCAAAGGAGAGAAAGATTTGGTAGAATTCTTTGATATCGATTAGTCATATTACATATATCTCATCTCTTCGTATATGTAAGGGACTACAGTACCTGTAGAAAAGCTCAGACAAATGAGTGCTGCAATAATCCCGATTCCACCTGGGACAATGACAAGTCGGATATCATGTGCATCAACAATGGGCCCTAGCACGGTCCCGGAGTTAGCGCAACGTTCTGGTTTCGGCACCGAGAGAGTGACGCTATGTACTGACCGACTTGGGCGCCACAAAAATAGAGAAAAAAGGCATAACAACTAAAAATCCAACCAATTTTTGACTCTGGCATCCCCTTGAGCTGGTTCTCGGATATAAGAGCCTGCAATACGGCCAATGTGTTGAGTAGACCCATGGATGGAATCATTGCGCACCATGCGCCTAGAACGACCAGCCATGCTTTTCGGCCGCCGTCAGGATACGGATGTGTACTTTCAACATGCATCCCTTTCCTTTGTGCTATCAACAAGAGCCCGCACCGGGATTCAAGCCAAGGATTAAAGAACCTCAAAAGCTTGACAAGAGACCCGGATACAGTGGGATCAATTGAGACGAGTAGTGCAATTTGAAGCCAAGGAATCAATTGGGGGGATGTTTCAGTGATGAGGTAAGTCTTTATGTAAGTCGGCCTAGAGGTCCGCGGAGACTTGCAATGTTGACGATGAAAGAAACTGGCCTGACCGGCAGCGTTGGATACCGGTACGCTATGCGCATCCAACCCACTACGGACTCACCCGCTATGGGCTAGAGCAATAGTGGATACTGTGCACCTTTGGCCGGTCTTGGGGCGTTGAATCACTAACACTAACTGTTCGGGTCTCCAGAAACCGATTCACGTTATGCAAAGGGATTTCGCTGATTGAGTCCAGTAGGGAGTTTCACTACAGGTGTTCTCCTACTTTATACTATTGTGTCAAAGTACGCAAGCTGGTCATGTGAACTCGCATCTGCAAGATCGCCCAAGAGCAGGATACCTGAGTGATACATTCGTTGGGAGCGAACATCATTGTCCACCTATGGGAAAACGCTCTTCAGCACAGAACCGTATTCAGTATATGACGATCCCATCTTCTCGATATCATAATCATTCCAGTAGCCACCTCCGTCCAAGGCGCTTGCCGAATTCCAACTGGTGAACTGAGTCTTCATTTGTGCAGGCGTCTTGCCGTACGATGGCTTGGAGTCGTTGATGACCCAGAGAATTGGCACCACCTTCATACCCAATGTGGTCTGCCAGCTCGCCGGGTTGTTGCCGGCGCCTCCGTCGTAGCACTGCAGGTAGGCCCGGTCCAGGAGCGCGCCCAGCTGCGACTTGAGCGACGCCCAGAAGCTCGAGGCCGTGTACGGCGCAATGGTGTACTTGTAGCCAATCTGGCCCAGCATCTGCGCGAACTTGACCGTGCTCGACACGTCGTAGATGGACTCGTCGTCGTTGTTGACGGCGTCCAGGGTCCAGGCCGTCTTGAGCGCGGCAAAGTTCTTGTACAGCCGCGTGCCGGAGCCCGTGCCAGGGCTGGCCACGAGGGCGGCCACGTTGTTCGAGTTCATGCAAATCTCGACTCGGTTCACGCCCGTCCCGCTGGCCGTCTTGAAGCCGCGGACCTTGGCCGACAGCGCGTCGCCGCCGACGTAGGTGCCGTTGGAGGCGACGAGGACGTCTGAGCTGCCCGCCGTGTTGGAGTAGTACATGATGTCTCCGTTTTCGAGGATGCCGACGCCAAACATGATCAGGGTGTTGAAGCCAGATGTCTCAATGGCTGTGGTATTCGATACCATGACATCTTTGAAGAGAAAGATGCTCCTAATGCCCGCAGCTACGACATGTTGGGCAAAGAAATTGAAAAGGAGAAATCTTGTAACTGTATAAAGCTGCATTGTCCCGGTTACTCCTTTGCAAACTTGCGACACGGTGTTGATAAGCTCATATCAATCAATATGAACATTTTCCTCATGGCGGGTGGTGGTTTTTATCATCCTTGGAAGATTGAGGAAGTGACCCTTTGGAGCTTCTACCGGCTATGGGAACGTTACAGCTTCGCCAAGACCAGCACACTCACAATCAATGTTGGCGATCTCCAGTGATACGAGCTCATGCATAAGAACCGGGCGGCTAAAGTAGCATCGCTGGTATCAACTCCACCAGTCATACTCGATCAGGCACACTAGTTCTTTATATGCCTTCCTGACATGATCTCTAATGCCACCCAAGCCTTCTCCAAAAAGCTCCATTGACTGGGGTCCAGCGAACATTATCATGTGGTTATGGTTACATGATCATCCAACAAGCTAACTTTATTTAAGCTATCTGCAAAGCTACTGTATGTTTCGCGTCGTTATTTGGGTAAGTCTCTATTGACGACACAGATTAATGCTCGTAGCATTTCACTGACTTGAGAACAACGGCCTCCCAAAGCAATGCAATGTCATTATCACAGCTATAGTTTGTGCGCCCAGGATCACAATTCCATACTGTCGGCAATGACTTCGGCTAAGCTATATCATCACAATCTCCTCCATTGTATCTTGCGTCGCGTTGAATGCCTCCCCCTGCATGATGCCATGAACATAGCACTCTCCCACTAGTTGGAACTTCCCTTTGTCATTGTCGACTGGCCGTAGGAGAATGGGAACTATGCAGCCATACACCAAGTATACCATATCCCCGCTCCTGCAATGCCTGGGAAACAAGCCCAGTCGCCCATTTCCAAGAATTCCCAGGCGCCTGTTTCGCAGGACGCGCCTGAATACTTTGCGAATCTCTTGGAACGTCTCGCCCGCCTTGCGCGATTTCAAACTTGCCAACTCTAGCCTGCCGCGCCCCTTTGGTAGCCTTTGTCTCTTTGAGTATGTCTGACCTGGTAGAGAGGGAGATTGATTTGTGGACTCATCCAAAAGCAAGCTAAAGATTTCTGCAAATGATTCGGGACAGTGACGCATACCATCCGCATCTTGGCCGGCTACAAGAGTGCGCCAGAAGTTTGAGAACAACTCTTTTTGAACCGAGTCCTTCTCTTGCGCGTCTCTGCAATGCTTCAAATTTGAATTCACAAACGTGTAGGCACTCAGAAGAGTCTTATTGTTGGCCGACGGATTATCATATGTTATGTCGGGGTCGGAGAGCTGGTCACTGACATGACGCAGTCTGTCTAGAAAAGTGCCTCGCATGCGCAGTTCCTTGTTGTTCTGATCCAGTATGGTGTAGTTGAAGCCTGGCTTCCTCCCTTTCGGGAGCTCTCCACTTGCTTTGTAGACGCCGAGCATAAACGACGAGTATCCCAATGTATGGGTTACGCGAGGTTGCCTCCAGTCGGGGACCCATGAGGGCAAGCCAGGATCGGAGACCTCGTGGTCAACACTGTAAATGAAGGAGGCCACTGATTCTCCCGATCGCAACAGCTTGACAGCCGTGTCGTGGTAGAGCTTCGCTACCGGCCAGTCGTTCTCGTCGTAGCTGATCTTGACTGACTTGACATCATCAGGGGCACAGATACCCAGCAGGCCGTACACTTTATCCCATTTCTTCCAGCACTCTGCGTTCCGCGTTGACACAAGGAGGCTGAGCAGTCGGGGCTCGCGAGTTTGAGAATCGAACCTGGATTTGACGTTGCTGAGTTCCATAATGTTTCCGACGAGATCTCGGCGAGGAGACGATGTATTGTCGTCACTGTCGCTTGCGAACCTTTTTTGACGCAGCCAATTAGAGATGCCGGACGTTTGAAGCTGATGGCAGCCATTCTCAATCACACTCCAATGCACATGGTGGTCACCGCAGAGCACCCAGGGAGATCTTGACAGAATGACCTCCTGGATGATCCAAAGACGCGAGAACCATGGTCGCTTGAGCAAATTCTTCAGATCTCGCCATTGTGTGGAGTCTTCCCGGGGCAGCTGCAGGCGCTCGAATTCTTTGGGATTGATATCAATCGCCTCACTGAACTGCAAACGAGCGTTCACGTCATCCAAGAGCTGCATCGCAGAAGTAGATCCAGACTCCTCTGCTCCCAGCCAAATGGCTGTGTTCGTCGCGTATCGATAGATACTGCTCATGAGCGGGATTTGTTGATTTTTCTCTTCATCATCCTTCTGGTTGATGCAAATTTGGTCAACCCACAGTAATATGGAGTGGTCTTTCTGGCGGAAGTGTTTCAAGGCCGTGGCAAGAGACTGTGTAATCGTAAGTTTGTGCCCGGCACAATCTATTGTGGTATCGGTGCTGGGGTCGGGATCGCCCCAGGTATAACTCAACGCCGTGTATTGTACTGGTGTGGTGTAGCCATCCGTGGACAGAGCGAATCGCTGCGTATACTTTTGGTCATCCGGGGTATAGGCCGTGTGCAGGAAGAGATCTTGGTTTGAGCGGACAAACTCAACCGAACAGTGAAGCAATGCTCCTCGCAACTCCCCGTCGCCGTCCCCGGGCTTGAGCTCCATAACGCGGAACTCATCCTCATCAAGGATCGGCTTGTAGAATTTGCCATGTTTCTGTGCTGGTTTTTCTCTTCGAGCTGTAGGTCTGCAAGAGCCACATGATAATAATTGACCGAGAGCCAGCGTGTGAGATTTGCCATGATCCTGGCGACTTTTTGCTTTCCGAGCCGCAACTTTGCCTGGAGCCCATGATCGAATCTGCGTGACTGGGAGCAACAAATCTTGTTCATTTGTATCGGCACGCGCAAATTCAAAATCTCCGCCCAAGTGCTGAGGCTCGGTGATCCAATCCTCGGCCTTCAAGTTCGCTGTCGCCATATTGACCTGACCAAAATTTTCACCCTGCACTCCCGCTGTGGTCACGCCAAATACCAGGTTGGCCGAAGGGTCTGTGAGAAGTTTCTCCGATGCGCGTCACAGCTATTAAGCGATTAGCTTTTACTTCGCTACAGGTATGTTCTTCCTATAGAGCGATGCAAATACATATATATAATCATGGCACGGAAAGGGCTTTTAGGTGTAGCATGCGGCCGGGTATCGCCCTCAAACTTGGCTCCACGAAACCCACCCACGGAACTAAGATTATTAGTGCTGACATCGTGATCCTCCAGGAGCCAGGAACATCTGGCCATTTTTCATGGCCTGGGATTCTGGGATGAAACAGCAGGCATGATTTCGGGACATGTACCGAGAAGGAGCTGCATCAAAGGCGTTGAATGAATGCATGGGAAGAGCCTCCAAGAAGTAAGGATCATACCCATGTACGGAATGCGGCCGCGGCACTCAAGTGCATTGGAGTGCATGCCGTGACCCTGCTGCCTGAACGCACCAATCCCTGGCTAGAGAATCAGCGGCGACGCACAGGGTGAACTTAGCACTGTTAGCTCCCAGTAGCGCAGTGTCCTATTTAAAGCTCAAAGATTTCCATAATCCTCGGCTCAATGTTGTTATACTGTATGATAATGATGATTTCGTGATTGATTGTTTCAAATGAGGATGCGGCTGATGCATTTCTGGGCTCCTACTCTATCAATGTGTTCCAATCGTCTTTTATGATGTCGTCAAGATTAGGATCAATCGTTAATCCTGCCGTTTGAGCCAGGCTCCAGGTGGAATCCTCGAATGCCCCCAAACAAACGCCAGTAAAGTTCATGAACCAGAATTCGCCTTCTTTCAGGGATACACCCGATCCCAACTTCGAAGAGTTGAATTGAGACACCAATCCGAACGTCTGCAATGTTCCCGCAAGGTCTGCAGTGGGATTCACCTTGACCGTATTGTCAGAGCATACGAAGCCAGAATACTTGGCGGGTATGCTGGTGTACGTCCCGCAAGGTGTCTTGAATGTTTCCAGAGCAGCCACCGTCACAAGCGCAACGGTTGCCAGGAGCCAGACAATCGTATACGCCTTGAATGATGGATGGGAAATGCACGGCAGTATGGTCGAGGTTGTACGACCGCGACAAAAATACCAAGCACAGACAATCATTGTGACTGTAAAGAGTGCAAAATGATAGGCCGCGATGAAGATGACGGTCACGGTAGCCCGGTACAAAGGCCCGGCAAACGTCCAGATCGTGGCGACCACCCATAGACCAAGCAAAAGGAGGAAATATATCGTACGGAATGCGCGACTTCCCCAATTCGCGGTGGGCTTGTACCGTCCGTCGACAGCTAGGACGATTTCGCCGCTTATATTGTCGCATAGGCTGTCCATCGAGGATCTTCTCAGTGGCTCCAGATTCACATCCTGATGTGTCTTGGCCCCAGCAGCGGGCATGACCGTCGAGTAGGTAAAATCGTCCACTAGCCAAAAAGCTGCAAAAACGCGAAGGAGACCCAGCAACGCCAGTGGAGTAAATACAGCATCAACGGCTGGCTGGCCCTTCAGGAGGTAGACGGTACCAGCAGCAGCTCCGATATATCGAACAGCAGCTTGCAGACCTTGCAGCGTCGTGATGGCAGTCTTCAGCATTTCCATGGACAGTATTCGAGTCCTGGACCTCTCTGGCAAAAGAGTGCAGAATCGCGAACTGTTTGTCACCATGTGTTCCGAGCCATCCCACCCCTGGTCCGTCCAAAACAGGGCATTGGCCGCCGCAGCGTCCAGAGGCGCCCATTCGTGCGCTCGAATGCGCCTGTCGACAATCGCAGCATAACGAAATATTATGGCCGTGGGATGATAAACGCACATGTACTCATGCCATGGAGGGGATGTTGATGCGAGAATGGACGGTCGCGGCGCGCCTGCAAAAACATGAGCGATGAAGGGCGCGAAGCATAGCGTGAACAGGGATATCCATTCGGGGTACAGTATATCGGCGCTTTGATAGTGGAAAGGATACGTCCAGATAGCCATCGTCGAACCATTAGTTGCACAACACTCGACCTAACAATGGATTCAGACAGATTCGGGCATTACAAGAAGGAGAAGAAAAGACTCAAACAAAGAGGATCGATTGAAGCGTACTCAGATTGCTGAAAACTCGGTGACTGACCTACCTGTGGGCCGAAAAGACGATCATCTCGTAGGAGCCTAATCCTTGTGGATATTATTAGTGCCCATACGAGCTATGGAGTTGAAGACAAATGTTCTGTGAGGACCTCCTGCCGCTGCGCCACGTCTAACATCACACACAATAGGTTCTCACAGGCATGGAGGCGATCATTGAAAGATACGAGTCAGAATATTTGTTCTCTACTCCTTTTATACGTTTTCAAGTTATTGCTTGAGTCTCTTGTCAAAATGCCTTTGGGAGGGCCGTGTCAATCACTGCGGATGGGAAAGAATACGGATTTCGAACCAAATGCCACAACAATTCAAGATTCCCTCGACCACAGCAACTGGCCCTGAGTCGAGATGAATCAATCGAATGCCTTCATAATGGCTTGTTGATCTCAACAAGGTGAATGAATGTGCGATATGTGGCGGTGCAGATTATAGCGAGTCCCAGAAGCTGCCCCAGACCCACCGACGGCCAATCTTTTTTAGCGGTTGACGAAAATGATCGTACGTAGCATGTTTATATGTTACAACAAGGGACAATGACTGGCACAATGCATACATTTGACATAGCGCTGTCGCTCCTATGATCTAGGTAGCCCCAAAGGCTGCAATACTTTCACAATCTTGAAAATTGAGCAGCCGAATTAATGGAAATGCCCGCATGGTTCTTAGAGAAAGTGCCCCATACATTACATTTTCCAGCTGATAGCATGTCATCTCAATGCTTTGCGGCCAATGTCAATATGATCAAAGCTTGCGACTCCGTCTAGACGAGGAGAAGATGTGGATGCAAGAAGCAATGATGGATGATGTGAAACGATTGGACAATCACAGGAGCAGAAAATCCAATTTAAACCGCTGGATGCATGCCGGACAGCGACTGACCGTCAGTGGTCAGCAAGATGAGACTATCAGAGGCACCATATGACGTGCGCACCCTCAATGGCAGATCGATTTTATAACTTTGGGCAAAGCAAACATGATCACAACACGCAACTACAATATCTGACAGGCAAGTAAGGACATCAGACGGACAAGAGTGTAAATATCGGCGACATGTTGAGATTTCCATTGGCCTGGCAGCAGTGCCGTAAGGCTTAGCGCGCCTTTTGTGATGGATGGGGCCCACGATACAGTGGACAGTTCCCAAAGGTGGGGAGGCGTGGCTCGCAACGATTTATATAATAAGGTATGGTGGAGGATCTCGTAAGTCGCGACTAGTGAACGTAAAGACTTTCGATTCTCACGCTTTTATCTAACGCACCAATTCACAGCCATCACAGTCAGATCGATCAAAGCTGGTGTCCGCACTAAGATGTGTATTCCAATCTTGATTGATTGTCCACCATGGCAGCGGCAACTTTCGTCTACTCCCTTTAATCATGGCCGTCAATGGTGGGGGAGGGGAGGAGCTGAACGCAAAGCATATCCCCTCCCGTTCACCATGCACCCCACTCTGCACTATGCCGAAAGTTCGTAATCTCACCACATTGATAGGACCGTGGCAGCCGACGTGATCCTGGGACAAAGCTTCGGTGCTTTGCGATGATATCCGAGCCGTGATAAAAGCAATGTTGCTGACCGCCAAGTCATGGACTCGATGTTGTTGTTGTCGTAGCTGTCCTGGCTCAAGCATCTGTTTCTCTTTCTCACCACTATAATTCATTATGGAGCTGGTTCACTATTTGGGCCTCTTGGCCATTCTCACACCCGTCTGGGCATTTTCGTATTGGATCTTGCCCTACTTCACGACATATCGGCACCTGAAGCACATTCCAGGTCCATTCGTAGCCAAATTTAGCAACATATGGATTGCGCTGGGCGCCCGCCAGGGACAAAAGTTTCGCTGGGTCGATGAAGCTCACCGTAAATATGGCAAGGTTGTACGCGTGGGATTCAATCGTAGGTACCAGTGTCGTAATTGTGTGAAGTGCCAGATACTCATCACGTTCATCCAGACGTCTCCATCGCTACGCCTGAGGGCCTGCACACTGTATATGCGCACGGCAACGGATTCTTGAAAGAGTGAGTGATGATTTACGATTCCGAGCAGAATTTGCAGTATTAACCGGCTTCTTAAAGCGAATTCTACAATGCCTTTGTATCTGGTGTATGTGGTGTCTTCAATGTTCGGGATCGTGTGGAACATACCCGTAAGCGAAAGATCATCGCTCATGCCTTCTCGCCGAATGCCGTGAGCCAATTCGAGCACCACATGTCAGCAAACCTGGAGCGCTGGGTTGATCAATTGGATCGTATCACCACGCATCCTGACGAGAGAGGCTATGCACGTGTCAATATGATGTGAGTAGTCATGGTCGTGTGGTCATATTCATCAATGGAGAGCTACACACGCATTCACCTGCACCATCCACTAACTCAATCCAGGCCATGGTCAACCTTCTTGGCATTTGACATCATCGGAGACCTGGCATTCGGTGCTCCATTCGGAATGGTCCAGCGTGGACGCGACGAGTGCGAGAGTACGCGCCCCGGCCAGGCCGTTACCTATGTTCCCGGCGCCGAGACTCTCAACCGAAGAGGTGAAGTGAGCTCGACTCTGGGACTCTTGCCTGCCATCAGACCTTGGGCCAGGTACCTCCCCGACCCGTTCTTTCGCAAGGGCTTGCAGTCTGTGGCAGATCTCCATGGCATTGCGGTTGCGGCTGTTACCAAGCGCCTGGATGATGTCAAGGGACCGAGCGGAAAATCTGGTCGACACGATATTCTGGAAATGCTCGTCCGTAGTACAGATGCCGATGGTAACCCAATGCCTCAGGATGAGGTCATCTCGGAAGCTCTGACTCAGCTCATTGCCGGAAGTGATACCGTAAGTGCAAAGCTTGTCAATTTCCTCTACGAATAGAATGCTGACAATACCTATAGGTTTCTAATACCACATGCGCCGTCATCTACTGGATTCTTCATGGCGAACGGGCTGCACCCGGAACGATTATTCCTCGCCTGCAAGCCGAGCTAGATGCCGCCATCCCCAAGGACTCAACTATTGCTACTCACGCCCAAGTCAAGAACCTACCATTCTTGAGACAGTGTATCGATGAGGGAATGAGATTACACTCGACTTCCGCCATTGGTCTTCCCCGTCTTGTCACCGCCAAGCAGGGTGTTCACTACGGCAAGGAACACTTCCCCGAGGGCACTGTCCTGTCTGTTCCCAGCTTCACCATTCACCACGATGCAGACGTCTGGGGAGCCGATGTGGAGGAATTCAAGCCAGACCGATGGTTACGACTGAGCCCGCGACAAAAGATTGGCTTCAATCCCTTCTCGTATGGTCCGCGCGCTTGCGTCGGCCAGAACGTGGCCCACATGGAGCTGGCGCTCATCATTGGAACCGCTTTCCACAGATACAACTTTGAGCTCTATCAGGACAAGTTGGAGTCGCACGAGGGTTTCTCCAAGAAGCCTATGGAATGCTGGGTCGGAATCAAGAAGAGGTAATGGATTACTAGCACGCCAGTGATGACAGGTGTCAATGTCCTGGTAGTAAACTATTCATCAGAATTAAATGCCAATCAAATGCAGAAGAGTTTGGACCTTCGAGACACGTTGATGCCCCATACTCTCAGCAATTTTTCATATTATGCGCTCCATGCATGATTGCTTTCCAGACAAAGCAAAGTTGGGTGATAGCGAGAAATACCGTCTGGCCGATTGCATGGAATTGGAAACGTGCATCGTCACTGTCGCTCTGATGCCACGAGTAGAGCCCAACAACACTTAACACCCTGAACCATATACATGCAAGTGCATGTTTTGTGCTGCCTTTCCCTTGAATATTTGTCAAATTGATATAATCACAGCATTGTGGAGCACAAGAAATGCAATTTACTTTCCGGCGGAAAAAGACATATTCTTCACTTCAAAAACTTGAGCTGTCCATCGCATACATTTAAATCAGATATTCCAAGCTATTTTGCAGTCCGGCATGCAGACCCTTACAAACAAGTATCTCTTGGTCCGCCGTTCGCATCTAAATAGATGCATGCCCGTGGGTCTCATAAGGCAGCGCCACGCAGAAGAATCCAACCACAATCCATAGTGCCGCAGAGACGTAAATCGGGACTACTGTGTAGCCGCCACCGTAGATTGAGATGAGGGAGGCGATGAGTCCACCAAAGCGCAGCAGCGACGCAGCAAGTCCAGTGCCCGTGCCTCTTACGGGACCGGGAAAGGATTCTGGGGTGAACGCAAACATGACGGCGTATTCTGTTCGATTTTGTTAGAAAATACTCATTCCATGAGAGCAAGTGATGGAGAGGTTTAACATACCGAAATTGCCTAGAATGCCAGTTACACACTGGAAAGCAACGTCTATCAAAACCCGTTAGTAAAGCTTCTCGGAGGACTCGCCAGGAAGGGGTGGCTTACCAGATACTTCTGACCTGACTGTCGTGTAGCAGAACAAGAATACGCCCGTCAACACTGCGGATCTAGGTTCACGCAAAGTCAGCTATCATAATGAAGCACCTTGATATTTAAAGGTGACTCACATCGCCATCATCCATCGTCTTCCGAATCGAGTCTCGACCATGAAGCCGGCGGCCAATGGTCCCAACACACCAATGGCGGAAACAATGCAATAGATCTTGTAAGTGTAGCTCAAAGATGAATCAGTGGAGTAGTTGGAGTTAGATTGAAGATATGATGTCTGGTAAAGTGGAAGAGGTTAGTATCACACTCAACCTGGAGATATCCTGAAATCTACGCGGGCGACTCACAATGAAGGCAAAGTATAGCGGGTAAGCAATACCGATCGTAAACCAAATGAGAAAGGTCACGATGCTGTGCTGCGCCATCTTGCGACCGGCAAAGAGCGCCTTGACGCTGGCGATATCGTAGTCCTTGAAGCTGTCCTTCATGATCTGCATGTATCCGAGCGCAGCAGCAGGCTTGGTGCTTCCAGACTCTACGTCGTGGACAGTAGTGGAGGCTTGCGCGCCGACGCGTGCATCGATGGCTTGCAGCATGTCCAAAGTCAAGGTCTCGGGCTTTCCGTTGTACCGCGCAATGTAATTGACGGCTTCGACCGCCTCGGCGTCACGTCCTTTGGAGAGGAGATATTTTGGCGACTCGGGGATCTTGAAGATGAAAATTCGCAGCAGACCAAAGGCAAGGGCAATGGCACCCAGGGTGATCATGAGGTAGCGCCTGGATATCGAATGTTAGCAAGAGCTGAGAGTCAAATGATAAATTTGGGATGGATTTTACTGACCAGCCCATGTTGTCTGCCATGTTGCATGATGTGCTGTCTGAACAAGCATAATTGCTCAAGAAGACCCACGACAAGAGCGCAACAACCACCTGTCCGAAATTCCACCAAGCGGACAAGCTGACGAGAAGCCATTGGTACGTCGATGGGACGAATTCTAGGAAGACAATGCTGTCGACCGGGACATTGCCACCAGCAGCAGTACCAATCATGGCCCAGAGCGCGCTGAAAGCAGTGAAGTTCTATGATATGATGTCAACCTTTCTTGCTTGTCATCAACGTCTGTGAAGTTATCGTCTTACGGTTGTTCCAGCCACGGCGCAGGCAAAGATACCACCAGTGAACGTAGTGGCATTGAAAGCAAACTTTCGACCAACAACATCGGCACTCAAACTCCAGAAAGTCGCACCAATTATAAGTCCAACATAGTATGCCACTGAGCTGAAACTAGGGCTGACAACGTCCGAGAATTCGAGCACGGCAGCTGGTCGGGCAGCGGTGAGACCTTGAGAAAAGAAGTTATCGACCGCCCATCCGCATCCGGACACGACGAAAAGAAGCCATTGGAATCTGAAAACAAGTATTTTGTCAATATGCTGAATAATGTCGTCATCCGATGACCATTTGCTGGATCCGGGACTGCGAGTACTTACTTTCCCATTCCAATACCAAGCAGATGCTCGGCTATCAATTCAGACTTGAGTCTGTAAGACTCGCTCACTGCGCTGCCATAGAAGCTGGAAATCTCTTTGTCGTCGGTCACCTCTATGGAGCCTCGATGATATGAAGGCGCGGTCGGCACATTGGTGGACCCCGTGTCAGATCCCTTTTGGGCACTGCTCTTTTCCGAGTCGAACATGATGCTATCCGCGGACCAAGAGTCTATTCTTGAAAAGGGGGATGAGGCAGGTCGTATGATCCTGTAGAATAGGACTTGAACAAAAGATCAACCCCTGAAATTAAGTTCTTGTACAGTTGCAGTTCAATAGATGCACGACATGTCCCAATTGAGTCGAGAAAAAGCAAGCGAGTGGATTCTTGATAATTATACGTGTTTCAATTCGCAATACCCGGACATTTGGGAATCGACAAGGTTGTGATTGATGAACCGCGTTCTTGCATATCGGGACCACGGCAAACCAGCGCTTAGGGATTTGATCCAGCCTGGCACACGTTTTTTGGACCTTGGCACTACCCTCTGCTTGCTATCACGCCTATCGGGGCCTGGCTCAGACACCAAAGGTTAGGTGGGAGAGTGAGCGAGAGAGATAGATACAATGTGGTATGGCGTTGAGCCTATCTGCCGTTCCCCACAGTTTGGCCATCCCCAGATTTCGCTACCGTACGCACTTATCTCCCTCCCTGCTCAAACCCCCACTCTCGACCGTGCCTACATTTACATATCTGAACTGATAAATGAGGACAAGCCCTCGATTGCAGTTTAGGTAAGCGGCTGATTGTATACTCTTTTCAGCTGAGGTATGACGAGCTATACTCGAAAAATTGCTTGGCGCAATGCGAGGATTATACTCTGAGATTTGCTGTGCTCGCTCGGTGCCAAGCGCCAAGCCCAAATTGATTGTATGCTTCGTAGGACGGTGGCACATTGACATACTGATATTTATCGTGGAAGATGGAATTTTCCTGAACAAGTCTATCCTTGAATATCTATTTGTAGAAGTAAATAGGTATTGCAACGCTTTCAAGCACCATACTAGTACTCGGGTCTAATATTCACGACCTTTTTTAATTATTAGTGGGTAGACTTTTGCCAGAAAGGCGATTTTTCTGCGAGGTTTATACTCTTCTGATATATTGAACGTTTCATCATGTATGTCCAAGTACCCAGGCACATATATTATGTACTTACCAGGTAGGTCGTTAGCCGCTCAGAGCTATATGAATACGTACTGTTATATCTGTACCTCCTCATATAAGGGACAAGCACTAAACACCTCCACTTTCTTGCAACTTCAATAAGTATACACGAGCTACATGTGCATATATTCATGTACTTGGATGCATTGCCCGTTGTATGACGTAGTACATACACGAGTTTATGGACGTTAACGACTGCATTTTGTATTTCAGGTTCAATATGGCTCAGATCTACCATCACCGGACTCTGGCTTGGGAACAAACCAAACAAACGTAATCACCAGATACAATACAAATTCCAGTAACTTTACAAGCTGAACTGTGTCATATAAAGTATCCTTTATTTGCGAATTGTCGATATGGCCATACCTGCGGTAAATAGATATTACGGCAAAAGACAGCTATATACACTACAATTGCCACAAACCCCTAAACGGCAACAGCTTGGGGCTGAATTTGGCTATCGATAGCCTTTTCCAGACCCTGCTTGTACTTCTGTGCACGTCCATATGACTCTGCATACGCGGCCGAGACAGCCTCTTGCACGGTAATGGGCTCGTACTTGGCAGGCTCCTCTGCGCTCTTGCACGTCTCGATGCACTCGACCAGGTAGTCGGGGTTGCCCGAGACAAAGACGGGGATGGAGTAGCGCTCCTTGCCCGACTTGTTGATGACGCGGTGCACGTTAGACTTGAACTTTTCGTTGGTCCATCTCTGCATCAGGTTGCCCAGGTTGACTACGAGGGCGCCCTTTGTTGGCTCGACCTGAAGAGCAGAGTATAAGCATATGCTAGAGCGCATTTTCAAGAACTAAAAGGAATTTCACTTACATCGATCCATGTGCTGTTGCGCTGATCCCAGACTTGCAGTCCGTCGACATCGTCTTGGAGCAGCATGGTAATCGCGCCAAAGTCAGTGTGTGCACCAATTCCGCGTGTAAGCTTCTCATCGGCGTCTGAGTTATTCTTTTATTAGATCTCGTACCGAAATAAAGGTGATATACATGCTTACCCTTTGGCTGACTTGGATAATGCAGCAATCTCATCGTTGCAACGGCTCCGTCCATGAACTGATCAAAGTAATTTTCTTCCAGGTCCAATGAGAGGGCAATCACCCGAAGCAAGTCTGAAGCCAGCTTCAATGTTGAGTTGTAGTAGGACATTGTCGATGTCTTGAAAGTATCGAGTCCATCGCCCAGTGACTCGGGCCACTGGTTTGGCCCGCTGTTGAGCTTCTTGTGGACGAAGTCTTTACAGAAATTCAAGTTAGTCTCTAAGATTTGTGTCATACAGTAGATGATGAACTCGGTGAATAATAAAGGGGCTTGCAAGACCTCAACACGGCCTATGATGAATAGAAAGCGGTTACTCACAAGGATGTGTGGTAGGGAGGTCGGCACCGATATAGAATCCCTCCTTGAGCTCCGGCTGGGTTCCTTCCTCAAGGATCTGAGATCTCAACATTTCATAGCCTCTGTTCCATGTATTGTTGAGCTTTGACACCTTGTCCTTGTCTTCTTGTGGAAGGTTGAAGAAACTCTTGGCTGAGCTCAGAGCGCCTTGCTGCTGTTCCAGAGGCACGGAGTGATTGATGATTTGAAAGAAGCCATTGTAGAGGCATTGCTTCCTGCACTGTTCAACCACGGCTTGTTTGGCCGCGGGATCGTTCGAATAGAACCCTAGTCTTCGTGTTAGCGAACAGTTGAAGCAATGACTACCGAATCACCAGCACACATACCACTAAAGTCAATGATTGGAATCTCGAGTTCAGACATCTTGTTATCCAAATTTTGTGATTTTGGTAATTTTACTTTCTGTGAATTGGTAACACCTATCCGTCTTGCATTCCTATCGCCGTTGGACAGTCTCTTGATCCTATATCCTCGAAGTGATTTTGCTTTCAAGGCCATCCCCGAGTGTACCGAGTATCGCCAACATGGTGTATACCGAGCCTTTTCAAAGGTGGGGGAAGCGTGCGACCCTCGAAATCGCCCAGCGCTCCTTGGCTCCAGTCGGATTGATGCGGGGAGTGATAAGGAGTGGAGATGGTTCTCGACTGCTCAAGTGTGGTCTGGGGGTGAGTGGGGAGTGAGACTAGCAGAATGGGTACTGACTAGGTGGCGTTATAGTGTGTCTAGTCGGAAGATTAGAGATGTCGTTCGGCTTCAAACCCAGGCCTGTCCCCACTTTGATAAGAGATCGAACCATGTTCATGGTATTGACTATTAGTCAAGATTCAATACAGTATTGTTGGTGGTATCACGAGAAAGACTATAGTAGAATATGATATCTCGATGATAGTCTGAAAGAGCTCTGATCAACCAAGAAACCACACGCTTACCATCTCTTGCACTTTCAAAGCCCTGTCTGTATACTCATCTCTTTACCATGTGGCGCATTCTCGGCTATCCATCTGCGGAACAAGCGGACAAGACTCCACCATCCGGTGCTCTGCCGGCATCATGGTACCGGTCCAGTGCCATGTATGAGCTTGAGCGTCGTGCCATGTAAGTCATCTCAATAAATATGATGTTCATTGATTTTACATATATGATAATAATAGGAAGCTAACATATCGTTGTGTAGATTTTCCAAGAAATGGATACTTTTGACACATTCCATCAGAATCAGCCAACCTGGCGATTATTTATCCTTCACGTACGCTGGCTTCTCGTTCTTCGTCATTCGGGATAAAGACAACCAAATTCGTGCCCATCACAACATTTGCCGCCATCGGGCATATCCAATAGTCCAGCAGCCATCAGGCAATGCCAAAATTCTGAGCTGCAAGTACCACGGATGGTCGTATGGCCTCAAGGGCAATCTGGCAAAGGCGCCAAGATATGACTCGGTGAAGGCCTTTGACAAGTCACAGCACAGTTTGTTCCCAATCCATGTGCACGTGGACAAGGTCGGCTTCGTCTGGGTGAATCTCCAGGCCGGCGAGCCGGACGTGGCCTGGAAGGACGAGTTCAGCGGCTCGGACGAGAAGCCCATCCTGCACGAGTTCGACTTTGACGCCGAGTTCAAGTTTGACCACCAGTGGGACATGGACGTCAAGGCCAACTGGAAGTCGCTCATTGACAACTACAACGAGTGCTACCACTGCCAGACGTCGCACCCGCTGATCGCGGGCGTGTCCGACTTGACAAAGTACAAGGTCGAGCCCAGCCTGGGCTGCCTGGAGCACACCATTGTCAACAAGAATCTGGAGGACAACAGTTTCAGGCGGAGCATTACGTTCTTTCCGCCATGCACTTCTGTGACGGTGACGTGAGTAGTTCAAGTTCATACTGGCCCATTTCGAGCGTTTTACTAATCCAGGAAAACTAGCGAGCACTTCTTTTATATCCAGAGAATGATTCCCGTCTCCGAGACGGAAAGCAGAATAGAAAATGAAGTTTACCGCCACAAAGATGCCACTGGTAAGTGCTGAGCATCTTGTATCTGACAAAAGAAATGCTAATATAAGTGATGCACAGACGAAAAGTTCAAGGCACTCTGCGACTTCTATACCCAGGTCCTGGAGGAGGATAAAGAATTATGCGAGGGTGCACAGTTGAACCTGAGCGGCGGAGTATACATAACTGGCGAGCTGCACCCAGAGAAGGAAAAGGTACAAACGACCCCAATGTCTTTGCAATAACGTCTCATGCTAACATGGTGTTACTTCAGGGCCCGCTTCATTTCCAAAGCTCGGTCAGGAAAGACGTCATGGAACACCGACAGAAGGAGGAGAAGGCTGGACATGAGATATGGCCGGCTGCACAAAGAGTGTCTGGTGAGATGAAGACTGCCAAGTTGATGGAAGAAGAGTCATTCTGTTCGAAGCTGGAGGCAGAGGCTTGCCAATCCAGTGCACAGTTGGCTTGGTGAAGCTCAGTAAAGCTTGGTGATGAATAATTGTAGATTGCATTGATGGGGCTGCGTCTTTTCTGTATAATTGTGTGCTTGGGCTTGGGCTTGGGCTTGGGCTAGGATCATTGGCGCAAGCAGGGTATTAGTTGCATAATCACGATTGAACGATTCATCCAATATTTACTTGTGCTGCTGGACTTGCTATTTTCCAGGTCATCGTTGAAATAATATTCAGTTTTGAATCTCCCAAATCTGGGGGAAAAATAATCTCACTTCGCAAATCTCAAGTACAGTATTTAGAAGATGCTATGCTTCCAACAAGGACAAATATTATTTGTAATCATGTTTATTGTATGACGTGAATTAAGATACTGTATAGTCTATGCTGGGGGAAGCTGTAGGAAACCATTAAAATAGCCGTCCAGTACTTGTGCTGCCTGTTTGCCTTCGGCCTGCGCATTAAACATGTGAATTGTACCGGCATAGCCGTCGGGTCGCACAACCATCACTCCGATCTCCCCTGAGCCAAGCTCTCCAAGCCACTTTTGCGTGCAAGTTTGACCCTTAGTATCTAGCTGTGGCACATCATCCAGGTAGACTGTCCATGGGCTCTGTGAGAAGATTGCTGGTAATTCAGATATCTCAAATAGAGACTTATCCGTTGATGCTGGGATGCCGTTAGTTTCACATCACAAGAATCACATAGGCTGTTTTCAGGCACTTACTAATTAGAGCATACGTGATTAGCTCACTAACTGCTGTATATCTTTCAGGTCGTGTGTACACTTCTTCATTTGAGGTTTTCCTGGACATGTCTTTGTAGGACCTTGCTGCCGCAGCGCTGATTTGAGAAATGAACGATGCTGAGTCGAGCAAAGCTTTGCTGAAAGCGTCCAGGAATGTCTTCTCGGCAGACGCAGTCACATCGTTGACAAAGGTATAGATCCGGAACTGTCCCAATATCGGAATGTCCAGATGGACGTCGACTGGGTTGGCGTCATAGTATCGCGTTGCTTTTGTCGGGGTGAGGGTACAACCTGGTCTGACAGTTCCGCGGATGGTTTCCTTGGCCATGTTGTTGAGGACATTGAAACCGTACTCGGCGCCAACGCCGCAGATGAAGCGAATGTTGGTCTTGAAATTCTCGGCCAGGGCTGCCGCATCTCCTCCGGCAATTTGGTTGGCGTGCTCGTAATCGAAGTCAATCAGATCCTGGCCAATCTTCTTTCGCTCCTCTTCATAGGTTTGCAAGAGTACTGGTTTGGCCAAGCCACGCACTGCCAAGTTCAGCTTCCAGCCCAGATTCCAGGTATCATGAACCGATGTGTTCATGCCTTGAGCGGCTTTTGGAGAGTGAGAATGGCTGGCATCGCCACCGATGAAGATGCGTTGGGTGGGGTCCATGAATTTGGAGGCGACTTTTTGGGCAACTTGGTATTTGCCAAACCACTCAACATTCTTCCACTCGACCTTGTACGGGCTGAGAATATCTCTTGCGCGTTGCATGACGTATTCCTGCCCCAAATCCTTGGATGAGGCCGTCTCCTTCATCTCGATATAGAATCTGGTCATGTTGCGCTCTCGCGGGATGATCAGGATTGAGCCGTGCTCTTCGGAGAAGATGACAGACTTGCTCCAAATGTCGGGGAAATTTGTATCGAGCTCGCCATCCAAGACACCCCAGATACTTGATCCGGCCGTTCGGGGCGAGTCGAAGATCATATTGCGCACAGCAGAGTGAGCGCCGTCGCATCCGACAACATAGTTGGCCCGCAAGATCTTCTCCTCCTGAGTAACATTGAACTTCGAGTGCACCTCGACAGGGTAAGAGCTGTGACTTTCGGAGACTTGGCAGCTGGAGAAACGGTGTGACCTCTTCACCTCGACGCCCCTTTGATGCAGGTCATCGAGGAATGCCTTTTCTATCATGCCCTGGTGGCCAATCAAGATGTATGGCTCCAAGAGGTCGACAATGGAGTCGGGGTAGTGGACCTCTCTGCCAATCCGCTTCCCATCTCTCCATATGCAAATGTCGAAGATTTTGATTCCCAGGCGCATCAGTTCATCTGCGACACCCAGCATGCGAAATGTCTCAATGGTCTTGGGCTGGATGCCGTCCGCGCGGCCGACTGCGGTTTGATCTGGCCTCTCGTCCAAAATCTCGGTATGTATGCCAAAACGAGTCAGCACGGTGGCCAACATAAGACCCGAAGGCCCAGCGCCGACAATGCACACGTCGGTGGTGTCGGTACCGGACGGCAGACCGCCGTTGACCGCGGTGACTTCCACAGACTCGGCTGTATTTGCCATTTCGGCATCGGACTCTGCAATGTATGGAGCCATAATGGATGACGTTGGATTTCTTAGCTCAGCAGCGACCGTGGATAAACTTTGACAATCGCAGATGAGAATTGGAGCAACAAAATCCTCATTCTACACAAGGACTGTAACTGGGTCTTTCACTACTTCTACTCCTAGATACTTGCGTGATGCTGGATATACACATCGCCAATAGTATACCAGCTACAGAGTCAAGAATCACGCCAAACCAGCTGACGAATCAGAGACGTCCCATTCCAAGGAGACGTCGCTCGTACCACTTGCGCCCGTGAATGGTGATACCAAGTTCGGTGTCCCCCACTCTTGAGGACGCCGAGCACTGTTGTCCCACCCACCCAACCTGATAGGATTCACACACCCCTGTTTCCCCTCCTGCGCTGAGCACTGGCAGAGGGATCGTGGGGCTTTTTAGTGGAGAGAGGTAAAGCCCATCCCGGGCCGCGCTTACAGTAGCGCACAGCGACTTCGGCAGCATGTTTAGCAGAGTCAACCCTACCGGCGAAAGCGCGGAGGCTCGGGAGGGTTGCCGCTTGTAGTGGGAAGGTTTTTGGCCCTGAGATGCAATCGCGACTCAAATCGAGTGCCGAAGTCAGTGTGATGTGCAATGCAGATTCCAGCGACAGAAAACGCACAGCTGCACAAACCTTATAGTGGCGCATTACACAAGGGCAAAATTACCTATTCTGTCTATTCCAGTAATCGAGAGCCGAATCGGTAAAAGATGTCGTCTCAATGGCAGGATATTGTCAAGCAAAAGCGCCTGGCTCAGCAGCAAGCAGTAGAATCGTATGCGGCAAAAGGCGTATGACTCCTTCTTACGCGCAATCCCTTGGGCAAAAGAATAACGGGCTCAGCAGGCAAAGGCGGAAAATAATTTCAATGAAATCTCTGAGATTGACCAATTACTGGCCCTTTATTCCTCGGGCAAGGCCAACGTAGAAAGTGTTGTACGATCGTACATTGAGGCGTAAGCAATTTGTGCTCTGACTTACAATCGGCATGCGGCTAACAACAGTCAATCCTGAAGAGCCATTTCCGCACATAAACAGGTAAATGAGAATGATGAACCTCACACGGAATAATTTGAAATAATGCTAACTTAATGGAAAAAAAGACAAATTGGTTAGCGCTTTCCATCAAATGATTTTCTTCACGTACTGGAATATTGACGACTTCACTTATATAGCCTGACAGAAGTATGCTTCGAGGATGCCGTCAAAGACGCAATCGCGCTTGACAAGGCCCCGGACATGGTTGACACCACCAGATCGCCACTGCTTGGTGTTCCCATGACCCTCAAAGATCAATTCAATGTTGAGGGCTACGACAGCACACTTGGTTATGTCGGACGAGCGCTCAAGCCAGCAAGCAGCGACGCTATACTGGTCAAGATGCTACGATCCCTTGGCGGTGTAATTCTGGCAAAGACGAATCTGCCGCAAAGCATCATGGTAAGTTTGTCGGCTACAGCCCTTCATGCGATATGCTGACCTTGACCGCAATTAGTGGTGCGAGACAGATAACCCGCTCTGGGGTCTCACTACAAACCCGACGAGCCCAGATTACACGCCTGGTGGCAGCACGGGTGGCGAGTCGGCGCTGTTGGCTCTGAATGGCAGCATGGTTGGCTGGGGCACAGTAAGTCAAGAAAAAGAAGCAGGACAGTGTTTGATTATATCCCGATGGCGAACAAAGGCTAATGTATGGGTCATTGCACAGGACATTGGTGGTAGCATCAGAATCCCGTCGCACATGATGGGACTATACGGTCTAAAGCCGAGCAGCGCCCGCCTTCCTTACAACGGAGTGCCCGTGTCCACCGAAGGCCAGGAACACGTGCCGTCCTCTGTCGGACCCATGGCGCGCAGTCTCTCCAGCATCAAGCATGTCATGCACAGTCTCATCAGCGCGGAACCGTGGACATACGACGCACGTTGCGCCCCGATCCCCTGGCGCGACGAGGTGTACCAATCCTTCTCGTCCAAGCCACTGACCATTGGCTTCCTGCTCGACGACGGCGTGGTGCGACCTCACCCGCCCATCACGCGCGTGCTCGAGTCCGCCGTCGCGGCGCTCAAGGCGGCCGGGCACGACGTCTTTGAGTGGGACGCATCCCTTCACCCAGAGTGCATCGCCGTCATGGACGCCTTTTACTCCGCCGATGGCGGCATGGACATCCGGACAGATGTCGGCACGGCGGGCGAGCCCTTTATCCCCCACGTGGAGCGCCTGGTCAACCGGGGCGCCGCCATCTCCGTCTACGAGTACTGGCAGTTGAACCGAAAGAAGTGGGCCCTGCAGCAAGCATATCTCGAAAAGTGGAAGACTTTGAAGAGTCCGACGACTGGGAGAATTGCAGACATTGTCATTTTGCCGCCCATGCCGCATCCTGCTGTCCCGCACGGAGAAACTCGGTGGGTTGGGTACACCAAAGTTTGGAATGTAAGTCTTGGCTCATCCTTCATGATCAAGTATCATTGATACTCATTATCGGGACTTCTAGTTACTCGACTACACAGCCCTTGTTATACCTGGAGGTAAGGTCGAAGCTCAAGACACGAAAGCAGCGTGGGACTACCAGCCGCGAAACGATGCAGATGAGTGGAACACGGGTTTGTGGAAAGAGAGGGGACAGGAGATGGCGAATCTCAATTTACCTGTCGGCGTGCAGATTGTGGGCAGAAAGCTTGAGGAGGAAAAGGTGCTTGCCATAGGAAAGGTGTTGGATGACCTGCTCGCGAGCCAGCGCTCGGCATGATTCAAGAAGATAGGGGCGAATGGAGAGGCATCTAGACTAGGCGTAGAATAGATATAGACAAGCCCTGCAATATATTACATCTGCAATTATGGAAATGGTCAAATTTGATGTAAAATGAACTCTTATTCTCTTTTTGAATTCGATGGACAGTTTTCCGTGACAAAAGATTAATACATCATCAGGAAGCCGAATCAGCTACAGATGCACTGGACTGACCTTGGTGATCTTACTGCCTGCACTCGGCCAAAATTCCTGCGCGGCCGCAACTTTTCAACCTTAGCTGGTCGTTGCTTCTCAAGTTTGCTACGATTCTTTTCACGTCGGTCGAGGTTTCAATAGAGTTCGCAACTATTCCTGTAGTGAGAATCATTGTTCTTAAGATTAATCAATTATTATTTGTATTGAACTACCACTTTGTTACACCACCATCTACCAAAAAGTCGGTTCCCGTGCAATAGCTGCTGGCATCGCTAGCCAAGAATACACACGCGCCCTTGATGTCATCAGGCTCCGCCACCCGGCCGTTCATGATCTCGTCCTTCCAGCTCTCTAGGAGGTGCGGGAACGGTGCCGTCATCTCGGTGCGGACGTAGCCGGGGCTGATGCTGTTGACGCGGATGCCGTACTTGTTGAGCTCGGCGGCAATGGGGCTCACCATGGCGCGCACCGAGCCCTTGGTGCCGCAGTATGCCGACGAGCGCTGCGACCGGATGGCCATGTGGCTCGCGATGCTGGCCACGAGGATGATGCTGCCGTGCTTGGTGCCGTTCTCAATCATGGCCTTGGCGCCGTGCTGCGCCGTGAAGTATACGCCCTTGCTGTTGACGGCAAACAGGCGGTCGTACTCTTCGCTCGTGGTGTCGAGGAACTCGACGTTGCGGTTGACGCCCGCGCACGCCACGACAATGTCGAGCTTGCCGCCAAAGTCGGTCTTGACGTCGGCAAAGCCCTTTGCCAGGCTCTCGGCCGACGTCACGTCGACAATGTAGGATTTCGTCTTCACGCCGTGGTCGGCGGCCAGGGTGTCGTATCCCGCGACGGGCTCAATCACGTCAAAGACGGCAATGTCGGCGCCGGCCTCAGCGAGTCCCTGAGCAAATGCCAAGCCGCAACCACGGCCTCCGCCAGTGATGATGGCAACACGACCTTTCAGCGAGAACTAAGAAATTAGATTTAGCCAATACGTCTTCATGGTTGAGATTTCAAGTCTTACTTTACTCATGTTGTCTGTGAGTATTAATTATTTGTTTGAATGTGGTATGAGTACTCTTTGCTACGCGGTGGTGGCTGTAGTCGCTCGTGTATTATGACTGATGATATTATCTATACAGACTTACACACGCAAACGTCGGCCGAACTACCCTTTTCCTATATCCCTTTGCCTGGCTGGCCCCGCTGGTCCGCCCAAGCCAAACTCCATCATGTGGAGCACGGCCATTCAACGGCAGAATGCATTCCATGTTTGACTGTTTGATGCGAACACCACTGATCACCAATCGTGAAACCCAAAGGCCAAGCCGGAGAAAGTGAAAGTTGGGGAGTGGGATTAGTGCTTCTTCGGTATCTGCCGAAATGCCACTACACTTGCTTATCTCCAGGGGTTTACTGGTCGTTTGGGGTCCTGTTTGTGCTACAGCGACCGAAGGTGGGGTAAACATGCAGCTCGCCTCCGAACGGCGGGTGCCCGACGATCGGATTTGGAGGGGGAAACGATTAGAATACTATGATGAGGATAGTGCACGAAAGTGCTTTGTCAAATGGTCAGCTAAGCGCGATAGTAAGTAATTGATTGGACGCCATATTGGTGTTGCTACTGATTTGGGGTTGCATGTAAAGTCTGAGATCAAGAACACTGTTTCTAGGCCTTCAACTACTGAGAGCTCTCTTGCGATCATCGTGCTCTGATCTAAACAACATTCACGAACAAGGGCAACGTTTCTCTGAATCAACAAACATCTGTCAAAATGGGCAAGAAGAAGGTCCTCGTGTGGTAAGTAGTCGCTGCTCGGGTATCTTACTCCAGCCGTCATAAAGAACGATACTCACTCATCGACAGCTATGGAGTTGACATTGACGCCGTCGCTGGATGGTTGGGTTCGTACGGTGGTGAAGACAGCACATCTGATATCTCCCGAGGACTTTGGGCAGGTACCGAAGGAACCAGACGCCTGCTAAAGTTGTTTGCCAAGTACAACATCAAGGCCTCGTAAGTTGCTCGAAGATGCATACATAGCAGAGAAGCCTGGAAAAGAGAGCATGGTGAAAAACTAACCAAACCTCTAGATGGTTCATTCCGGGCCATTCTCTGGAGACCTTCCCCGAAGAATGTGCCATGGTCAGAGATGCGGGGCACGAGATTGGCCTTCACGGCTACTCGCACGAGAATCCAGTGGATATGACGCTTGAGCAGCAGCGCGATGTGCTCGACAAGACATTTCGCATGCTGACCGATTTCTGCGGCAAACCACCACGCGGATCGGTCGCACCCTGGTGGGAGACCAGCGCCGAGGGCATGGAATTGCTTCTAGACTACGTGAGCATTACTCCCAGGCCTTTGAGCAAGTACCCAGTCGCTAAACGTGATGTCTAGGGTATCTGCTACGATCATTCCATGAGCCACGAAGACCACAAGGCATACTGGCTTCGTTCGGGCGATAGCTGGACCAAGATCGACTATTCGCAAAAGGCAGAGACTTGGATGAAGCCACTAGTCAAGGGCAAGGAGACTGGCCTTGTCGAGATTCCTGTAGGTCATTTCATTCACCCTCACCATTGAACGTGACATCTTTCAAATGAGAGCGGAGAAGAACTGCACGAATCCGATGGGATTGTCTAACAAACCCACAGGGAAGTTGGTACATTGACGATCTCCCTCCCATGATGTTCATCAAGAAGTCGTCAAACTCCCACGGCTGGGTGAACCCGAGGTAAGTATCGCTGTTTTTGCTTTCCCTACGCCGCACGTTGGGGAAAATGCCCCCCTGAAGGAGTCTGCACTAGCGCCTCTAACGCTGGAAATACAAGCCTCTGTCGCTTGACCAGTGCACTGTGGACTAACACCATTGATTATAGGGACGTTGAGCAGATTTGGATGGATCACTTTGATTACTTCTACCGCGAGTACGATGAGTTCATCTTGTAAGTGACCAAATCAGTCCCACGAGAGCTCTTCTTTATACTAACACATTGGCCAGCCCAATGACCATTCACCCCGATGTGAGCGGACGTCCTCACGTGTTGCTGATGCACGAGAGGTAAGCGCTCAACATGCAAATACTGTTCGAGCCTTTCATATCTAACATATTATACTACAGAATCATCGAGCACATTAACAAGCATGAAGGTGTAGAGTGGGTGACCATGGAGCAAATGTGTGACGATTTCCTCTCAAAGAACCCTGTCCCAGAGGGTGCCAGGATGCCGGCGAGCAGAGAAGAGGTCATGGCCATGCTCGAGAGAACCAAGAAATAATCCATAACAGTAATGATAAATATGAATGATCACACATCAATGTCCCACAAGAGAATAAAGACCAACGAGTTCGATTCTAAAGCTAGTCGATTTCTAGACGTTGGACGTACAGACTTCGAAATCTAGCGGGGCAGTTCGGCCACGATAGCGCCATGGCGGCATCCACCTTCACATTGCGAGGTCAAGCAAAAAGTCAACAAGCATGGTGGGAGACAAAAACATACAACACCGGGGATTCCCCAGCCGTCACCGATCTGAGTACTAATCCGGCGCTTCTCAGTTTATCTAGGGCAGAGCGGACGGGATGCCGAGTTTTCTAAGAGCTATGGTCGTATGTGAGAGTCATTGTTATCATTTTGTTTTATATCGAATGAATTCTTGAAGCATTCTAAATAATCACTTGTAATGTTCAAAGCTCATGTACACCGATCGCTAAACGTCATCGAAAACCATCAATAAGCCAATCATGAAGCCTCGTACTGTCCAATCAAACGCATGGGAATCAGCGCCTTCAACACCTGCACACCAGCATGAACGATGCCCCATCGAGTCTTGCTCAGGGCCTCGGCCATGATCCAGGTCAAGCCACCCGTACTGCGCCGCGCCTGGTTCTGACCCAGATCCCACGGCTTGGCTGCGCGCATGCTCGACAGCAAGTCCTCCATGTCCTTCTTGGCATCCCAGACCATTTCGCTGCCCTCGTCCTCTGCTCCTCCGCCCCACCTGCCACTGCCGCTCGGCCGCGCGTGGTTGTACGCCCACAGGGTCAGGGTCGCCAGGTACAGGCACCAGGGCAGGTGGAAGATGCCCATGGAGTCAAAGTCGTCGAGGTTGGCCGACGCGTCCGAGAGCATGCTGGCGGCGTGGATGGCGGCCGCGGCGGCGTGGATAGACGACGACGAGGCCGCCGGGTCGCGGTGTGGCGAGGTGGGCGTTGTTGATGATAGCGGCGGTTCTCCGGGACCCGCCTGTGCGCCGGATGCCCACTGCTTGACCACTTTCTCCGATCGGACGTAGTCGAATCGGTTGACTGGTCTGCCTAGGATATGCCGCGAACCGGCATATATTTGCACGTCGAGGAAGGATGACTTGAGCAGAATCTGCGCGGCGTGGTAAACGGAGTTGTACGCCGTGGTGAACGTGGCGAACTCTCGACGCATGGCCATGGCATCCTCGCTGGACGCCGGGCTTTGTTGACGAAGTTTCAGTTCAAAATCGGCAGTAAAGGCATCGAAATCCACTTTCCATCCATCGTAGGCTACTTCAAGCTTATTCCGCCAACTCACACCACCAACAACGCTGACGACGCCAAGTGCCGTCTGATCGCGTCTCTCCAGATCCCAGGATATCGACATCAAGCCGTGAAGTACCAAGACGCGAGAGAATGCATTGAGGTTCAACGCACGTTGAATGCCAGGGTTGCACAGGTAGCGCTTCACCGCGTTCAAGTATGTGATCTCGGGTTGTGGATCTGCCAGCTGCAGAGCCCTCCAAGCCTTTTCGTCCTTGGCCTCCCAGATGGCCTGGTTGCAGGGCATGGTGAGTCGCAGCTCAAAGGCAGACATGCACAGGCTCTGGCAGAAGAGGACTGCATGCTGAGTGTCCCACATGAAACAGAGAAGCGCCAGCCGCTTCTTCTCTTCGGCTTCCACCCATTTCCTCCAATGAGCCTGGAGGTCTTTGCCTTCTGCGGCCATCTGCTGCTTGAATGGCATCGTCTGAGCCGTCTGACAGTCGGACCGCCGTATGAGATTGATTAATAAGCCATGGAACAGGTGGCTCATTTCGTGCTGCGTCTTTCCTGCCCTGGATTTGCCCATGCACTCGACCAACAAGATGGTCTTTAGAACCCAGAGCTCAGGCTTGGCCGTAAAGCCAGCGTGGCTGAAGATTTGGGGCCGAATTGGGTCATGTATGCAGACAGCAAGCTGATGGGCCTGTGGATTGGAATATGTGGCGCCAAGCAGTATCATGTTTAGTAACAAGAGAGGCTCTGTCTGATTGGCGTCAAATGTCGCACGGTGTATGAGTGGGTATGTAGTATTGAACTGAGTAAAATAGAGATCCAGATATTCTTGAAGCGCATCAAGAGTCAAGCCCGGGTGGTCCCAAGCATTGAAGTTGCCGCCAGGGACAGCGGGCTGCGCAATATCCACAATTTCCAAGATGCGGTCTCGCACATCATCTTGGATAAGAGGTAGTTTTGAGAACTGATCGAGAGTTGATAGTGGGCGTTCTAGTACAGGGCTATCAGAAGGTGTGAAGAAATCTTGTGCTGGTGTTGCTGGTTTCATCCGTGAAATATGGGTGGCAGAAATATTTTCGTGGCAGTCGGTCATGACCTTGTCGCTGCCTTGGATTGAAACGGAAGCATTGCTGGAAGGCGTCGGGATGTAAGAGGCTTCCTGATTGTCGCGCGTGTCCACCATGGTGGCAGGTAGAGAGAGCCCCTCTTGATACGGCTGGTTGATACCAACGTCCAGGGAAGAAAATGTTTGATGAGAAGTATGCGCAGAAAACGCAGGGTCCACGTCCATGAGTGGTCCAAACAAGAAGTTATAATTGGCAGCAGTCGTATATGGCATATTAAAGCTCGAGGCTGTGTCGGGCTGAAAGACGTCGTCAAACGGGAGCCCGTACTGCTGAGACGACGACGAGATGCCTGGTGGGATAAGGCCCGGATCTATGAATACGTTCTCTTGAAGATTCGGTCCGGAGCCGACACCAGAGACAGACGCCCAAAGAAAATTTGAATCATCGTGTTGCTCAACCTGGAAGTCTTGGTAGTGGCTCGTGTCCGCGTTCCCCGTGGAAGCCGGTGGTGAGATGGGTAGTTCGGTGTTTTGCTCCTGGTTCAAAGACACGCCGTCTTGATGGCCCTGGTGGGCAGCCTGATTATCCGAAGACTGTTGGTCTGCCGCCGGTCTTTTGGCGACGACGGTGCCGTCCGGAGCTTTCCAAGATCGCTTCCGGGTATTCAAGACGCCGTTGCCTTCTCCACCAGCCTCTTCGTCCTTTTGTCGATGGCGGTTGAGATGTCTTTCTATTATTTACGATTAGACTATTTCGCACTGTCTGCTACGTTTTCATTGAACGTACCCAGTAAATCCGGTCGCTTAAAGTGTGCACTACAGCGAGGACATGTAGCGTCACCTACGCCGTGGTTATATCTGATATACTCTGATCAGCAAAAATACACTTTTATTCCCGCCTTAGTCTCACGATACCCGAAACCTCCTTGCACACGTCACTCCTACGCTGAAAGGCAAACACTGAAACTTTGAGACGACTTACTCGTGACGTCTCTGATGCTCAAGCCGTGTAAACCGCTTGCCGCATCCAACGTGACTGCACAGAAAGCTCTTTGCTGGCCTGTCGCTGCTGGCTTCCGCGTTGGCGGCTGCTCTCCTCTGACGTCTCTCCATTGTCGACAGTATGGGGTCAGTGCTGAAATGAGACTCTATTGTCTACCTGGATTCGCAAAACCTCCACTGTTGGCCCAAAGCATGCAACGCGCAGCAGAGACACCAGAGGTGGGATAGAGAAAGCTTCTCATTTACCACATTCTCGAGCCAAGAACTGAGAGACAAGCGCTATCGCTAGAGTCGGCCAGCGTCAAGATCGTTGCTTTCTCAGTTGTCTGCCCCTGTGCTCCGGCGATAAGGTAAGCGGGAGCTATTCTGGGGATGCTGACTCGGAAGTCTTGATCACCCCTCCGCTGATAAGCGTCAATGCCAAGAGTGGGGGAAACAGATGCAGCTGCATTTGGTCGTAGATACGTATTGCAGCGCTCGACTTTAGTGCTTTCGGCAGACCTGCTAGCGGATGTAGTGGAACGTCCAGATGGTAATCTGTCGCAATCTACTCGCTACCCCCAGTCGGCTTGCATCCGTGGAAACCTTATCCTACCGGCCTGGCCAGACAAGCCAGATAGGCGTCACAATCTCCCATTTGCTGACCTCTGCTCAAGTGATTACGACTGTCATTACGGAATGCAACTGGTCAATAGATCATGTCCGCAACATGGTCAGCCGAAAATGACTTTTGCCTTGTGTCGCCTATCACCGTCGTGCCATAGAGATCATACACATTTGGCGAACGACTTTTGGTGCGCAACCCCACTGTCGGCAGCCTGACAGCATCGATGTACCCAGCGCTTGTAGTATGGTGACGCACTTATACTGCCCCAGTACAGCGACATATACTGCAATAATAAGGAAAATGCCCATTGTTTTGTGGCAGTAATTGGATAATCAGTTTGAGAGTTCTGACATTTGTCTTCTTTTAGAAGATTATTATTTTGCATCTCAATAGCGACCGCGGCATTTTCATCATTGGGATTGCTCTTCACAACCATGGCCGATTGGAACATTCCCGTAAGGGAGAAACTCCAAAGAGACCCTTCTAGCAAGCTTCATGTAAGTAATTGGTATATCAGGCCACACTATGTTACTTCAAGCTTATATATGGCATTTAGTGTATAGTCGTGGGTGCGGGTCTTGGCGGCTTAGGGGCTGCCATCAGTATACTGCTCGCTGGTCATGAGGTTACAGTACTAGAAGCCGCGACTGAAATTGGCGAAGTCGGTGCCGGCATTCAAGTCCTCCCTAATTCTGCCCGAGTTTTATTCTCCTGGGGTCTCAAGGACTCCCTAGAGCAATACGCCACAAAGCCGCAAAAATGTAATTTTATCGGGTGGAAAGGAAACCACCTGTCGAGCATGGACTATCATGCCTATGCACAAGCAAGTGGCGCGCCGTTCTGGGACTTTCACCGCGCAAACCTGCACAAATGCCTCCTCGATCGTGCCACCGAGCTGGGCGCATCCATCCTTACCAAGGCATCTGTCGCCGATCTGGTGATTGCCGAGGACCAGCTCAGCGCGACGGTCGTGCTAAAGGACGGCCGCCACATGGCGGCCGACTTGGTAGTCGGTTGCGACGGCATCAACTCGACGCTGCGCGAGATGCTCTTGGGCCACGCCGATCCCCCGGTGCTCACTGGCGACCTCGCCTACCGCCTGCTGCTGGACACGGACGCCATGCGCGCCGATCCGGATCTGAAGTCGTTTGTTGAGACACCTACTGTGAACTACTGGCTTGGCCCAGATGCGCATGCCGTGAACTACGTCTTGAAGGGTGGAAAGCAGTTCAACATGGTGTTATTAGTTCCGGATGATATCCCACGCGATTCTCCCTCAAACACCGTGGCCGGCAACGTCGAGGAGATGCAGGCATATTTCAAAGATTGGGATCCGCGGATAAGCAAGTTGACTGCCCTGTGCAAAGAAGTGCAAAAGTGGCGGCTGTGCAGTAAGTTTCTTTTACCCCAGACAGCCAGGTCGCATATGACTAACTATCAACTTAACAGTACGTCCAGGCCTTGACCCAACTTGGAGTCATAGCTCCGGTGCGTTCACGTTACTCGGCGATGCCGTTCACGCCACGCTCCCTTACCTAGCCAGCGGCGCGGGCATGGCATTGGAAGATGGCGGCGTGCTCGGGCAGTGCCTGGCGCGCATCACGGACAAGAGCCCGGCCTCGAAGCGGGCAGCGCTCGAGGTGTACGAGACCTGCCGGCGCGAGCGCACAGAAAAGGTCGTCCAGCGCGGCTCGTACAACCAGTGGATATACCACCTCCACGACGGCCCGGAGCAGGTGGAGCGGGACCAGAAGCTCAAGGATTTCGAGAAGCGTGATCAAGAGTGGATGAGCGAGCCTGGTTTCACAGTGCCCGAGTCGCCAGAGACGGGCGATGATCCGTTTCCGTGGCGCTACCATGGTGTGGCTAGATGGTTATTGACATATGACTTGGACAAGGACGTTGAGAATGGCTGGCAGAATTGGCAGCGCAAGCAGGCCGAGCCAGTTGGGGAGCGTGCACAGTTGTAGAAGTCTTCGTAATGAGATGCAATGTACCAAAATTCAATTACCGTACATACATCAAAGTCCAATAAGGAAAGGCCATAATCATACTCTATATGTACGCATCATGATGTTGCGTCAAAGGTGAGGGACTGCCATTGTTCTTCTGTAAACGCAGCGCCCTAATGAACCCCGCCTGGGTGCTTAGAATGCCCAAATCGTGTTCTGCTTCACACGCCCCACGAAAGGTTCTATGGGTCGTGTTGCTTGAGCTAAGGCTTTACTTCCCGTCAAATTCAAAATTCCCACGAGAGCTTGCACATATATGCACTATTCCTGAGATTGCGACGGTAAATCATGCTCAATTTCCAGCCATATGAGCTCAAGAACATTGAAGTCATTGCAGATTGATGTTGATTTATTTTTGTTCTATCGTTTATTCTATGTGAAGCTCCCTTTTTTGGTTTGCTTGATCAATTGCCCATGCGGTGCTACTAGTCCGCGTATGATTCCATGCCAATCAATTTCCCTGAATTATCTCATGCCTGAACCTCGACAGCCTTTGTGGCATCATAGAAAGGATAATCCAGGTAGCCCTTCTCAGGGGGCGAAGCTCCGTAGAAAGTAGTACGGTCATAGGCGTTGAGGGAGAGACCTTCCTTGAGTCTCTCGACCAAATCTGGGTTGGCGATGAAGAAGCGACCCATGACGATACCGTCGGCCAAATCTTCCTCGACCTTGGGGCCGGCGTTATCCCTCGTGAACGATCCAGCAGCCAGGAACTTAATGCCTGCGGGCTGGAGGGCCTTGCGGAAGGGGGTCAGGGAGTTCTTCTTCTTGGTGGATCCGGTCTCGGACGACGTGTACGAGGACAGCTCAGCCAGCTTTTGCTCCTCATCCAATACCTCGTCGAATCTGGGCTCGACCCTGGCGAGGTTGTTAGTAATGGTACGATCAAAATATATCATGCATGGATTCTTACATGTGAACGTAGCACGGCCGTTGCGACTCCTTGAGGGCAGCAATCTGCTCGCAGAGATACAGCCAGTGTGCGTTGGGGTCGCTGTCCTTGGTGTCTTGGAAGTAGTTGAAGGGGCTGAGTCTGATACCGACACGGTCGGCGCCGATGGCATCGGTCACGGCCTTGATCACCTCGAGGGTGAAGCGGCATCTGTTTTCTACCGAACCGCCATACTCATCTGTGCGAGTGTTGACGTTGTCGTGGAGGAACTGCTCCAAAAGGTAGCCATTGGCGCCTATAACTGTCAGCTTGGTTGTCGCACAAAATTGATTCGAGATTTGCAATTGACTTACTGTGAATCTCCACTCCGTCAAATCCTGCCGAAACTGCCCTCTTGGCTGCTGCGGCAAACTCTGCAGTTGTGGCGTGAATCTCCTCGACAGTCATGGGTTTGGGCGGGTTCTCAGCACAGTCCGAGCCGTCCAGGTACTTGCCCTTCATGGGCTGCGACGTCGAGCTCAGCGAAACCTTGCTGTTGAGCATACCAGGACCGGATGCTCGTCCAGTGTGCCAGATCTGGTTGAAAATGAATCCGCCCTTGGCGTGGACGGCGTCGGTCACTGCCTTCCATCCGGCAATTTGCGACTCTGTGAAGATGCCAGGGCAGCCAGGGTAGGCAGAGGCGTCGAGGCAAATGTCCGTTGCCTCGGTGAGCTGAAGTCCGCCCTTGGTAGCGCGCTGGCTGTAGTACTCAACCACGCGACTGCCGGGAACGTGAACACCATGGCTCTCCTTCTCAGCTCTCATACGGGTAAGAGGAGCCTGCAATTGATTATAAGTACAAATTCGAGAGTATCTCAATCTTTGTCAGTGAGAATTTACCTGAATGATGCGGTGGGAAAGTTCAACAGCGCCGAGCTTCAAGGGGCTGAAGAGCTTGGTGTCCTTCAGCGGGACATACTGGGGAGATGGGGAGTCGGCCTTGGGCATTCTGGCGGATGTGAAGATACAACGTGTAATGATGCTGTTCTGGGATATACAATTGAGTATAGACAAGTTCGAAAATGGTGTTTTGAATCTATAAACTCCCTTCATGTATCCTAATGGTTCATGTTTCTCAACCTCATTTGTAACACGATATATTCAGGGCCTATATCGCTTCGGCCTGTTCCTGTCGGCATGTTTCTCTATCTCTCAGCCAGTAGTGATCGACTAGCAGTATGATGTGCCGCCAGTGGGGGATCTCTAGTGGGTGGGATTGAAGTGGATTAGTGTAAGGGGATGCTGCATAAGTGGAAGGAAAGTGGGGGTTTAGCACTATTGCCGCCCGCTGTGGCGTGCGACCGGTGACCTGCCGATACCTAGCGCTAGGCGGTGCAGCACCGAGTGCAGTGCAAATGCGGCATCCTATTACAGTAGGATCATTGTCGGGGCTTGCTGCGGAGACAGGCCTCCATGGGGTCACAGTCAAAGTATGGCCAAATCATGATTATACAATCGCTCTATGGTAGATTCAATTGACGAATAGGTACATGTGTATGTACCTGTCTAAGATGCAAAAGCGGAGAAGCTCAATTGGCAGGTCATTGGGTCTTTCACCTGCAAATAGCCGATCTTGTGAAAATTCGACGGACTTTTTGGGAACGTCCCTCGCTGTTGACCGGTGTCGCTTTCAGTGAGCGCTGTGTTCTCTGCTGAAATTGTTAACACTTGATTTGGTAAACTGCGAAATGGGATGAGGGGATTCGCTCAACCGATCCGAATTGATCCAATCCCAATACAGTGTTTCTGCATAATTCGAATTTTTCAGCCGCCGACCCAATGAGCATTTGAACATAGTCGTGAGCACGCTGGCAGTATTTCGCTGCTTCGGCTGCCTGAATTTGACCATCCAGTAACGGTTGCAGGGTCCATGCAGCACTCAGTGAAGACGGCTTTGTCCCGCCACAGTGACCAGTGGCTTTTTCGTAGCCTTGAAGTGCTCGCTCAAACATGTCTTGGGCTCTCCTCATTGAGCCTTGGTTGGTGTAGAGGAGGCCTAGGTTGTAAGCTATTCTCAAAATTTCCATACGATCCGTCCCCAATGCCTTTTTATGCGACCCCCGCATGAATATGGTCTCGGCCTCTTGTTGTCTATCGTCATAGGCATACAACACCCCGAATCTATAGAGGGCCCAATTCGTGTCCTCACAGCCAACTTGAGAAACAGCATTTGCTCTGATAGCATGACGAAGGAGTTGCGGTTGGTGCAGCTCAGTCCAAGCGTACCCAGACATCTGTCCGCTTTTGGTTCCAGCGTTTGAGTGACCCATTCATGCAAACAATTGTGTATACGATGTACATTTGAGCCAGTTTGTCATGAGGTTGTGTCTTTCGGCTCGACAAATCCGTATGCGCGCAGCGTAATCATCGTCCAGTCAAATGCACGCTCGTCATTCGATTCGCGAGTCCACGCTGGGCTGTGATGTGCAGAACAGGCCCGAATGAGTCCAGACCATATGTCGCTGTTATCAAAGTACGCATGTGACTAAAGCAAGTGAGCTGCAAGTGGGTTCTCTATTCGTATCTTTTCATACGATAGATGACACACGGTAGACTTTGCACGATCTTGTGGCGAATTTGACCCGAAAGCGTCTGTTTTCAGCCTTTTGCCGACCACAGGAAGGTATTCGGCCAAGCTTTGTGAGGATTTTCGTAGAGATGCTCCAGCTGTAGCAATGGCAAGAGGAAATTTACCGAGCTTGTCGACAAGGATAGGCGCATACTTGTCTCCGAGGACAATCAGTATAGTTCGCATATGCTTCGGGATTACTTGCCATCCTGAAGATTGCTTCGACCCGAGATGGCAGATAAACTTCCAAGACCCTCGTGCGTTGAGCGTCTGTCAATCTAAATCGGATGAGCGTTGCTTATTCTCGATATGCCTGCTGTAATAATGATTGAGCCTTGATTTACCTCTAGGATTAATTTTCGCATAATGTAAGCCAGTTCATATTGTCTACCAAGGTCAACCACGCGTTCACAGCCTCTGCGACTTCTTTGTGTTCGCGCTGCAGGGGGGACGAGGGTTTCTGCCTACTGTAGTAGACCTCCAAACTGCTGTGTAGCCGCGTGAACAGGATCGACGGCCCGCGCCCAACCTTTGCCTACTTGCTCCGATTAGCAAGGCAGTGATCGATAGTGACGTGGCAACCGGCGATGGGTCAAGACAACGTTCTGTTGAATACGCCCGACCGAGGGTAATGATACCTTGTTCCCGCTCGTCATTCGTTCCGTGCGCGGCGGGGCAACCCACAGCAAGCAAAGTGCTGCAAGCCACTGACTGTATTGAGCCACCCATTGAGTTCAGCGGTCCGGCTACCAGGCCTGGGATGCGACCACCTGCGTATATTATAAGTCCCAACATAGAATGTGGTCTACAATGCGCATTTTCTATATACCTTTCAAAACGCGTCCTGTGAACGTCGGCAAGTTCTTTATGCGACTTTCGAGTAAACGGCATCAGACCAGGGTAGTGGTACTCAAGTTACAACAATATTGTCTTGCCACAAACCACTTCTACTGTAAACAGTGCGTTAGGAAGCACCCATCACAGTAAGTCCCAGCAATTTGAAAATTCATTGTACTACTATATCGAAGTTAACCCCACTTGTACAATTCTGTTGGCTTGTACATTAATCTTCGTCGCAGTAAACGAATATTCAGGAGTATCCAAACCTTCCGGAATTATGGATTTGATGGACGACTTCATCGATATGCGTGTCCTAGGGCCTCTACTGCAAAAATATGGAAACTACCATCCACCTCATCTTCTGCAGATGTCTGATGTAGTCACACACAATCCTCGCATGGCTCATACTGGCCTCGCTTCTGAGTCCTTGCCGGATGAGCCACTTGAATGGCTTAACGAGTGTCTAACTCAAGATGATCTTTGCGGCAGCTTAGGCAAGACCTTAGGACAGAATTCATTCTTGCCCTCCAGGCTGCTTGATCTGAAGCCTAATACCGTACGAATCTTGCCACAAGGTTATACCCAGAAGCTACAATTAATAGATACACGTCATAAACCGATAGATGATGGCAAATATGTCGCCTTGAGCCATCGGTGGGCTTCGCATGATGATCCACGGCTCGATTTAACAACCACAACAAATACCTTAGAAGCTCGTATGGATGCCATCGAAGTGGAGAGACTTTCTGAGACATATCGTTTTGCAATTGATGTGTGTCATTGGCTCGGCGTGCGATATCTCTGGATCGATTCTTTTTGCATAATACAGGTTAGACCTACTTGATATCGATATAAGCAAAGCTAGTTTACTAACATTTTACAGGACTCTGAGGACGACTGGAACAGCGAGTCGAAAATGATGGCACAAATATACCGATGTGCGTTGTGCACTATTTCGATCAACATACCTGAAACCGTAGACAAACCCCTGTGGACCAACTGCGGCTATATTGGTGAAGAAGCCGATGGATGGGTAATAGACACTGTCAACACGGAAAGTTGGAGGACCATCTCGGATACCGTGTGGATGGCATTGCTCGAAGGTGGCCCGCTTGGTACTCGAGCATGGTGTCTTCAGGAGCGACAACTTTCGCCGCGTATCCTCCACTTTCTCGATCCCGGTATGATCATGTTTGAGTGCTGCTACTTTGTCGCTGCTCTGGGAGGGCCCATCGTTTTCGGCATACCAGGGCACTCATCTCGTGATCGCAAACCCGACCATCGAAAGAGGTTGATTGATATTGATCACGATGATGGGGTGAGGCATAAAGAAGTATGGAGAGCTTGGTCCAGATGTCTCACTGACTATACCTCCCGGTCTCTAACTTTTGAAACCGACCGGCCTGTCGCCGTACAGGGCATGGTTGATTATATCAAGGCTGTGACAAAGTCCGATTATTTCTATGGAATATGGAAAGACGATCTGTATCGGGGTCTACTATGGGAGCGCCATGCCTCAGTAGGCGACCGATGGGCGCGAGCTCCCACTGCAAATGAAGAGCAACCGCCCACCTGGTCATGGCTTTCAGTTGTGGGCCCCGTCAAAGACATGGCTGGCAATGACGAGGACCACAACCCCCCAATCATGGAGGATAAGAGAGATCAGCGGCCAGTGTTCGACCATTCATACCAATCAGTGCTAGGATCGGCAGTCGTCTCTAACGATTGGAGGATGCAAATCCTTCATGGACCGGTACTTTGCGTCTGGATGGATTATGAAAGCCAATTGGTTACCGAGGATGATATGCTAGCCCACGGGAGGAGGGTAGGTCTCAGGCGTGGGGAAGAAACCTCGCATGTCTTTGCGTGGGCATGTCTCGATATCACCTCAGAGAGTTACCGCGGCTCGTTGATGATGCTTGCGGTCACGCGGTCGTACGGCCTATTACTAAGGACAACGGGGGATGGTGATGAACTTGGTCTAGGGTTAAGGACTATTCCCAAGTATCAGAGGCTAGGGACTGTTCGCGCTCCTCGAAAAGAAGGAGCATATAGTTGGCAGCTCACAAGGGATTTCACTATGAAATCTGTTGTAATTGTTTGACAAAACAAAGTTCAAGCATGAGATGAACCAGATTGTTTGTTCTTCAATACCACACGGCTTTTGTTCCATATCTGGCAGTTGCTCCATAGTACAATATTTATATCAGTTAACCAGGAATGCTCACATTATCCAATTGATATTGGCTCATGACAATGCTTTGAATCGCGACATAAGTTATGACCGAGATAGATGTAAACGCCGGGTCTTTAGTCGATCGGCATCTATGACTTTTCGTCGTTTTCTCATTCTGTCAGAGTCGTGGCTTCTCGGAGGCCCTCAGTTGCTTAAGGCGTCATCGTCGTCACCTGGTAACTTTGCAACGTCGCTCTTCGTAAGCCCTCTGTACTTTTCCTCGGAGATGCGCCCAAGCCTTGAAACAAATTAGCATTATCTTTTACAAATTTGCAGAAATCTTGACTTCTCTGGTTATGCTAGATGTAGCGGTACTTACACACTGGGACCAATCTTGCCACTCTTGAGGCCATAGAACTCCTGAAAATTCATAATGAGGGGCTTCCATTTGTCAGGGTCAACCCGATTCGCATAACCTTCCGTGCGGAGTTCTTCATCAATGTGGATACGGAGCACCCTGACTTCAATGGCCAGCACAAGTCCACAGCGATCGGGCAAGTCGGGTCTCAGATTGGTGACCTGCAAGAATTGACACTCCATCTGGACCGGACATTCGGCGATGCGGGCGGGCTGCACAAAGTCGGAGGGCTGAGGGCTAAGCCGAGCCTTGGACCACTTGTCCTTGACGAACTTGTAGTTGCGCGACGCCTTGGAGGCCGAAACGGGATTTGAACCGGTTGTGTCGGCAAGTTCGTTGACCGCGGCTACCATGGAGTCGCTAGGAAGATTGAGGACGCATTCTTTTGTGCGCAGCAAGTTCTCTGTCGTCTTGGATGTCGCATCCAGGCCCAACACGCATGAGTGGCCGAGCCAAAATGCCGAGCTCATTGGAGCAATGTTTGAAGTGCCGTCCTCGTTCTGACTCGTGATCAAAACAACTTTTTTCTGTCAGTCATCAATTAATTGTCGTCGACCGTAGGTTGTCTTACCTGGAGTACCCCAATAAAGTATCGCAGGCGAAATAACGGAATGGGTGCTAGAATCCATGATCTTGGTTTCAGTGAAAATTGCGCAGTGATAGTTACTTTGGAATGGATGTGGTCGTTTTCGTCGAGTCTTTGGCTTCTACTTATACGTTTGGCAAATCTCATCGTATCGCCTGCCAGCATCAATCCGCGGAGATGTTCTACGTCTGCTCATTTTCATGGACGTGTTCGAGTTTCTGTGCTTATTTCGTGCAAGAGCCATGACTCTCAATTGTAGAATGCTTCTGTTGCTGCTGAAGTCAGCCTGGGCCTTTATTTGCAACTTCAACAGCAAGCGTCTGACTGCGGGGCGCTGTAAGATTCACTGTGCTCTTCTCTTATTCGTCACTTTGGTAGCAACTCGTTGCTGATTGGTCACTTCAACAGCAAGCCGGTGATGACTCGTCGCATCTCAACGGAAATGGCTTCGATCTTGACGGCGACACGAGACTCTTCCTCTTCCTGTCCACTGAAAAGTTTGATTGCGCGAATATCTTCTTCAATCCATCCTTCCCAATCACCACCGTTCACTCTCGTACTGTTTCTGAGGCCCCGCGCACCAAAAACGCTACAGTGACCTGAAGCATGACGCTAGCGTACCGCGACGACGGAGCCAGGTGGAAAGCAGTCCAGCAACGCGAGCGCGCCGCCGACGGCTCCTTTGTCTACGCAGTGCGCACCACCAAGATCTACTGCCGGCCCGTCTGCACGGCGAGACTCGCTCGACGCGACAATGTCGAGTTCTTTGACCAGCCGCGCGAAGCCGAGAGCGCCGGCTATCGTCCGTGCAAGCGCTGCAAGCCCGAGGGCGGCATGATGCCGGAGGCGGCCGCCACGACGAGGATTAGGGCCTTGATACAGCAGGAGATGCAACATCGCAACTCGTCTGATGGTGTACGCGGCGGGGATCTTGGAGATATTGCCAAGACCACGAGTCGCCTGGCTCGCAAAGCCCAGGTGTCTAAATGGCATTTTCACCGAACATTTAAGGAAATCACGGGGTCAACCCCGTCCGAGTATTTTGCGCAGCACCGTCCGTCCATAGTAGACAATACCGCCAGCACAATGCAACAAGACCAAGCTACGACTACCACAGACGGCTCACCTCATATAAATGTCACTCCAGATGTTCCGACGCCTGCAATCGAGGATGCAGACTTGTTTGGCCATTTTTTCGATTGGTCATCATTATGCGACGACCTTTCGATTGAATTAGCGTTGCAACAAGATGATCTGTTTTGTTCCGGTGTTATACTGGACAATTTTGTGCAGAAGGACTACTCGAGTACAGCATTTGGGACACAACCCAATTTCAATCCAGGTCCATTTCTTTGATTCAATCAGAGCATTAATGAAAAGAAGTAAAAATTATTTATTACCTGCATTGAGTGTGTTACTAAAGCCCTGTTATACTAATACAATATATGAAGTGAGGTTTTTTTTTTCCTTAGTTTTTCGTGCAAAGTAAAATACAAAAAGTAGTGTTTCTGGCAATCTGTTGATAAAATGGAACGCAGGTGAGATGTTAAATGAGTGTGACACCTATCATAAAACTCTTGCATCCTGTCCACGGTTGGATTCGTTATTGTTTTACGTACAAAAGAGTGTGTTCAAAAGAGTGTGTCGAAAAGAGTGTGTCGAAAAGAGCGTGTCGAAATGATGTCGATTCGTGCATGCAAACTCGTGTGCACACCTATCCCAGGATCTTATTGGCGAGCGCACCAAGCGCAGGGCCAATCACACTGGTGGCAAGAGGGATGAGAAACGGGAAAAACTCTTCCCCTTGTTGTTCGCCGGCAGCATGCTCGTTTTGCAGCTTCTGCCAAAGTGTGTGATCAACGGACTTGTGGTGCTGGGTGTGGTGCTGGGTGTGGTGCTGGGTGTGGTGCTGGGTGTGGTGCTGGGTGTGGTGCAGGATGTGGTTCGTCCCCAGAGCCAACGTGCGAAGCCCTGCGCCTCGAGCAGTTGAGTGACTCGTGAAGGCCTCGCCGTGGCCACTACCGCCCATGAGGTTGCTGACAATGGGTATGACATTCTTAATGACGATGGGTGCGGCCTTCGCTACCACGGGCGCCACCTTGTGGAACACGTCAATCATGGTTGTGAAGAAACCTTCTTCCTCGAGCACCTCCGGCCTCGCTTTCATGGCTGCCTGCAGAGCTGCTTCGGCCAGAATGGCACGCTCGCGGATGCCATGAAAGCCCTCTGTAGGTTCCGACTGGCCGTCTTCAAAGCTGGATTCTGCCAGCAGATTCTTGAGCAGCGGGAGACCGTGCTCCGCAACCTTGACCAATACGGGGCCAGCGGTGCGAACAGCTGTCTTAGCAATACTGAAGATGTCGTCAAACAGTCCCTCCTCTCCCTGTGAGGCGGCTGCTTCGAAACGAGCGAGGAACGCCTCGGGGCCTCTAGCGGGTAGGTGATGTGTGTGACCATTATAGCCATTAGACTTGAAGGCTTTGGGCTTCGAAGTAGTCTTAGGCCCATCATAGAATCCTTCGGCACTGTTCTTCTGGACTTGTCCGAAAGACTTCACCGCCGTCTGCAGTGCTGGCTTGGTTGCAGCCTCAATGACTTGAGGAGCGACTTGCATGATGACAGGTGCCACGCGCTTGACCGTCTCCCACATGTCAGTGAAGAAACCCTCCTCGGCCAAAGTTTGATGATCCATCTTCATCATAGCCTGGAAAGCAGCTTCGGCCATGATGGCGCGCTCCGCCGATCCCTCAGCAGGTGCCTTCCCCATGTCGCTTTCGTCGAACCCGGACTCGGCCAAATGACCTGCAGTGGACAGCGCGATAGACGCGAGCGCGCTGATTGAGCCACCAAGAGGTCCCAGGGCTTTGGGAAGGCCACCCTTGAGGACATTGTCGATGATGGGTCCGCCAATTTTGATTCCCTGCTTCAAGAAATCTAGAAAGCCCTCCTCACTCATCGTGGAAAGAGAAACTGAGTGATCAATTCTGTTGCTGTGGTCTGTATGGAACCCGTTACCATTGAAGGTGGCTCTGGGACGTCCTGGCAGAGGTCCGTTGCCGTGTCCAAACCGAGCGTGGACCTGCTGAAAGCCACTCTGGGGAAACGAGCGCGACTCGCGAGTAAACCCGTCCTGGATATTGAAGGAACCGTATTTGGATCCAGTGAGATCAACTGCACCTTGGACAGCGTCAGGCGTCTTAGAGGTTGGAACTGTTATATACTGAACACCCGGAGTGGAGACGGCGCCGGGAAGCTTGACCTTTTGTGCGTGCATATCGAAAGCGGCGACATAGTCAAGAAATGGGTTACCGTACATGCCAATAACTGAAGCCGAGTTGGGTGAGCCGCCGTAGACATGGACGCCAATTGAGACATTTTCGTTCTCGCGCAGCACTGGCGAGCCAGAATTGCCTGTTTACAAAAAGTCAGCCTGAGTTGTATCAGAGCAGTGCCAGCGACTTACCTCCATAAGTATCAATATCATATTCCAACATGCGCCACTGAGATTCGGCAAGGTTGAACTTGTTTGGAAGGAACATTTCGTACATGTGGGCACCGGGTTCCTTGGTTATCTCATCCCTGAGATCGCCAGGATATCCGACCACTCCCATCGAGGCATTGCCAGACGCCGGAGTATCGGCAAACTGGAAAGGTGTGACACCTGTGAAAGGCTCAACCTGGATGAATGAAACATCAAAGCTACGGTTGTTCTTGGCTGTCAACCACTCGGATGTGGTGGCAACGCGCTTGCCCTGGCGGAACTGGACATTGGCATGGACGTCGTCGATGGACTGGTTCCCGTTGTAACCAATGTAGCATTTGACCTGGACCAAACGTCCCACTGTAAAACAATATATTAGTGAATCGCGTCCAGGCAAGATGGAACCTAGAGTGTAGCTTACTGTCGTGGCTCCAGTCGAATGCACAGTGACCAGCAGTGACCAGAAGATCAGGACGAATGAGCCAGCCAGTAGCAATGGGCCACTTGGCAGAGGCAGGCTGGTTCTCGTACTTTAAGAACAGCTTAACGATTGCTATAGACGAGTAAGCATACATGAACATCCATTGCAGAGATTTGGAAGACGAATCCAGCCACTTACAACGATATTTTCCACCTGGTTGAAAGTGCTCCGGGGAGACCTTGACGCGATCATCATCACCAATGACAGACTCCGCTCCGGGGTTGGTGAAGTTGAAAGCCTCCGGGGCAGGGACTTCAGCAGCAGTAGCCTGGAGCTCCCATAGGGGAACAATAGTGTCGACCAATTTGTTCTTGGTCGCAGTATTGCGAAGTCCAATGAGACCGATGCTCTCGGACACTGGAGCAGAAAGAGACTTCGTATCGGAAGACATTGTTGAGATTCGGAAGTTTAAAGTTTGAAGTTTGAATTTCTGAAAGAATGATTCAAGCAAGAGTGAGAGTAAGATTATGGAAAAGAATGGGATCAAGTGTAAATCAGATGAAGTGAGTGCCTTGGAGAGAAAGGAATATTGAAGTTCGTTGAGGGTAGCGCCTGCTTTTATGTTGAATTCGTAGCTTCACTTCCTATGAGTGTTCTTGTAATCGAATCGGACCAAGTCATCACGTCACCATTATGGCAAATGTTTCTGCCAAGGCTTCCCCCGAAGCTATCGTGAGTTTGGTTGATCTCTCAATAGATCATCTGCCACATTGAAAACAAACTTTCTCGTATTGCCGATCTGCGGTCTGCTCTTTCCGCCCAGTAAGCCAGCCACCATCAGACCGTGGCACTTGCTGGCTAGATGCCGTGCGAAACTGAAACGAAATGACATTTGATGGATGAGAAGATACGTCCAGTAGCACCTCCTTTCCATCTACTTTGTCTGTTTTCAGGGGCAGGGGTGTAATGAAGAGGATATTGAGGCTGAGCTGAGCTGAGACTGAGCACCCTTGTGATAGTCCTTGAGATGTAGTATGTTCCAATGTGAGTCTTGCATCTTGACCTGGATATACTATGAGAAAAGGGCCTCCTGTGTCATTATGGCAAGCTGGTAATTATTGGCCACCGTCATGACATGCCCATTCGGATGAGCGGGCGGTCGTTGTTACAATCCTTGTGGATTCCACGACTGAAAGCTTATGATTTACAGGACGCTATCCAAGTCCTTCAAGCCGATCCATACGACCTCCTAAATGTTAAGATAGAAGATAGTGCTTCTTCTTGTCAGAATGTGAGCTTGCAGAAAGTTTTGAGGAATCCAGAATCAGACCACGATTCAAAGTGATTGAAACAGAGCATGGTCCTATACAGCCAGACGATCAGCCAAATGATGTTTGCTGGTGTGCTCAATCTGTCGAGAAACATTTCTACATCCAGCCCAAAGTTCGTCAAAAGATACCAAAACATTCCTATATGGTATAATCTCCCTATATGTGTATAGCTGAATCTGAGACAAAAACGCGGGATCTCGCTTGCAGATGCGGGCGTCCCGCTTGCGCACTACTAAAAGTAGCCGTACATGGCCACGACCTTAGCCGAGTCTGGACAGCCAGCCGCAATTGAGCCAAATTCTTGGAACTTTGTGCAAGGCACGAATGGATTGCGCTTCGTGGCGTCTTCAGCCGCGAGAGGCTGACGCCAACATAGAAAAATAGAGATGGGTAATTGCGGCTCTTTGCGCCTTGTTCTGCGGCTAGCTAAAAATTCCGGGGACGGCGATTTTATGACTATCGAGACTATCGGCGCCTTAGTGGACGGCACGGCGCGCGACGATCGCAACGATCAGATTTTGAAGCTGCGTATCTCGCGATGACGAAGCGAAGCCATTCAGCGGCTGCACTAGGTCTCTGGAACGGATATCTTGGGGCCAAGGGAGAAAAACAAACGAAAGCAGATACACTGGAATTCAAATTAGGCAACTCGATATCGCGACGTGCCTTCGTAAGCGTGGTATCCCAGTCAGAGATTAGGTCATGGCCATCGCCTGTTTTCTCACAGAATGACAAGGAGAGTGAGTGTCTGTGGCGAGTACGTACTTTCGTTCGTAGACAACTTTCGGTGCTCGAAAAGCGACATACAAATTTCCATCACTTGTATGTACACCAAGGATTTTGTTGGCTATGGTCAAGCCGTCACCACAGAGGCTTTCAAATGATTCCCCAACAGCTCTGTCATTAGTGAACAGATAATAGAGCGCAATCGCAACCTCTTAACCATGTGCAATGATTCCATGTGTAGGGGTGTCATCGGGTCCGAGCCACGGATAAGGGGAAGGGAGCGACAGGGGGATGTGGCTGCGTCGGGCGATCTCCAGTGCATTATCTAGTTGCCGTTCCAGACGCTGCAGATATCATCTAAAGCAAAGACCTCAACGCTTCAGGATTTTCGAAGATATCTGCTTTCCCCCGCTAATCTCTGGGCCACATATGTCGGGACGTACCGCATCGTTCCAGCTGGTGCTCAAGATCCATCAAACCTCTGATCAATATGGTGCTGTTGAGCGATTGCCATGCATGCAAATGCGTCCTTTTGTCATGTATATAAAATTTGCCAATTACGTCTTCTTAACGAGAACTATTCAAAAAAATTTGAAATTTATTGTGATAAGATGAAACATTATAAGGTACGTGGAAACTTTGCTTTGGAGGTAATACAGAGGCGTATCGCGTTAGCCGACGTTAAAGACGATGCCACTATCTCATTCAGGGCAACTCGGCCATTGTCAATCGTCATTGCGGGCGATTGAGTCCTTAGTTTCATGCTGGCCAAGGGAAGTCTTCATCTACTCTTGGATACGCCAAGAATGGGGCTGAAAGGAAGATCAACTTCGCTACCACATAAAGGAATTCCCATGGTATTCATGGTCGCAACCCGTTTCCCCATCCAAGGATCTTGTCCTTGCGGGTCGTGGGGGCGCGCTCATGAAGGCCGAGACCTATCTTATCACCGTTAAGATTTTAAGCTTTCCCGTTTGTGGGTCATTGACCCTCTATCCGTGCGAAGCACCAAATGCTCCGGACTCCGGATGAACGTTGGCATCGGATGGGCACCGACTTGAGCGCTTTGATGCGAATGACGGTGCGGGGAAATATGAAGAATTCATGAATGATGGTCCAGGTGTGATATGTCAGTACTTTGTATCCTCGGAGGTAGAATAACTACCTTGAAATCGCCGAAAGCATCGTGCGAGATGACCAAAGTAGCAAACACTTTGGCAATGTTCCTGCTTCCGATGTGGGGGCACTGAACCCCGACTCCGAGTTCACAGAGACCAATCAAGTCCGCACGATAGGATGGCATCTTTCTCGAAGCGAGGACTTGGACCTCTCCGCTTAACGAATTCGATGTGCGACCCCGCGCAGACAATTCGTCAGTATGCTGCTGAGCTTATGCAATTGTCTGCATTGGATTATGAAACGTTTTGCGGACCCCCTTCGACTCGGCCGGGCCGTGCGCAAGAGATGGTCCAATGACAGATGCCACGAGGTTCTATACACTGCGATAAGTCAGCCACTGCTCAATGTGGCAAGCGCACAGGTACATTTTGGGACTGAGTGTAGCAGTAATGAGGGTGTACAGGTCGCCTGTTGTCATGTGAAGGATGGAATGGCACATCGCGATGATGGAGGATATAACTAGATGAGCTAGAATCGTCGCCTGGATCTCAGTTCCCTCTGGGAATGGTCTTCTAGCCATAATCGACTCCTGCTGGCAGTGGCGCATTGAAAGCCTGATCCCCAATTGAAGATACGACGCACGAAGGAGCGAAATTTCTTATCTTGGTGACCATGTTGTTCTTCAAACAATTGGCAGCTCTCTTGGTATTTGCGATGGCGCCGGCAGCCACCGCTCAGAACACCACGACAGCCATAACACCCATCGTGGTAGTAGGCGCCATGCCACAATGCGCTGTAAGTGAACCGATATTACGCCTCAATTATTTGCATCTACTGACATGACTATTGTTCAGCAATTGTGCCTCGTCTCGGGCATAGAGTCCGCAAGTTGCAAAATGACGGACATCAGCGCCTTCGCGGACTGCATCTGTCTCAACGTGGGACTGCAATCGGACTTCAACAAGTGTGTCCAGGACAGCTGTGCTTCCATGACTGATTGGGGAAGTACGTCACTCTTTGCAATCCCAGTCGTGTTCAATGCGCCGATCACTCAACTAATTACCCTCTTCTAGCCGCGCTGGGTATAGAAGGAGTGCTGTGTGAAGCCTATCCCAAGCAGGATCGCACTTCAGTCCCATTGATTGCCGCGATCGTGGGCATCGCCATCGTTGTTCCATGTGTGGCTGCTAGACTGGCCTCACGATTACGCTATACCGGCCGACTGTGGCCAGATGACTATGTCATGATATTCACAGCGGTAAGTGTCCAGCCAAGTATACCAGCCTGCTGTTGTCACAAGTACTCACACGGCTTCAAGATTGTTTTCCTCGGCCTCGCAGCCATTCTCATAGTCAGCGCACGACTTGGTCTTGGTGTGCATTTCTGGAACATGAAGATCGAAAACGCTATACCTTTGATGCAGGTGAGTACCAGCCCTCCCCCAACAGCATACTGTCGACCATACTAATACATCCCAGATATTCTTTGCCTCTCAAGTCATGTACATTGTGGTCACTTTCGCGGGGAAGCTTGCCATCTTGCTTCTCTTTTTGCGAATATTTGACACTGGCAGCAAAAAGATGTTCGCGCGGGTGATCAAAGTATGCATAGTGCTGCAATGCCTCGACAGTATCACCTATATGTGTCTCATCGTGCTGGAGTGTATTCCTATTGCTGCAGTCTGGGACAAGTCGATCACGAACCCTAAATGCCTGGACCTTCACGCGATATCAGTTGCAGGAGCGATTTCATCTATGACCACCGACGTAATCCTGATGGTGCTTCCAATCCCAGTGCTGTGGACCCTGCAGATTAGCCGCGCCAAGCGTATCGGTCTCGTCTTTCTCTTCGCTATTGCATCTCTGTAAGTCAATTCGGACCTCGAAGTCAGTTATCGTGGCAACTCATACTGACTCATGGCGTTCTTGTAGTGGCATCGTAGCTAGTGCTGTGCGTTTCAGCTATTTGGTGAAGCTAGCTGGAGATACTGACGAAACATGTATGGATTTTCTCATCCTTCTCCTTCGAAAATTATCGCTAACTTCTAACAGGGAACAATGTCGACGTGACGGTTTGGAGTCTCATCGAAATTCTCTGCACCATTGTGTGCGGTAGCATACCAGCCATGAAGCCACTTCTGGCTCGTGCTGTGCCGAGCGTCAACCTATCCGTCTCGTGGCAAAAGAATTCGAAGGGCTCGTCGCATCAGTACGCCAAAGCCAGCCAGCCGTCGACGGGAACGTCGCAGTCTAGCCAAAGTCACAACCGCTCGTACGACCGAAAGTCAGACATCTGGATGGATTCTTTGCCCCCAACGACCATTCAAGGTCCGTGGAAGACACCGGTGCGCTCTAATACAGGCCCACGGCACGCGGAGTCGCAAGATAGATTATACAAGGGATATGAAATTTGAACACAGCCAGCTAGATTGTGTAGCGCATATTTGGTTGTACAAATACAAGCATTTTCGATTCAAGCAAACCCTGAAGAGACCTATCAACTGCTTCGGTCGATATGTAAAGGAGGTCCTTCTGAGCTCTGTATGTCTTTTTAATGTCCAGATCGCTAGCGTCCAATTGTGGCCGGGCGCCTGTAACAGGAGAAGCCATCAAGAGACGTGTCACTTGCCACTTAATAGTCCTGTAGAGTCAAACTCCTTGTCAATTACAAAAGAATTTGACTCAATCTTTTGACGACTCGCAAGTGCACTCCTTGACCTCTGGAGTCTATCTCCAAGGATCTGACTGTTTCCTAGGCATTTGCACCTTCAAGCATAGGTGCCGTTTTCCAAAAGAACCAGGATCCCATCAGAAAAGGGAGATCGATACAATGAGCGACTCCGAATTTGTTGTTTGACGAGAACCAATTGAGTCGATAGAGCACAAACTGGCCGCCATGGTAGACGAGCTGATCGTGAAGCCGACGTACTGGGATTTGGAAATGCATCAAAGTGAAAAATCTAATTGATCATATAGAACAAGTATATTCCAGAAATGGGCATCAGAGTCAAACCCTGGATCCTCTTGAACCACGGACTTGCCCCGATTGATATCGATACCCTGGCAAAATAATTCTCGGAGTTTAAGTCGTGGAACCCGCAGGGAGGGAGGAAGTCGGGCCTCGAAATTTCCCAGGCCTGTCTCGAGATCGAGGAATCGTAACCGGATGGAGTCTGCGACGCTGCAAGCGAGGTGCTCAGTCATGCACAAGTCAGATTTACCGTGTTACATCGCTTCGGGGTCATTGGTTATGTCGCAGATCCGCTTTGAAAGCTCAGATGAAGAATTTCCCTGTAGAGCTCGAGGAGCCTAGCACAGCGTGATGCCCCTACCACCGTAATGGGAGCGCAGCTCATCATCCCGCTGATAGATAGCATAAGGTATTCCAGCTTGTTTGAGAGCCTGCACAAGCGACAGTCCCACGAGACTGGCGCCGGTAATAATTACCGGTTCATCGAGGCCTCCACATATCGTTGACTTGGTTTGTCGAAAGATCAGGTTTCACAGGGAGATTGGATGATCATGCTCCGTCAATCTATTGCGCAGCTTGTATACATTTATATGAAAACTCGAAATCTTCAGACAACCTCTTATCCGTCAATCCCGGAACGTAACCGTTCAACTTGCGCCTTGTATATATTTTTATATTAGTACAAGTCATGATCGATCGTTTGTTTGAAGAGGACCTCAATGAATTTGTTTGTCCGTGATCACAATGTACCGCGAATCGCTAATCCACACTACTGAGTAGCCTTTCAATTTTTAATCTCCTCTTTTCACCGACTTGAACGATTTCAGGTTGCGATCTCGTCTACAGGACTACCTTACTTGGAACATCTGTTGGGTCTTCGGTGTGGTGGTGGCAGAGGGTCCAGCCCAACTCGGGCATGACAACTTTAGTTTTCGCATTTCATAGTCGGAGATTTCCCACCACCGAGGCTATGAGTTCAGGGAAGATGCCACAGCCGTCTCCCACCGACAAACAGTATAGCTTAGCTAGGGTGTTGTGGGTATCGAGAAGCCCGTTGCGTGCGGCCTGTGTGATGAAATGCAGTCGTCCCACAAGTTTTGCCGAGGTACCTGATTTGAGTGTGATGCGTGATGACATCCGGGCACCAATCGTTTCCGCATGACACTTCGCGGTGCTCAGGTGATTTCACATTATCCTGTATCGCACTTTCGTAAATGGGGGCCCTCTTAATTGATGCTTTGGGTTGCTCGAGCCTCTCCTTCCGTGTCTGCATGTTGCGGGCTGCGGGGCCCGGGCCTTGGTGGCCGCCGGCGAACGGCAACGGCGCCATTTGCCAGCCAATGATATTATAGATCAGATCCTTCGACTCCGCGAATTTTCGGAAAAGTTTTGAAGATCATTCCGACTGTTCCGAGCGTTCCAAGTGCTTCAGTTTGCCTGTTTTGTTCAATATAAGCGCAGGAAAAGGTTGCCGCAATAGGTGTGCACTGGCGGCTTCAGGACGTTGGTTTCGCTGGCGTAGTAATTATTGAAAACACTGGGGAACACCATGTATTTAATATGAATAGACACATCATGTAGAAGATGTCGAGTCTCTTGTATCTCCGTCCTACCCTCACATCTACTCAAGTCACACCTCTAGCGTCGTAATTCCAAAGTCACATTCTAATCTCATTATATTCGATCATGGCTACCAACACGTTGCCGGGGTTTATTCCTCAATCGGATTGGCCAACACTGCACGAGCTTTGTCAGGGATTTGATGAACACCAATATTTTGAATCAGAAAAGCTCAATGGGACATCATTGAGTCTCATGCACGCCGACCAACGAGTGGTGCATTATCACTTCCAGAGTGCCAATGAATTGATCTGGTCCGCATCGTTAGGCGACCAGGCTGGAGTTCGGTATCAAGCGGCCTACCAGGCTTTTGAAATACGAACCAACCTTTTCTTCATCGACTTCCAGGATTTTGCTCGTCAGGAAGAAGTTACCATCGTCGTTAACTCGAGCTGTGGGAGCGCAATCGTGGCAACTTCGGCTTTCCAGCTGGTGGACGAGAGAAACAGAACAATCACTACATTCTCGGACGCTTGCGTAGAAGGGCACGAAAATGCCCCCGGATACGCTCCCACAAGCGAGTTGATCGGAAAACACATCTTGTACCGTTATACCGAACAGGATGCCTACGAGCACATCTACCACAACCAAGGCACTTTCACGTGGCACTGTTTGAGCGGGACGGAGCAAGGCATGGCAGACACGGAACCCTGCAGGGTGCTGAAGCTAGGTGATGGCCTATATCTTCTCTTTTGGAGCGAGAAGATTATGCCGGTCGAGTCTGTCGTGGTGATTGACTTGAAAGCCATGAGATCGTGTGGACGTTTCCTCTGCTGGGATCCGAAGCCGCAGAAAGCAGTTCACACGGTATTCGGCTCTTACGCGACTTTACTCGCCGATGTTGACGTGCAAAGCTTTCTCGCAAGACCACTTCCCAAATAGTTGATCATCAGGCGACATGAATGGAAGCTTATAGTGTATCCTCTGTGCATTAGAAGACCCCAACGTCAATGGCCCAGGCCTGAGGCCTACTATGTTCAATTTTCATCTTCGGCATTTTCTTCTTCGTCGCATTGCATGATGAACATGAGATCGATGACTCAATGTTCCGTGTATGGAGTCGACGCTTCATCGCGCAGAAAGTCACTTAATGGTACGCTGCATGATTGATAGACTGGACTCCAAACAAGACGGGGACAAGCTGGATCTTACTGCTCACGGCTTTAAGCGCCGGTCCACTTGTCATGCCAAGGGCACTATAGTCGCTAAATCCGAGAAAGCATTTTCCAAATCGGGTTGTAGCTTGTTCAATAGAGACCCACACTTTTGGACAAGTATGATTCTGGACATTCTTCGATGTTAAATCCGCCGTCGCACAAATGAGTATTGCCGGTTAACACGATTAATCGAAGTGTAAATGGAGGTGCGCCTAGGATCTTCAATCGAAACATATAAATATAGCTTAGATATCCATGATTGAAGCATTTTGATCACAACACAGGTTCATTCTCACCATCACCATTCACTTGTTCATTTGACAATATCATAGCTCTCCGCTTTAGCCCATACCCCAAGCACCATGACCAATAACCTTATCAAAGACGCAGCCCAAATTCCTGTCCCGGACCCGGCCCCTGCTCTCTCGATCAGCACAGTAACCCTTTCAGCACCGGGTAGAGGTGTTCCCCTTGAGTTGCGCATCACCGCTCCCGCCACCGGCAAGGATATACCAATCATCCTCCTCTCTCATGGCCATGGTCCATCCCTATATATCCCATCCAAGGACGGCTACGGGCCCTTGGTGAACTTCTACGCCGAGCGTGGTTTCGCCGTCATCCAGCCTTCACACTTGAATTCCAAGGTCTCGGGTCTTGATGCCAGTGCCCCTGACGGGCCAACCTTTGCGCGGTCGCGGCCCGGAGACATGAGTCTCATCCTAGACCAACTTGATGTTATAGAGTCCAAGGTTCCGTTCATCGCTGGTCGCCTCGACAGAAACAGGGTCGCGGTCGTCGGCCACTCGCTCGGCGGGGCCACGGCTGGTCTCCTACTCGGCGCGCGGTACAACGACCCCGTATCGAATGTAGCCGACATTGACATGAGTGACAACAGGATCAAGCTGGGCGTCTTGCTGGGACCGCCGGGCAACGGGCTCGAGAGCCTCAGCGAAGTGGCCCGCACAAAGTTTTCCTCGGCGCTCAACACAGACTGGGCACACCTCAAGACGCGCACGCTGGTCGTGATTGGCGACGAGGACGCGTCACCCTACACCACCGGTGACGGCGTCGACTGGCACCGGGACCCCTACCGCTGCGGACCGGGAGCGGACTACCTCTTGACTTTGCACGGGGGTAAGCACGGGTTCGGCGGCGTTGCGGGGTGGGACGCCAAGGAGACGGACGACGAGGACCCCGAGCGGCTGGCCGTGACGCAGCGCATGACTTGGGCCTATCTGCGATCTGGCTTGTACCCGGAGGACCCGGCGTGGAAGGTTGCGTGTCAGGCACTGGAGGCAGTGGCGAGCAAGTATGGTCACGTAGAGGGAAAGCCCTGAAACTCTTTTCTTCAAAATAGCAACGCTGCACGATCTCAACTAGATCCAGGCAAATAATCCAATACGCTCCAATCCAGACTTTTCATGTTCCACATCCCCATCTCTCAATAAAACAACCTGTAGCATCTTTCTGGGCCTGCCATAGTGTCATGGAATGACTTGATCTAGGGTCTGACCAGAAATGGTAATAAGATCTGCATCTTATTGGTATCTCTACTGGCTCTTAAATCTCTCAAAACTCCCAGCAGATCTTGGACTCAGGAACTATTTCTTGAGGAACCGCTCGACTGAGATGACCCGTTAGTCTGAGAAGACCCGGTTGTCTGAGAAGACCCGTCTGTCTGAGAAGACCCATTTGTCTGAGAAGACCCGTTTGTCTGAGATGACCCGCTTGTCTGAGATGATCCGTTCGGCTCAGATGAAGCATTCGACTGAGGCCGCAACTCAGGCCACAACTGAAAAGTCGAATCCTTATACCATCTAAACCTCGGCTCCTGGGGTGGTTGCGGGTTACCTGATCCGACCACGGATTGGAAATGAATAACATGCTTCTCGAGGTAACCGCCTCTATGCATCGTCAGCTTTTCAAAGGTGTAGATGTTGCATCCTGACTTACATGTCGTCTGGGTCTGGTCTCGGGGTCTCGTGGTGTGGACACGGGTCCATCAACCGGGCATGGTTTTCGTACTCATGTTCTGGACAGACTCCTCTCAATCGAATTCTGCATAATGGGTCCCATTTTTTCTTCCAGACGCAACGACAATCCCATTCAATGACATTCTCGGTACACATCAGTGGCGGAAACTTGAAGTGCGTTCGGCCGATGTGGTATCAAGGTGTGTAGTGTAGGATGGAGTCTGTACCATTGATGGAATACAACGGGCTGGGGAACGTGGTAACTAAGATGACTGCTCCTGCAATTGATCGACAAGATTTTCTCCGTCCACTGAAATATCTTCTGGAGAATTCAATGGCAGGCTGATTAGTTATGGATGCTTTGGCCCGAGATTGAAATCACATCCTCGACGCGACTATGGTATTTATATGCAACTCGGATCTCTCTGATAATCTTTACTTTATGAACAACAATCATATTTCAGTTTCCAGGAGCAACAACAGTAACAACAACGGTACCATGGCCCGCAACGAAACCTACAACAGCCAGCAGTATCAAAATTCAGGCTCCCATCGACGTCTTGGTGTGACTCAGAACTCTGTTCTCTTTTGTAATGGCAACTCCCAAGTCGTGGGAACCGGGCATGCGAAGAAACTGCTCGACATTACGACGAAAAAGGACGTAGCTTGCTTGTGATGACATGCCAGCAACTCGCAAAATAGTTGGATGATAGATGCCTAGGGCAAGTGGTGAGGACCTACCTGACCAACTTTGTGCGTGGCCACCGAAAGCATATAGGTTAACAAAAAGTCTGTTCGTTCCGTTTACATGCTTAGCCTGGATGCGAGAGGATACAGACACAAAGAAAATTCAGAAGAACGTTCTGGTCATCTGGCATTTCTTGGTTTGGAATCCCACCGAACCAGTAATCTGGCCAACAAAGAGCTCTCCTGGGAAACCAAATTCCCAACCGAGCATCTCTCTTAGGCTTGACTTTGCACGTTTCCCATTTTGATCACAAACAAGTCAAATCTTGATAACCTAGTCACCGGAGTACAACTTGATTAAAGTGTTCTAGCTAAAGCCGCGGCTACGAAACATGTAGACTTCAATCCCAACCGCACAGTAACCCTCCAAAACCACCACTGACACGGCTCTCCATCTGCCCAAAGACAATGCCCTCTCCAGACACTCTAGAGGAAGGGTGACCCGTAGGGGGGTGGGGGGATCGGATTGATAGGGGTTTCTACCATCAAGTCGTCGAATAGCCATTTGACAAATGGGAAGTAGAAATTCCAATAGCAGTTGAAGTTGTTTTCATGGCTCGGGCTGGGAGGATCGCAACAAGCGATAGTAAGCTCGCGAACGGCTTGCTACAAATTCTTGTAATCAGCAGTATTCATCGAGCAAAGTTGAATCGAACGGTTAGGTGCCTGCTGATGCAAGGGAAGTGATCAAAATGATTTGAGTGCGACAGTGATGAAAAGTGCCGAATGGTGAAGCGAGAGCGGAGGGGGGAAATTGAAAGTCAAAAGGGGCTTGTTCGCGTTGGTTTGAGCGCAAGGTATGGACTTTACTTACTCGGGTCACGTTTGAGACTTGCTACATGTTACTCTGTTAGGTTTCTTCACAATGACAGTGGAGAGATTAAATTTGAAAATATGTGTCATACCAAAGCATGTGCGTGTATATTGTCAAGCTTTTCTTTGGCCCGTCTGTGCAGTTCTTCTAACGGTATCCTCTCGAAGGATGCCGCGATGGGGGCAGCGTTGTCGTCACTGGCTGGTTGTAGTTCTCGGGATGGATGGGCAACGACACCAAGTGCCAACAGGGGTGTAAGAATCATGGAGATGCGCATCTTCGTGTGTCTCTGTCGTTATCCTGCTTGAGGCTGAATTCCGGATGACGAAGATTGTGACGGAGATAGGGTAATGATCAAAAGAGTACGTGGAAGCAGAATGGATTATATAGAAGTATTACAAGGAGGCCGATGAATCATCGTATATACGACTATCCGCCAGGTTCCAGCCACCGGACTGCACAATATATGCTATATCATCTTAATTCCATTCAAACCATTTCGGAGTTCTCAGCTGGGCGACGGGCAGGTACGGATATCATGTCAACGCTGCAGGTTCCTCGCGAGATTTCGTCATGACTTGGATATTCAACAAGACTTGGCTTTCATCGAGAACAAAGAATTGGATGTAGCCATCACGAAAATGCAATTTTGATACACAATGGGGTCAGAAAGCACGCAGAGAGTCATTCCAATGCTAATCCTCAGCCCATTGTGCACGCGACATTCTGCTGGCCCCAGCCCTTCTAAAGTCATCGTGTATGTAGCGTCTCGGGTGAACATCGCTTTGGCATCAGTCCTTGGAGAAAGTTCTTCTACAGAAAATATTTTCAAGTTGCGTTGGGTTCACCATCTGAGGCTATGGGTATCGGGTGCGACTTTATCCAATTCCAGCACTTTGAATGCTTTCCGAGCTGTGCATTGATTACAACCCAAAACCGTATGACGGGTCGATTTCTCTGCATCGGAGTGTGTTCAACGTTTGAAATTGGGCTCCTTGTAGTCTTTTCTTTATTTTATTTTTCCATGGTTATTCTTTTCGTTGCTTCGGTCAAGTGGTCTCCCCAGACAAGACGTGTTGAACTTACTCAAGTAATACGTGTGTATGATCTTAAGAATGCCGGCTCCGGACTGGAATATGAACTCTACTCTATGCGGACTCGGCTTTAAGGAACCTTGGTCGGTTTGACTCACCTCAAGCAGGTCAATCAGGGCTTGCTGTTTGAGGAGTGACACTGATATGCAGGCACTGTGATATCCCCAGCCATTGGGGTAAAGTAGGGAGAGGAGTGCGTGTCGAATTTTCTTCTTCGAAAGCTGTCAGCCAACATGTCATGACTGCATGGCAGCCAGGTCCGTAATATGATCCTGGCAGTGTCATGAAGAAGGTGAAGTTGCTTGCGAACGATGATTGGACCCCGTTGGATTTCGGAGGAGTGGAGGCCAGGATTGTCAGACGCAGCTGAAAATAGACAGCTGCAGCTTTCTTTTGTGCAAGCTGAGAAGCGCTAAGGATTTGGGGGATTGAGACGCCGACAGCTTGGATGATCGGCATGATTGAGCGACCCTCTTTGCCATTTGGGTGCATGAACACTGTTCACCCTTGTTCTAGGTGTGATGTGCAATCAAGATCAGATGCTCTTTGTGGTATATGATTGGAGACCATCAGCATCTTATTGGGGAAAAAGTTTGGTCGGTCACCTAACAACCTAAATTACCGCCCGTGGACCCTTCTGACAGAGGCCGTTGCCAGGGGGCCCCAACCAGTGGGACACCCGCATAAAGGTCATCAACGTGCGAATGCTGTTGGGCGGGCGCGAGAACAGTCAGCTCCTTTCGAAATGTTAATTTTGATCATGAGAAGAAAAGATGCCAATAGCCATGGTTTTCGTAGTTTGTTTTTTTCGTGAGCGCTGAATAGCGAGTTCTGGTAACGAATCACTGCATGCATGACCGGGCAGCCTTCAGCTGACAAACGGAATTATTACAAGGCAAAAGAATGCTGCTAGGATGTCAAAGTTGGGCCACTTTCCAGTTCTCTTGTCAGGCGTGGTGCCCATGTACCGACTATGGTTTGGTTTGTAGCACACGACCTTTGCCTCCTTGTATTTTTGGCCCCCGAAATGACACTCGTGACGCCAATCAATTGTCATTCACTGCTAAAAGCTGTCGCAGGTCAGTCCCTAGTGACAGACAATGAACGAATGGAATGCTCCCCCTTCCGCCGAATCTCCTTCCCGCGTAGAAATAATGAATCTGGCCTTTCTCTGACTGAGGCGCTTCTATTTTAAGACATTATTTTTCTCCTTTGAATCCGACTCCTCTTCAACAATAGCGCGCCCCTATATATGCTCAGCTGGGTAGTCCTTACTTCATACATAGTACAGAGCAAGGGATTAGAAGGAGGGCAACCTTATATTACTTGATTCCTGCCTGCCGCCCTCCCACTCACTGTGCTTTGGGGGGAAATCGGGCGGTCAGTTAATCAATCAATCATCAACTCGCATCCACTTTCATTTGCGTGCGACACGTGCATCGTCTTGACAAATCGATCTGGGAATCTGTCACTTGAAGAAAAAGGAACGGGGTTAATCACAGATAAGAACAAGTCCATGACTCCTTTATATGCGGCACTTGTCCGCATTGTCCGTCCCACTCTGCCGCCGACCTCCAAAAAAGAGACCCTGGTAACAATCATCGTAGCCCTGTCGACCGGCGACTTGGGTCTTCCCATTCCACTTATACACACCTAAAAAGAAAATTCTAAATTCCCTCCAGGGGTCTAGGAACCAGCTTCCATACCTACCTGTGCTCAGACACCCTACCAAACCTACTTACCTTCAGCTATTATTACCTACTGCCTACCTGCCTACCAGTGCCCTGCGCGAACGCCGAGTCTCCGGCTCGCCGATATTCCTGCCTTGGGGTAATGTAGTAGACCTACTTACATATATGATAATAAGTTGCGTCATTGCGCCCTACCTACCACCCACCCCCATTAGGTATCATTTGACACCTCTGGACGGCCACCACTGCTACCAGTAGCACCACCCTCACCACCACACACCACCCACTGCCACCATTTCGACCGCCGTGGCCCTCTCAGCAAGTGGGCGTCTTTCCCAGCGCTGCCCACACCGACTGGTGAGACGCCCGACCGTTATGACGGACTCGAAATCTTTCTCGTCGCGCTTCCGGCGCAATGGGCGCAAGGGTAATCGCGCTGCCTCGCCTGCCTCGTCGTCTCCCGGCGGGCTGTCGCCGGCTACTTCTACTACTACTGTAGTCGCTGGTGGTGCTGGCGCAGATGCGACTACCGATGACGACAATACGACCAGCCGCCAAGCCTCTACCAAGTCGAACGCCTCCCATCTCGCGGCCAAGACGACAAACTCCCCTCCCGTCCTCACCATAACCACGACCACGGATACGACTGCGCGCCCTCATACTGCCCACGGCAGCGGCAACGGCGGTTCGTCGCCCTCGCCCAGCTTCTTCCCTAAACCCAAGTCGCCCTTCAGCAAAAAGTTCCATTTCCCCAGTCGGTCTTCGCATAAGCGCGCAAGATCTCCTGCGCCTGCCGCCCTGCCCCAACCGACCTCTCCTGTGCTGGTAAAGCAAGATGCCATGTTGGATCACGAAATGATGTCACCTGGCAAGGGTGCTGGCGCTGCGAGTCCGGTGCTGGCGAAGGGGGGCCGGACACAAGGATCAGACAAGAGGGACCAGAATAAGCAGCAGCAGCAGTCTCTGAGAGTCCCCGCCTTCTTGAACATGTCCGAGCAGGGTACGCCGCATCTCCTATCTTTTCTTCCCCCATCGCTTGCGTCTGACGAGGGTCGTGTGCTAACCGAAATATGTGTCACAGAGATTCTCCACAAGTACCAGGAAATTCAATGGAACGAGCGCAACCGCGTGTTGCAGTCCATGACGAATAGCTCACCAACATTCAAGTTTGCTCAAGTGGACTCGGTGTACCGTCCGCTCGATCGGTATGGCAACATCCAGCCGTGGAACAATAACCGAGTGAAGCTGCAGGTTCCCGAGGGTTCTACCGACTACATTAATGCCTCGCCTATTGTTTTACGGTCGCCTCTAGCGCCGGAGCAGCGCTCGCCGCACAAGTATATCGCCATGCAGGGGCCTACTGGCAGAACATCCGAACACGTGTGGCGCATGGTGGCGGAACAGATGGAGAGTCCGGCTGTCATGGTTATGTTGACCGAGACTCGCGAGAATAACATGGAAAAGTGTTTCCCTTACTATCCACACAATGCAGACGAGTCACTCGACATTGGAGAACACGACGAGTTCCAAGACGGATGGCGGGCGCAGGTCAAGTGCTTGGAAGTGGAAGAAAGGGCCGAGGGCGCAATCGAGATGCGAAAGTTGCAAGTCCAGGTCGAAGGCCGGGAGGATAACATGGAGGTATGGCATTTGCTATACAAAAAGTGGCCAGACTTTGGCGTGCCAACTCTCGAAGACATTGGCTCCTTTTTGGATCTAATGGAACTATCCCGGGTCAAGAATGCTCACGAGGACAACCCGCGGATCGTTCACTGCTCCGCTGGTGTGGGACGGAGCGGAACTTTTATTGCTCTCGAACATCTCTTGAGGGAGGTTGACTCGGGAGACTTGGAAAAGTATGATGAAGTTCACGGCAGCGAGGCATCGGACCTCGTCTTTGACACAGTGAATGCGTTGAGGGAGCAGCGCAAGATGATGGTACAAGCGGAATCGCAATACCTCTTCATTTATAAAGTTTTGAGGAAGCGCTGGATGGAAAAGTACGGCCTCGAAGATGATCAGGGAGGTGAGCCAGCGGCAAAGCGTTTGGGGGTCGGACAAGATCCCTTTGTGGAGGATGACTAGGGGCAAATCTCTCGAAGGGGACAACAGACCCCGTCGCCCTTTAGACTGGCATGCCTCCTCGACCGCGGTGTAAATATTCACACGACGATTCGACGTCGTCCCAAGCATTGCAGAGAGCGAACTTTACCCAGCACAGATTAAGAACGCATCACTTTGCGCTCAGGTAGCTGTTCCATGAGGCGTTGCGGTGGCTACTGTCGAGAGCGACAGGCAATACATTCGGAAGGAAAAGGAAAAATGGGGGAATATAGGGAATCTTATTTTTGGCTCCTTGAGTAGGGCATTGCATGGAGCAGCAGAAAGGCATTAAGGATATTGTACATGAGAGGCAACGCTTTTGTATTTTTCTTTTCAGCATTTCCAGCAGCATTGGTAGCATTGGCACGGGACGTTATAAGTCTTTTCTGTGCCCGAGGCAGATGGTGACGTTTAGATACCCAAAATTCGTTTGATAGACAATAGACATGGCATGAGTTCGATTCTGCGAACATGCGTTGATTTTCCGACTTCACCTGTTCAACTGGATAGCATTGAGAGTCACAAGCATTCATATTACAAATGACTTGGTGTATAATGTATGCCACGGACCAAACGTGTGTGTGTTGCTGTAAGACCTTGAGTTGAAATTACACCGATTTAATGAGTATGCAAAAAAAGAGTCTTAGATCGTAGATCAGGAAAGGAGACATTGCATACGAAGAGACCTCATAGGATATGTTCATCTAATAGGGCTGCATGAGAACTGAAATCACCCCAAATGCCAACTTGGGCAATGAAACCCCGTCAAATCAATCATTCCCTACTGCTTACCAAAGAGGGTTTGATCTTTACCCCACAGATGCTCCGTGACGCCATGATCTCATCATTGGCACCTCCTTATCCGAACAACTTAGAAGTGGTCGTATAGCACTTGTTTATTGGCCGGTGTTCAATTCTATGACTTCAAATGCCCAGGAGATTCAGGTCATGTTGATTTTGTCTCCATGTTGATAAGAATATCAATTCCTGTCAACCTACAGCACTATTCCGTTGCTCCTACCTCCAAGCTTGATATAGAATCTTTTTCTGTGCCATCTCAGACGATATCACCAGAGTGACAAAGGGACTCAATGGCTTCTCCCCACGCAAAACCGGACCTCCTCGAGCTCGGCAAGCGGCTGCTGGCCGAGGGCCCGCACAAGACCCTGCCGGCGTCGCGCCGGGTCCGGATCCTGTTCAACGGCGTCTACGTAGCCGACACCACAGACGCCCTGTTCGTATGGGAGCACCCGTACTACCCCTACTACTACGTCCCGCTGGCCTCCTTTGCCCAAGGCGTCCTGCACGACAACTCCCAAGGTGACGACGGGCCCCTGAGCCTCATGGGCCTGCACGTGCGCGGCCTCACCACGGACCGGGTCCTCGGCTTTGGCGCAGATCTGGCCGTCGACGGGCACGGGCACCACGGAAAAGACGACGGCGGCATCAGCCCGGGCGCTCGTCCGCTGGCGGGCCGCGTCCGCGTCGAGTTTGGCGCCGCCGACGCCTGGTTTGAGGAGGACGCGCGCATCTACGTGCACCCCAAGGACCCGTTCAAGCGCATCGAGATCTTGCACTCGACGCGGCCGGTGGCCGTGTACGTGGACGGCGGGCAAAAGGTGGCCGAGGCCAGGACGTCCTGGCACCTGCACGAGACGGGCCTGCCGGTGCGGTACTACCTGCCGCCGACCTCGGTGCTGGACCCGGCCGCGCTCCGGGACAGCGGCACGGAGACGCAGTGTCCGTACAAGGGCGTGGCGTCGTACCACGATGTCGTCGTCGGGGATCGGACCTTTAAGGATCTGGTGTGGTACTACCGCAACCCTACGCACGAGAGCGCCCTTATTGCTGGGTGTCTGTGTTTCTACAATGAAAAGGTTGATATTGAGCTTGATGGGGTCAGGCTGGAGAGGCCAAAGTCGGTGTTCTCTTGATGTGGTGAACTATCATGGGCATTATAAGAGGAAGAAAAAAAAACATTTATGATTTGCGCACATTCATCAACGTAGTGATTACAATGAGGAAAGCGAGACCAGGACTCCATCACACATATTTTAGTATATTGCGACATTTATAGGGGATTTGGAGTTTGGAAATTATGATACGAGAGCATGATAAAGGAAATCTCAAATACAAACATCGCGCACACGCATCTATTTCTATGAAATCAAACTGCATGAGAAAAAAATGAGTGATGATTTTTATGGCATATTGTTACCGTTACTTCTATCGTCCTCCAAAGTAGAATACTCGCCGTGAATATATCAAAAGTGTGAATCTAAGTGCATAATATAAAATATTAATCTCGTGATTATATATTCAATTTCCGCGAGTCAGACGAGTCGCCTTATAATATCTTCAATAGAAAGACAATTCATTACACAGAGTTGATTCCAGCTTAGACCAGACGCATCGATTTGATCAAATAGATGTCATAATGCAATTCAGGTACAGCAAATGCAACAATCTAAAGAATCTCTAGACTATGGCCTTTCAACATGGAGGCGTCTCGGGCTGTCGGATGTCGCCATGTCTCTGAACTTAGATACATACGTACATCATGACACGAGTCAAGAGCCTGCATATTTCAAGGTGTTAGATAAGGGAGACATGCTTTCCAGCGCCCCAGCCGCAAAATCCTGTGCTGGCCAGCAGAGGGGTTTCGTGTAACAGATAGTAGACCGAATCAATAAACGGAATTAAGTTTGCCTTGCCTGCCCCTTGAAAGCCGTGTGATCCAAGACATCTCGAAGCTTCCTTGGCTTCGGAGCAGATAACAAACCCCCCGTCCTTGGCGGATATATGCCTACATGGTAAGTGCTAGTTACCAAAGACTGGCGAAGAAGGGTTGAGCGGAGAGTACGTAGCGGTTAAGGTCTAGATAAAACCTGGAGTATGTGGAGAAAGCGGGAGGCCAACCCGAGCGGCTGAGTTCAAAAACGGCTGAGGGTTATTGAATCGGCACCACCTTCCTTGCTAATTTTGATATGCCTTCTTTGGGGCCCCTTTACCATACTACGGAATTTCCTGGATTCATTCTAATGTTCAAAACGGGCAAGCAAGTCATGCCGTGCTGACATGTCAGGGACTCAGGGCTGGGTCCTGGTATAGGGTAGGGAGTCGGCCATACTCCGCCAAATCTGGGGCTACACACAAGTCTGAACGCGGCCATTGTAATATGCAAGGGCAATGGCCCGGCCGCGCTCTCAGAATAGAAACAATACAACTGCGCTGCTGCATTGAGTCGTCATGAACAGCCCATTTGTAGCAGCGTCTAGCCCTTCACGGATTTGACGGGTGATTGCGCTCATCCGGGAACCTCTTTTTGGGTTCTTGAATGGCGGACACGGCATAAAGGACTTGCAGAAAATGGCGACAAGGTTACAGAAGGCATATCATTGTCCTCCCAGTTTGGACACACATGGTTACATCCTATTCCGTGCGCAACACGTGTAGTACGTGCAATGCATCCGGGCGAATATGCAGAGCAGTCAAAGCAGTGTGCGACCCAAACCACGCATGCGGATGCACCCCGGATCATCACTCCCTCTCGGAAACTGGTGCATGTTGGGCCGTAGGATGGGCGTACAGTTTTTGCCACCAAGAAAATCAGGCTGATCGGCGCAAGAGGCAGTATAGCCTTCAGGCGCAATTCGCAAAGGCCTCCTGGATCCGGGGCGCCTTCTCGTATGGCATCAGGATCATCGCCCTGAAAGTATCATTGACGGGAGGAGGGGAAGGAAAGGCTCAGCTATCGACGATCCAACGCGCGTTGGGCGGTAAAGCTTGGATCATAGAGTTTGGGAGCCCGGCCAGGAATACGGAAATCTCCGTGCTCTCGAAGGCTTCTGGACGTCGTGATGGAACGGAAGAGTCCAGCGCTTTGACGACCAGGGTGGGAGTGCCTTTTGTTACATCCCTGGAGGCCACGCGAGAGAGTTTGGCAGCAGGCCCACTGTGACAGCACTGCTTACCATTCAGAATGCTGTGAGCAAGAGTTGGGAAGATAAGGATGCATGATCGGCCATGTAATCAAAGGATACGGCAGGTTGATCACGATGATCCCGCTGCGACAAAGCTTCAAGAACCTCATCCCTTTCTCCTGTGCCATGCTGTTCAGTCGACGATAGACTTTGCCCATGCCTGAAGCCAACATCCATGCATTCTGGGGTACGGATAGAACGCCTGATAGGGCCGCATATATGGTTGGGAATGGCGCAAGGGCAACATGGGCTATCAATCACACCGTGGGAGCCGGTGGGATGTATTATTCCAGACCCAGACGAACACTGGGGGACAAGCTTCTGGAAGGTTTCTGAACAGAGAGACCTTGTCAGTGCAAAATGGGTCATGCTCCAACCCCTGGTGATCGGAACAAACCCCATATTCAGAGCATGGTGTTGTGATCTCGGTCGCATTGATTACATCCGAGGCATTCCTTGATGCAAAGATGACTACGTTATGATCTGACAATGCTTGATGCTATTGTAAGTGATCACAAACCGTCGCCGGATGTAGATGAATTTTGCAATTCTCGGCGCTTCTTCAGGATTTCAAGCTGGAATCATGATCGAGGTGCAGCGGATGCCATAATGACAGTTCCCCGGATGACCGCATAACGCTAGGTTTTAGATGCGCCGTTCCTGTAGTTCCCCGGCGGGACTAAGGCTGCGCCGCTCATGTACCAGAGGAGAACTCGCACATCGCGAAGAGCTGCTGTGATCGAGAGACCAATGCAGCTCATTTTAAGATGCAACAGCACATGCCAAACGGTTGATAGCGCGCGTCCGCACCGGGGCTATGCTGCGTGGCTTATTACAGCGACATATGTTGGCAGCGCATCAACCCTCAGATAGATGGTGAGCACTGACTGTATGTTTTACTGAATTCCCAGAATCCAAAGCGGTGTAGGGAACATCCATGCCTTTTTTTTTTCCCACGATACGTGCGAACCAGGAACAACCTCATCCACCCCTGGCGGGATTCTGGTTCCTCGGCCCAGGACAAGCGAAAGGTGGTTGATTGATCATCATTGACTTTTAACATGCCGGGATTTTCTCGCGGCGGCGGAATAATGCTTGGAGGTGGAAAATCAACGTTCCTGGAAGCCGGTGGGATGGTGTGTAGTGTGGGTGGTGGAGGGCGGACCAAAAAGAGAAGCGGCGGAGTGACCGGCAACGGGTAACTTTGGTCGATGAACGATTGGGCAATTCACAGCGCAAAGCCGGTTGTCCGCTACAAGCTGGTGCTGAAGCCTGGCACTGATGGTCTTGTTCAAGCTAAGATAGGTACGAAATACATACTTCGGAATAGACACATTGCCCCTAGTGACAACAGCCAGGAAGCTGCTGCGGCAACCGGAATGAAATTATGGGTTGGGTTAATATTCAATCCCGTTGTACACTACGCATGTCTGCCTGTGCTTGTCGACTGCCGCGGCAGTCGTGTCGGATCGAGCAGGATTGAAGCCATGTGTACTTCGTATGAGTGAGCGACTGACCCGATCTCAAATGAGGGCACTCTTTTAGCTCGGCAGCTGATAGACAATTAACTGAACTGTGCGCACTGCGCAGGTCCCTGGAGACGCAACGGGGACTCGTCCACCTTAGCAATGTCCACTGTTCGGTGTACGTAGACGGTTTAAAGTACAGATTACGAAGGAAGGTTGGTCGCGATGCCCAAAAATCCACAATGTGCCACCACATCCCGATGGCTTGGTAACGGTGAACGCATCTGATTCTAGACCATCTGTCGCTTGTGTTGCGGAGCTTCCCAATAGGTATGATCGATCTTTTGCGAGAACTGAACTCGCAGTGCACCATGCAGAATAACATCACAATCTGTAATCGTACTCTTGCAATTTGCTCAGACCCAACAATCAACGTGCCTCACCCGGGCTGCTGGAGTAGTTTCCGAAGGATCGCCTTACATGCCTACATGTACAGAGTGGTAGCCAGGGGCAAGACGGCACCAAGAGCATGCCAAGTCGTACCAGGTACCATTATGGGCACCGCTTTCGGCAATGCACTGCGCTGCAGAACCGGCTTCTTCCAGCGGCCATTTCCCATCGCAGCTTAGCTGTCGGATCCTGCGACGTCGGCTGCGCGGCCTGGGGGTACGCGTGCAATTCTGGACGGAACAACTATCATCGCACCAACATACATAGCACTTGCATCCATCAAAATACAAGCGAGGCTCAATGCTACAGTATGCTACCTTGGCTACCTAGGCATGCTTGTCTGCAATCCAGGATGCGGGCGCGAGAAGCCGAGATGGATGGATGGCGGATTACAATGATATAATCAACCGTCGCATATAGAACCCGTCCACTGCTGCCGCGCATGTCATCACCGGGAGCATCCCTTCAATCTTTCCTCTGCGCCGTTATTTCGCTGAGAAGAAGAAGAAGCCGCTAATATAGCAAGCTTGCTCTTCACTAGCTCGAACCCAACTCTCTCATTACCACTTTTTTTCTGGTCCCTCCGCTATAACTTTTACAACGGAGCTCAAAATAAAAGCACGTTCCTCCGTCGATGCATTCGTCCCGAAGAAGGACCAGGAACCACCAAAAATCAAGGCTTGAGGCCAGAAAATCCCCAGCTGTTCGGTGATATTACTCCCCAGTATTACCTGATCGAGTCCGACTGCCGACAGCAGAACACCACCCCATTCCGCAAAACCCACCACTGTCGGATGCTAGCGACTCGTATTAGCAAACTCTAATAGCAGCACGGCTACGATACAGTACTGTGTGTACAGCTGCTTTACGACGACAACGACGACGACAGCAACAAGACCCGATCATAGTCTGTGCAACGCCTGCGTAACCACTGTCCAAGTTGCACTCATCTTACAACTGTCGCACAACCATCTCTGCCTCCGCACAGTCGCTTGCAGGGGCTTGTAGATTTTTCCAGGATCGGTTCGGGGCAGAAAGTCTAATATCACATGTCTTTGCATCAGCTCGCAACCTTAAAGCAGCTTGCATCGAATCTAAACAATTTGGAACTTGTGTCTATTCTGCACCTAGCAAAGCGAACACACACAAGACCAACGTTGGTGTGGCCGGCACTTGATATTCCTTCTTGTTCCTCCTACTACCTAGACATCAACAGGCAAATAATTCGGCATTTTTACTGCAGGCTGGTTTTGCTGCTGGCTGACACACGAAAAAGAAGGGACGAAAGCTCCCGAGGTCTTGTCTCGTTTTGACTACCATAGCTGCTAGGGCGGAGGAGACAAACCACGTCCCACTTGGCACTTCGGTCTCTGGTTTGGTACCTGGCTTGCGGTCGTCTCGGGGCGTTTTTTCTTTTTAACCCCTCGTGCCTGCTACTACATTATTACGTACTACCACTAAGATCGCCCCGGACCCATCGTGATGAATCTCGCGCACGACCAGTGGGTCTTCTAGAAGGAGTCTTTTAGGGATCTTGGACCTTGGCCACAAACCCCAGGCTTGTCAATCAATAGCTTGCGTGTGTTGTTGCCCAACCAAACTCGGCGCGCAATCAAGCTGGAATAGCTTAGGTCTTCTTGGTCGGGCTGGGCTTGACCTAAGGAAACTAGGGCCTGGCGGGGCAGTTCCGGAACGTGGCCGGGGCTATTATTCACACCTGCCACTCCACCTGAAAAGCCCTTCGCGGCCAGGAACTTCCTGGTCGCCGCGGAGCAATAGGAAGAAAGGTTTTGACAAGCCGTGGGCAGACCGTTGCTTTTTGATTCTTATTAGGGTGGGATAGGAAGAGTGAGAGAAAAAAAAGTCAAAGAAGGAAAAGACGGCGACGACAAGCGACGGACGAAAAAAGAGAGAGAGGGAACCGTCACCTGGGAGAGAAGAAGAAAACATTCACCCCAAGAAAGTAACGCATCATCCTCACATCACCTCATATTGTTGTTCGCTGGCTGTTGCCATCTCACCCATCAGACACGCATCGCCAGAAAGAAGCGCAACAGACGACGTCCGACACAAAAAAAAAAGAACAGAAAACGAAATTCGACGACCACTTCGCTACGACTAACCTTTTGGCTGGCCTCAATCTGATTTATTTTTCTTTCTGTCACTTTTGACCTCGTTCACCGGTCCTCGTAAGACAACCACCACGCCAGCTCTCCGAGGGCTCCTTTCCGACAGTATTGCATACCACACGCGGAGGAGGGGGACATCCTTTTCGTCCTTGCTTACCTACATTTCTACCAACCCAACCCCAAAATCCTCGAGGTCCCGACCAACCGCAGCAACGGATTTCCATCCCGTGGTCCAGCCTATACGTGCGACCATCATCGTGGCTTGATTCTACTTGCGGCACAACGAGGCTCCCCGACGACACGCGGTCTCTTCTTTGTTGCGCGACGTTGTACCTACATCCAATCTCGTCTGTTCTTGTTCGCAAGGCATTGTGCCGATACTCGCAGCCCGATAGCTGCAGCACACAACCCACCTAATATCCGTGGGACGTCCCAGATAAGGCTCGGGCGCAGAAGTAGGAAGGCTGAAGGCTGAAGCGGCCTCAGGGGGGATCAGATCGCGTCATTGCTCGTCGCTGACAGACGTCATGGCATCGATAGTGAGTACCAATGTTTCATTAATATTCTCCTATTACCGTCTTGCCTCAAAGTCGCTACATGCCTGTCAATCAGTGTCATGCTGCTACCCTTCGCCAAACGCCCCCAATCAATCCCAATCCCAGAAGCTCCCAGTCGCAATCGCAATCTCATCCCACGCTCGCCTCACCGCTCCCCAGGTGAGCTGGTCTCGTCCGGTTGGTCCTCAAAGGGTTCTGGTCGCTTCGTTTGGGTGTTGCACCCCACGTCCGCGCCGAAGCAGCCAGCGCAGCCAGCGCATGCATCCATCTATTGCCTGTCATCTCTCACCTCCAAAAACATCATGCCACTCGGCGGCAGAGAACAAGCTTCTGACGCCTGGCGCGCATTCTGCCCACTCACTTATTATTAATTATTCCTTCCTCACGCGGTTCGGAGCGACGCGCGCACAGCCCGTCAGTGCTCCAATTTTTGCCGTATCACATCCATAGCATAGCGCGACCTGTCTCGCTCGGCTTCTACATCCTTCGTGTATCTTCTCGGGCAGCTTACGGAATAGGCACGCGCTCGTCCGCTGCCTATCTCTCTGTATTGTCTGTCTGACTGTCATTTTGTACCTCGCCGTCTGTGGCATTGTTGCACCGTCTACCCAAAGTACCCTTCCAATGATCGCCCGCGATGCCACCCTGCGCTCACCTTATTCCAACCCCCTTGCGCCAGTGACGTTCCCTTGGGCCTCTATGTCTTAAATTACCATCCATCATCTTATCCCCTTCCTGATTCGGTACCTCGGGGCGTTGTTTGCCCATATGATTCCTGCCTAAGCAGCGTCTTGACTATTGTTTTGTCGCGTTGATTGCTCTTGTCAGAAATCTCATTTGCAAGTGAAACTATGGCTTGCCCCTAAAACCGGTCCATTTCCCTAACGACGTCGATATCGATGCGCCCCCTTTCGCGCATGCTTGCTACATTGTTTAATCGTTCCCATTTCTATTCGCATCTTCAACATGATCCTGCCTTGATCACCTTTTGGTCTTTCCACCTACGCCCATCATGGTCGTAACTCAGAAACCGGCTCCGGCGCCTCCAATACTGACTTCGCATATTCAGCTGTGCCTGGCGCATTATTGCGATCTCCATGGACCGACACCACTCATGGTCACCGAAGGCCTACCAGTGCCATGTTCTAGATGTTATGATGAGACTACAGAGTCGGAACGGCCGCAAACGAGTGCCGCCACTGGTGTGCATCCGACTGTAGCAGACGCCATGCGCAGAATGTCGTTGAACAGCAACCCACGATCATCGAGTACGCCCGCAACGATTCCAGAAGTACAGCCAACGCCAGTTCAGCACTCTGTGTCCAAATCTAGCATAGACAAGTCGGCACCGTCCTCCACTATCGAGACACCGCCGCAAAGCCCACGAGATGCCCCAGAGGGCTTCAAAGATCAAGGTAGAAGCGGCACTCGCAAGGACTTCCGCAAGACATACGACGACTATGTGACGAAACGGTCAAATCCATGCCAAAATTGCGCGCTTACACTGCCCAAACGACAAGATGGAAATACCGGCAAAGACAAGACCCCCAACAGCGGGACCGACAAACCGGACATGCAAGGGCCGACATTGCGAACAAGAGCGCCGTATGCGCGTGTGTACGGGGGAGGCAGTAGAGATGCGAGTCCTCCTAGTTCGACGCCGCAGTCTTCATGCACCTCCGAGGATGAGGAGGTTTCGCCCAAACAAACGCGTGCTACCATCAGCAGAAGACCAACTACGTCAACTTCAAGATCCAGTATTTCGTCCAAGTCAGGAGTCAATACACATACGCACTTTCTCGATTACACCAGTACCCATGAGCCTCAGATCGCAAACACCTACTCGATTGTGCGGAATTCTTGCCTGCGCACACTCTCCTTTGAGACACTCCCGCGCCGAGCGGAGCATAGTTCAGCGAACAGTTCCACCATGAGTAGTCCCGTGTCCAGTGTTGCGCCTCAGCTACCTACAAACTACAATATGCCGCCTCTCTCGGTAAACCCAGCATATATCACCGCAACGCCTACACCTCAGTCGGCGGCATCAGGAGGACCAATCTTCTTTGGAGACTCCATCAACGGATACACCACGGCATACATCTTTCGCATACCCGACATGCACGCGCGCGGAAGGAAACGTGTCTACGCTTTCCTCGCCTTGACTACACATCGCGAAAGGTTAGCCATGAAAGTCTTTGGCTTCATTGCAGCGGCATTCAGAGACTTGGCACAATGGGTTCAAGATCTGGCCGAAGCTGAGGCGGAGCGCGAGCGCGAGAAGCTCGAAGAGCAGGGTGGCCCAAATAGCAGCCGAAGCTCCTACACTGGCGGCTTTGAGCGAGGCCCTCGTGACAGTGGCATTGGTCTCGGCCTCAGCGGCGGAAGTATCTCAGAGCGCGACCGGGACCGGGACCGAGACAGCGGAAGCAGCTTCCTGACCGGCGGCAACCGCACTGGCTTTACCAACAGAATGGGCATGGGTGGATACATGGGTCCCGGCGGCTTTGCACCCAAAGCGCGCGGCCTGGCTGAGCTGGTCGGATTGCCCGACTTCTTCATTGAGCTGCACACAAGATTTGTGCGCCTTTTGCTAGAACTCGGCGTTGTCTTGGGCTCATAAGCAAGCCAATGAACGACAATTTTCAACACTATATAGAAGCGATACCCCAACATGGTGCGGTTACGAGTAACCCCCCGACATCACTGATCCGCATCCAAACGGATGTCGATCAATCTAGTTACAATACGATACCCGCCAAGTCTGCACTTGAGCATGTGCCAGACTGGCATTGTACAACAACACTCGACAAGCTTCATCCAATTCAGGACAAGGAGCACGAGAGCTCTGATAATGGCTCGAACAAACCAATCATAGAATGTGCGGCGAAGAAGGACCGCCTGCAGGCGATGTGATCTGCACAGCAGATGACGACTCGTCACGAACCTTTTGGGATCGTGTCGAACTAACTACATTGCGCCGATTAGACTTGCTGCGACAGATAGAAGGATGGGTACGAAACTGCTGGCCGGTAATGATAATGAGCAACTGTAACATTACTAGCTGCTCGGAGGGACGGTTTTCGACAAAAGATCTCTCCCGACGAGAAGGGACACAAAAGAATGGTTTCAGAAGAATAGATAAAAGAACTGGGAACCCGTGTCCATTGGGGACCAAATGTATGTATACTTTGACTTGCAGGACATGATCAAGGGAGAGAAAGACGGAGTTCATCATGTATTGGTACCAAAGGGGAAAAAGAACGAACAATGTAAAATCATTCCATGCAACACCTCTGCCCTGGTATCTGTGTAATCGCTGTTCATAATAACACGCTCTGTGGTATCTTGTGACTTTTCGCAGAATCTATACATCATTTGGCTGTCAAGCATCGTGCAAATACAGAATTCTATGGAAACGGCTTTTTGCCACGGACATGTAATTATGGGGCTTGACTTTCACTCGTGGTAAGCATTTCGCACCCGAGTCGTATTGTGTGATCTGTACTGCACAATGTGATCTGTATTATGAGCGAGTCACTGAAAAGTATGGGGTCACAACGTTTTATGCACCACCCAATGCTCACCAATGTGATGCAGCATTTCGGTCGGCTCGAGACATCTCACGCAAGGGGGATGACAAATTCATCGTGCGGGGTTGATAGGTATGAAGCCTCTTTTGCAGAACATCATCTTAGGCCGATGACGGGATACACACATGACGCCTGCTTCATTGCTAGCTTTAAAATAGTGTACAGCTGCAGTAAGGCCAAATACATATCTTGATTGGACCTTTTGCAATGATCCACAGAACACTGTGACGGTGATATATTTCCTCCTTTCATGCAAGAATTGGGCGACGGTGAAAACGATATGATTTCCCGAGCCATCCTTCGACGTATCTTCGCCCCGGCCTTTTGTGCCGACAAAAATCCTTTATTTGTAGAAATCAAACTTGTTGTCATCACTTGTACCCTTGACTTGGGCAGAGTAGGCATCCTCTAGATCGACCTGAATGATGTTGTAGCGGTTCTTTCTCACAGCACGAAGACCGGCTTCCTGCATAATTGCAGCAATGACGGCACCGCTTAGGGGATCGTTTCTGGTGATCAAGCTGTCCAAATCAACCTCTGGTGCCAAGCTCATCTTGCTCGCAATTGTTGAAAAGATGAGACGTCTCTCTCTGCGATCCCTCAAGCTGGGGAATTCAATCTTTCGGTCGAGACGTCCGGGACGCAGCAAGGCAGGGTCGAGTGTGTCGGCTCGGTTGGTGGCCATGATGACCTTGACGTTGGAGGTTTGATCGAAACCATCCATCTGGTTTAGCAGCTCGAGCAAAATACGCTGCACTTCTCGGTCGGCACCCGTCTGTGCGTCGAATCGCTTCGTGGCAATGGCGTCGATTTCGTCAATGAAGATGATGGCAGGAGAGTTCTCGCGAGCCATCCTGAATACATCACGCACCATACGTGGACCCTCACCCAGGTACTTCTGAACGAACTCTGAGCCAACCACACGGATGAAGTTGGCCGTTGTCGAGTTGGCAACAGCCTTGACAAGCATGGTCTTTCCGGTTCCGGGGGGTCCGTAGAGCAGAACACCACGGGGAGGGTCGATACCAATCTGTTTGTACAGGTCAAAGTGCGTAAGGGGGAGCTCGACGGCTTCCCTAATCTCCTGCTTCTGCATATCCAGGCCACCAACATCCGCGTAGGTAATGTCTGGCTTCTCATCGGCGCCCAACATGGCGATGGACGAGTCGGCCTCCGGAGGCAGGATGTCGACGAGGGCATTGGAGTGGCGGTGGAGTGCAACCGAGGAGGAAGGCTTCAACTTCTCGCGATCGAGGGTAGAGAGAATGCGAACAACATAGTTGGATCCGGTGCTGGACTGTACGATACCAGTGCTATGACATGATGTCAGAACATGATGATGGGGAGGTAAGTGGGTTATTGTTGAGGCAGGAAGCTTACTTTTGGTCAATAGCCTCCATAAACTGGCCAATGACTAGCGGAACACTCTGGATGCGCTTGATCTCCTCCTGTGCCCGAACGAGCTCGCGCTTCAAGCTTCGCTGCTCATCCTTGATGTACTCCTCCTGCAGCTGAATGTACTCAAGATGCCGTTGGAGCTTCTTCAATGTGGCGTACTCGTCTCCTTCTTGTGATGATAAACCCTCGATGTTCTCGACGTTGGGGATGGTGGAAGGGATGGGCTTATTGTGAGGCGCCACCGTGTTGGCTGGGTTCTCGACTGCGACGTCGCCCATGATGACTTCTGGACTGCCGGATGAATAGAAACGAGGACTGGTGATACAGAACAGGGACGGTGTTTCAATAAGTTTTCGTCGGCAAGAGCGTCAAGATGATCGAAAAGTGAAATGTCAGTGTCGGGATGGTTGTTTGGATGCGATTAATGGATTACGATAGAGATGAAGTCAGCTAGGTAACTTCCAGAGCTCCAGAGTACGTACGCCAGCCTTTCAGCCTTGAGCTTGGACCTGGAGTGGAGCCTGGGAACTGCTAGCCAAATCAGCTGGCAGCAGCTGGGCTGGCGAATGAGTGCAGCAGACATCATTCATCTGCATACAATCGATTGTGGGTCTCTGTATGGCATTGTCGAAGGTCGACATGAATTGATGCTATTGGGACAATCGTGGTGGCCAGATTAATGACTTGTTTGAATCAAATTCCACTAAAAACCGGCAAGTTATTGTGAACAGCATTCTCGCTTTATCGTTGAGTTGTATTGTTGCTATGCAGTCGCACTAAAGGTGCAAGGCAACCTGGAACGTGGGAGTAGCTCAACTTGCTTGGAGGGGTTGATCATACGGTGGAAGGTAAAGTTATTTAACCTACATACTTTGCATACTTGGTCAATGTCGTTAGTTTCGTCACTGTGAGCACCGATATGTCCTCCTCGTTGTATTGACTGTGATGACAGTATATGAATGCAAGCAAGTATCATCATGTCTGTAGTGTCTAGCATAGGATATTCCTGTATCTGTTACTCGCAGCGGTAAGCTGTAACGGGTCAGTGGGTCGCTCGATACAGTCCTTCAATTGGTCCTTCCTTAAAGTCGCCCTTTGAATTTAGTGCCTTTTGTAGTGCAGATAACACATGTTTCTGCAACAGCCAGAAGTTCTGCATGTGTTGAAGATGAGGCAGTTGATGGGTACCTTACTTCGCAACCGAAAAAGGAGTGTAAGCAATCAAGATTTGTTACAACCAATGAACACTGTGATGCAAGTTCTGTACTCCGACATGGCCCAGCCACAAGTGATGCGACTGTTATGCTAAGCATTTGTACGTCTGTATGTTGATCTGTGAGGTACGTAGTCATAATCCTGGTGGCCTGAGTGCTTGCAGATCGCTTGTGGAGGCCCTGGTAGCTGATCGCACGTACTATGCAGTGGAAACATGGAACTATTGGAACTTATTCCGTCGTCTTTTTGACAAAGAATGCAACGAACAGAGAATGTTTGCTGCTGAATACAGATATAGGCATGATGAGAAGCAAACTTTCTGGTTAAGAAAGCAATGCAGGTTGGTCGACATTGAGGTCTTCTTGCATATCCTCCGACATATTGACAACAGCATCTATTCCAAGAGCTTGACGGTATTGGATTTCCTCCACCATGTTCAAAGCAACGAGGTCATACGTGGTGCCCGCCCCAGCTCTAGGTACATGACTAGCCTGAGCCAGGAACCAATGGACTGATCGAAAGCCAACCAGCAGCACCCCAACCCCGCGGCCAATTGCTTGCCTCACCCAACCTGAGGCACCCTCTATCCTCTTGGACCCTGAATCGCTGCCGAGTTGGGCGTCTGGGGGCTTGCATTCATCCATGTATGATGAGTTTGGTGTGGGTTGAGCAGTCAAGTTGCCTACCGGTCGACAGTTAGGCAGGCTCCAGTCCAGCCAGAGCTACCTAACTAAATGCTACCTACCTACCTACCAAGCCTACCATACCTTTATGTCTATCCCACCTGCAGTCACAGTCCACTGCACCTGGGATCCCCGTCCCGACTCTTCCCCGACCGACCCCCAGGTGACTCTTTGACGCAGCTTCCCAACTTCCAGACCTCCGATCTTCTCCTTCTCTTCCTTCAACTCAACCCATCTTATCCGCCTCGGCTTCTTTCGTCTGTCTCGCGAAATTAAATGTTCACAGTCTGTGCCAAATTGTTCAGTGCGTGGAGTTGGCGGTTGTTCTTCTATAGCTCAACACTTCCGTCCTAGCCTTTGTCTACTTCATCAATCTGACCCAGCTGCTCGTCGTCATCTCTTATCACTGATTACCGTACCGTACAATACCACTCAGCCCGACCGCCCGAGCGACCCAACGATTTCGTGATCCTGCTTCCTTCTGTACCACCGCACAGCCTCAACTTGACGAACACCGCAAACATGTCCTCTACAATCAAGATTCCAACCACACGCAAAATGACGCAGAGTGCTGGCTCAGTTTCGTCGTCGTCGTCGTCTTCGTATTCCATGTCGCCTCAGAAGACCCCAGAACTAGCCAAGGCTACACCGTCACAATCACCCATGGTGCCTGGTGCACTTTCCTACATACACCAGAGACGTCCGAGCCTACTCAGTATGTCTATTCACTCGATAATTTGTCATGACTCTATTCTAAACATGAACTGACTCTCAAACCTATCAGGCACCTCATTCAGCAAGGAGGAGTGCACCGTCATCAACGTAGGCGATCCTGATGGGCCGCCCCGCCTGGTAAGCCAGCCCCCACTACTCGCTCCACACAACTGCCCCCGGATCGAGCGCCCTGTGACAGGGTCGTCTCAAAGTCATTAGTGTACTGACCATAACTGCAGATTTCCTACTTGTCCTCCAGCCAGGGCTTCGTTTGGAACCCCGAAATCTTCGTACCGTCTTACCTCGACATTGACACGGGATCCCTTGAGATCAAGCTCGACCCAGTGCATGAGATCCTTTTGTCCGACGAAGAAATAAGGCAGATGCTCCCACAATAAATCATTCTTTGAGTCTGCCGTGTCGAGCTGCAAATACGTTGGATTCCATATATCAAAACGGCAACACAAATGGACTACACAAATGGACATGCGGGAACATGTATCTGGAGATGCACACCAGGTCACGGGCAAGTTAATCCTGGCCAGCGTGACTGCATCTTGGACGTTTTGTCGCTTTCGATTGTTGAAACGAGTTGCACTGTGGTACCCTGAATGATATGTCGACTACACAGTGGCTACAACAAAAGCACGTCCCAACCCCGCGCACAACAACCAAGAGAAGGAAGACTTTGCCTGCTTGCAATTTGTATTAACGATGGTGGGGTACATGTTTAACGATTTAGGAGTTGCTTTTATTGGTTGCTTTATTCTTTCTCGCGGGTATGGATTGGCGTTGGTGGAACTTCCCAGTCTTTACTCAACAACAACAACGGCGTTTGCATCATACTTTGAGGTTACAGGACGGTGGTTGCGCATGGGCGCTGGCTTTCTGCAGGGAGTTTGTTATGGTTTGCGTTAGGCATAAGATTCCCAACTCCGTCACTGGTACCTGATAGAGAGCTTTATAAATTAGTCATTCCACGTCGAATCAAGTTGACTATGCAAGCCATGCTCGCTTTGCTATGCGATTGGGGAGAGTGCGTTGAGCTGCCATGACGACTTGCTCCCAGTAAATCACCCATTTTGTGCTAGCGACTGCGCTTATGATGTACTCTGAGAGTTACAAAGTACTTGCATGTTGGGCCCAGGTGGTACAACGTGGCTGGCGCCGAGGGTAATTTTGACTCAAATGTATCTGTCACTCGGCAGCCTGACCGATGTGTTCGACACAAGGAGTCCAAGTCTGTGTCAAATAATATATATCAAAGCATTCAATCAGACCGAGTGCCGGTGTAGGTCAGCTCCAATCCAAGATTGGTTCCCTAATGATAACAATTGACCCACATGAAATGTGCACCTGGTTGCCTGCACATGATAGTAAACCGCATTCGGGCATGAAGCCCACCTTTGATCGTGTTTATGAAATACGCTAAAGAGCAACTTTGAACTAGCATTACCGGCTGCAGCGGCTGCGTGGACCTTTAGCTTGCGTTGATCAGTCGCTAAGCTAGGGTGCATTAAGGATAGCTATCGGAGCATAATGGACAGCGGCCGTTTGACACAAACGTCAGCATAAGCGCTGTTGGTGTCGTTGTACAGGTTCACATCGCTTCCTTCGAGAAAGCCAGGAATGTATCTGGATTTAATGGTTGGAATATCTTGCAACTGCCGAGTCCATTGTCGTCATCAGCCAAAGAACATCCTCCTTACCTTCGGGCGAAGACCGGGAGCGCGGTATCTTGCTCGGGTCCGTTGAAACGGGCAAACGCGTGGCCTTTGAAGTCTGTGGCCATGACAGGTTGGTTAGGGATGCAACCATGTGCATTCCTCAGTATAGCGACCTACTACATATTTCCAGTGGTACGAAAAGGTCGGAACGGACATGGAACAATCAAATGTCTTTGTAGGAGACTGCGTGATGTTGCGGAGATGGTGAGATACTGCGAATTGAAAAGTAGTAACCGATACCCGATAAAATCAGATATGATGACTTTATGATGGCATGCCAGAGGATTTGAGTACGGACAAATTTTATTGCAGGACTAGCAATCAAGTATAAAAGGGTATATTAATTCCTCGCATGAGGATATTTCCTTTAGAAGACGATTCCCAAGAATGATGACAAAGAAAAATGATGAATGAGGGTAAAATGATGATAACGCCGCGCCATGATGAAAACAAGAGATTCCAGTTCCTAGCCTCGAGGTCTGCTGCTCCTCTCTCTTCTTCTTCTTAGTGGTTTGGTTGCGCACTCGTCGCCGCCGTCGGCCCCATGGACACGAGACTCAGAAAGATATTCCAGAGAAAGCCCACGCACGACGAGACAATGACGCGCCACCGCACCGGCACCCAGAGGAAGTTGCACATGGCCACAATGGGCCACAGGTTCCAGCCCGCGCGCAGCAGCCTCCAGAGCTTGTCGTGGACGACGACAAAGACGTCGGAAAAGTGCGGCACGCGCGCCACGTTGGTGATGATGAGGAAGACGGAGATCATGACGCACAGGCCGACCGTCTGGTCCGCGACGAGCTTGGCCACCACGTTTCTCCAGCTGACCCTGGTGGTTGACGTCGACGCCGAGGCCGGACCTCCCCCAATCGTCGGGTCCGTGGGCACCGCCGCCGCGGGCAGCGGGGGGAGCGAAATGGCCGTCACGTCCTTGTCCTTTTCGCCGGGCGCGAGGACGGGCAGGCCGCCGGGCGGGCCCGGGACGATGTGCGTAGGGAACTGGCGCTCCAGCAAGAGGTGCCAGATGTAGCCAATGTGCGCGCCGATGAAGCCAAAGATGGCAAACTCAAGGATGCGCTGGCGGTCCAGCGGCTGCGGGTCCTGGGAGCTCCATTGCACCACCAGCTGCGCGGTCAGGTTCGCTCCGGCCTTGATAAAGGTGTTGTGAATCGCCGTCGATAGCATAGACGGCATGATGGGCGACCTTTGAGATGTTCCTCCTCCCTCTCTTTTTCTTTGTGAAGTGGCTGCCTGCTGGATGTAGTCGTCCCTTGCTTACCTAGGCTTGGGGCCCGTCTTCGACCCCACAGCCCGGCAAGGAGCAGTTGGTTCTTTCTGCCGTTGTGTTTGAACAGCTTCTGATATGAAATGCAACAACGAGCGAACGAGTGTCTCTAGACTTTGATGTTCCTCCTCTCCTGGTCTGAAGTTTTGTTCTGTTGTGATTTGTATTTGGAGTTGATGGTCACGCGACCATGTCTCTCCCTCTCATGATCTGACTGGCATTTTTTTTTATGGGATCCAAAGGGATGGATCATGGGTAAGTAATTGAAAGACACGTTGACAGTGTTTCGTAATCTCGGTATTTTCCGCCAGGCCGTTTCGGGTAACGGTCAACTTTTTTGACGTGTGGGGGGACGTTTCAGGGGTGTTGAACGCTAAATGGTTTGAATGGCAGATGGTTCCTGGATTCAAATACTCCCAATTTGGAGCGCCATTTATAATCATACCAATAAATTCAATTTCAATTTATGGATAGTGTACTCATCTTGCCAATGGAGAATCTTGGAGATTCAGGTGATTGGGTGAAATTCGATATTTCGCTTTCCTACTTATTGCTTCAGTGGTTCAATGCGATCATCCCGGGGGAGAGAATCTCAGAGGTGCATGCGGGAACACCCATGGGGACATGATAAACTTGCATTGAAGCTGGGAACATGCTGATCTCAGATCGCCCGGGAACATGTTATGTGCGCTACACGACAGAAAGAACAAACACATTGGGTAAAGTTGATCTTTGATGCGGGGTGGGACATGTGTTATGCATTTAATATGCTCATCAACGTGTGAGGAAGCATGATTCAGTACCGGAAACCCCGGGTCGCCGTTTGAACCCTTGATCGCCGCTCGGTCTGCCTGCCGGAATGCTGCGTCAAATCTGCCAGGACTCTTCTATAGTTGTCGTCATTTCCATAGATAGGTCACACAGAGCTGGAAAGCATCGCGAGAGCCCTGCGACTTTCAACAGCGGCGCTTGGTCGTTACAAGTCCAGTGGCTAGTGGTGCACTGTGTGCGTAACCCAACGCATTAATTGATTTCAGTAAACAGGGTCAAGTTCTCTGGGCATGTAGCTGAGTATAATACCATCATTGCTTGCATCATGTTTTGCTTCACCATGATACAGGAAATGATTAATTTGATATATTCCTGGCACCGCTATCGCAGTAAAGCTATTACAGTCATGACGAATGGTCTGACTCACTCTAAGCTGTGGCAAGTTGAAATGGCGCGGTATCACGTGATCTGGGAGCACGCAATATTTGCTTTCGATTTGCACCATCCGGCTCAAACCATATCTGCCAGGACTATATCAGTGCTTCCCGTTTCGGCAACCGCACTTATTGGTAACCTTCTGTGCCCTGCCTAGTACATTAGAGTATCGTTACCATCTACCCTTTTGTTGGCCTCTTACGGCAACAAGGGCCGCGTATCATGGTGATGCACATGCATGTGATATCGGGGGCTCACGCACTGCGGCCCCTGGGCGCAAACAGCATAAAATGTCGATTCCTTTCGCCGTCGCTACAGGCGCCCAGACTGGGCAGCCTAGCGCTTTCGAGAGCGACTGGAATCATGGGCTTCAATGATATCACAAAATACGGGTCGCCCGTCGCCGCCTACTCGACGAGCGCGGCGGGGCAGCAGCAGGTCTCGGCCATTGTCGTGGGCGGAGGTGCTGCTGGTATCGCAGTTTTGGGAAATTTGTTGGAAAAGATTGGCCACGGCAAGATCTCCTGGGTCGACACGGAGTTTAATGGTGGACGCATCAACCGCAAGTACCGGGAAGTCCCCAGCAACACCAAGGTCGGACTGTTCCTAGCATACGGCGAGGCAACGGAGCCCTTCCGTCAGGTCATTGAGCGCACGCCACAGCCAAATGCCATCACGGCACTACAAGAACTACCACAGGACGGCACATGCTCTCTGGGCAAGGCAGGAGACATGTTGAAGCTGCTTTCGGATGGCCTGGTAAAGCACCCACGTATCGACCTCCACCAGGGCAAGGTCACAGAGGCTAGCTTGGACGGAACGGTAAGAACGCTTTCTCAATGTACATGATAGAGCATGTGGACTAATGAGAAAGTCCCACAGAGCGCTGAATGGTCTTTGAACATCAAAGACTCAAAGACGGGTGAACTAGAGAGCCGCGTAGCTCCCCTCGTAGTGTACTGCACAGGGTCTTCACCCACAACGGTTCAGCTCCCCATAACATCAACCTCGGTCCCCGATAACCTAGATCTCGACATAGCACTCAAACCATCAGAGCTGGCGACTACGATACCAAGCGACAAGGACGTCACTGTTGGTGTAGTAGGCGCATCCCACTCGGCCATCTTGGTCATCATGAACCTAGTGAAGTTGGCCCAAAGCACGCACTCGAAATTGCGGGTAAAGTGGTTTGCCCGTTCGCCCAGTCTCAAATACGCCATTTACAAGGACGGATGGATCCTGTATGACAATACTGGTCTCAAGGGAGATGCTGCCAAATTCGCAAAGGAACAGCTTGACGGCGAGAGGCTAGACGCCAGCGACGCCGGAAAGGTCGTGCGGAGGATCGACTGCTCCGGCGGTGCCGCCAAGGAAAAAGAGGCCATGCAGCGCGAGCTTCCCGAATGTGACTGCGTGGTCCAGGCTGTTGGCTTCACCCGCGATCCGCTCCCTGTCACCAAGCAAGCCCTCGACTTTGACCACAAGACCGGCGGCTTTGTCGACGCCACCTCTGGCAAGGAGTTGCCAGGACTGTACGGAGCAGGCATCGCCTTTCCGGAAAGAGTCGTTGATCCCGAGGGCAATGTCGAGCACGCCGTCGGCTTTTTCAAGTTTATGAAATTCCTCAAGCGCGTTGTACCGGAATGGGTAGCAAAGACGCACCCATAGAATAAAGACTAGAAGCGCAAGACGATGATGGACTAGAGTCTGTCTGATGATATAGACCATCTTTGGGCATAGCAATGATTTGCGGTATCAAGATGCATGTACATTACACCAAGCATAATTATTGAAGGAAAAACCAACGGATCTGAGCAGCATGAGACCCATCCGACGGTGATGATTATGTTAGAGAAGTGCCGATTCATTTTCAGGCAATCATTATTAGAATATTGGCTCTATCCACCTACTTTGTGCCCCGGAGCCGACAATTACCAGCCCTTTCCGTGAACAGTTATGCACCCACATTCGAAGTTGTTGTTCATCGCGGCGCCGGCCACCGGCTCGCTGTAACTGCATTTTTCATGATCAGCTCCCCCAGAGGCTCGATTTCACAATGCAAATCGATATTCGTTCGCAGCAGTTGAGACTAGCTGCGAGACGTCATACATACAGGCATTCCAAAATATCATACCTTACTCAAAGGTGACCAACCGGCGGGGAGCATGTTTTTATAACCGGGCAAAGAATCTCGCCTCTGTTTGTTCAGCTTCGAGTACCTGCTGCCCAGCTTAATGACAAGCAAATCTTTCACTTTCCATCAACTAGGTATAAATAGGAAATATCTTTCATGCTAAAGCTAGTGCAGAGGCTATAATGTTTGAATTATACCTTACAAGCATATAATACATGACGCGGTATGCGTGCATCTGACAATGTTGCCTTGCTCTCGACGTTTCCCAATATGCTCACAATTTTCGACGCCACACAATTCACCGAAATGTATGAAACACGCTTGGGTGCCCTGTTAATATAGCGAATGGTTTTTTTGTAAGCGCCTGCCTGCATATCAATTACAAAACCCCAACGGTAAGGAAGAGTTGCCACTATATATAGCACGGCCGTAGGGAGGGTTGCACTAGCTACTGCACAATTCATCAGCCGCAAACCACAAATACAACACCAGCTGTATTGCCAAAGTGAGAGGATTGGACGAATCCAGGGTCACCAAATACAGAAAAGAGTGTTGTATTGGGGGCCTACTGCCAGCCATACCTGGCAAGTGAGTACTATAATGCCATTGGGGGCCAGAAACCCCCAGCTCACCACGCCACACAGCTGCTGGGCTATAGCACATCCCCGAAATCGACCTTGCCGACTTATATAAAACTATCCAATTATGTGTTCTCGAGGTGTTTTGTTGTTTCCATGGAAGTTGCATCGTTTAAATCTTTTTGAGAGATAAGGAGTCATTTACCTTCTTCGATCCACTTCCGATAGTCTGCGTCGATTTGTCCAATTACTCTTTAGAACTGGCATCTATGAATGACACCACAGATCGCGCGAATGGAGATGCCGACGACGCCGCAGACATGGACATAAGGCCCTCATTATCAAGCAGCAGCCTTCCACAGCTTGGCCACGAGATACTCCACGGTGACAACATCACCCTGTGCCCTCAAGAGGCAATGACGCAATCACACGCAGCAAATCCGCCCCCCAAATACAAAGCTGTAGATCAAAAGGCTCAACCTTCTGATACCGCCCAATATCACTCAGAGGACCCAGAAGGGAGTCATCCATTTCCGCACGCGAAGAGGTCCATCTCCGAGGCTGTCGGGCGTCTGAACATATCCGTTTTGTTTGGTGGAGCGATCCTCTCATCTGCTGCTATCAGCTTTCTAATCTACTTGTGGACTGATCGAAGTTCCGGTGCGGATGGGCAGAATGCCAGTTACACATGGCGCTATATCATTCTGGGTTCATGGCTGCCTCAAGTGATTACTATCTCTACCTTGGCACTCCGTGTTTCGATCGGCGCGCAGACGGCAATTTGTACCTCGTTTGTGGCCGCCTTGACGCTGGAACGCCGTCCTACACCACTTGCCAAGGTTGCAGCTATATCAGCATTTAGGTCGCTAAATACGAGTCCTCGAGCTCTTCTATGGGAGATGGTCGGTAAACAGTCCGTGTCTCACCCGCTACATCCAGAAGCCTTTCTGTTCATTCTTTTGGCTATAGCAAATGTAGCAATCCAGTTCTCGTCGACAATCCTCTTCGCGGATCTTCAAAGCACTTCGGTCGTCGGCTTTCCATACCGGACTGACGTGAAGATTAATTTGAACGAAGAAGATAATGTCTTTGTTACCAGATGGTCGTGGCCGCCCCGAGATTATTCCTTGTTCGGAGAACTGCCGACAAATTATTCGGCCGATCCCAATCCATATGGTCTGAGCGATACTGGAGTCAAACGTCACGCAATGCTCCCATTAACCAAGGACAGGACAACTTTGCGCAGCTATCGAGGCTCTTCTATCGTGATGAGTTCCCGGGTAGCATGCATGCCACCAGTCGTATCTGGTGAGATCAGAGGCCTCTTGGATCCACTCAACAATCGCCGGTCCGGGACCATGACAGGTAAAATCGTGTACGAAGAATCCCTAAAGAGAGCCAACTTGGGAGCATCAGATGGTTGCGGTTCAAGCAACTGTTCGGCAACTGTGCCATTTAGCTGCAGTATTCCAAACACTATTCGTGGAGAGCAGCCGGTAGTTTCCTCTTTCTGTATACCCCAGACATTTTATTCACAGTACGTCTCGAGCTGGAAATTAGATGACGATCCTTGGACGCCAGATGCCCTTATGGTCCTTGTTTTCAGCACCAACATTGACGGTGATGGATGGACCTTCATAGAAAATCAGACAAACGCATTGCCCGAGCCTCGTCCTCTGGGAGAGTGGCAATCTTTTGATTTTGGGTCGAATCGTGAGTTGAATATGACACTCTGCTTCAACGCAATGAATGTCATGTTATCCAACGTATCATTGGTTACCAAAAAGAATCTTGTGGAGCCGAAGATACGATACGGTCTCAATGTCTCTGATACAGAAAATGTTCGAAGGTTCCTTGGAGCAGACCCTAGGGTGCAGGATTTGGAGGATAGAGGGGTACTCGTGATGGACACTATTACCGATCCGACTGATCAAGTCTTTGGTAGTCTCAACGGCAGTGAGTTACCCGACTCTCAAACAAGCAGCGCGGGACTGGGGTTCTACTTGACACCCACGGGCGCGAATCAGACATTTCCTGGCTGCGACATGTGCGAAGGAGACTTTGAAGGAGCTGCCAGAGACTACGCCAGGATATTCCTCGACATTCTGACGAGTACAAATAGAGCCGCTGTCGCTGTCCAGACTGTTTACACCATGCTTGCGCAAAGCATACATGACCAGATGCTGGACTTTTTTACAGTCTCGACTCCTGTAAAGGTTGTCCAAACCGACACTTCGACTATCCCCACCAGCTTCAAGGGACTGATCACTGTAGCGGTCCTTGTCCTCGTCAACGACTTGTGTATACTTTCCCTGACAGGGTTGTACATCTACCATTCACAATACACAATGATTGGGGATTTTTGGCATGCTGCTTCGCAAATGGTTGGCAATACGACGGAGAAAATATTGGACAAGGGAAACCTATCGAAAGACTCCAGGATCTTTGAGAGCTCCGAGGGAAACGAACGGGTTCAGCTGGAAAAGTCCGCAGAAAGTGGTCGGATTGGAATCGTCGAGGTCAAGCACGCCATCAACACGCCCAGTGTCTTGCAGTGGGTCAGTAAAGTCTATCAAAGCACACAGGGGATGGTGAAAAGACAAACATCTGGGCTTTCCAAAATGACCCAGTCAAGAACGCAGAACTCCGCGTCTGAAATGGAGAGCGACAACTGAATCCCTTGGTCTAGACATTGGAAGAGACAAACCGAGGAGTTTTGGACGATGAGTGATTCATCCATTCGCGGAGCAAGCTTTTCTCGAAAATTCCATCTAGTAGATTAGTATCCATATTCCTGCGTTTCGCTTCACTTTATACATGCTTCGGCACCATGGAAGCAACTTTGCACCCAAGTCTAGATCAGCAGTCAAGGCATGTATAAGCATGTTGAACGAATGGATTAACAAATTTCTGTTGTTCAAACTAACAATCTACATGAAATAAGCATAGAAAGAAAATGGTTATATCGCACATCTCTGCTGAGTGCTATAGTGAACGCTAATAACGAATGTTGCTTGAGAAGAGTCCAGTGAGACCCGAATCATAACAATGTGCTAGATACCCGATGTTTTCTGATTCATCGTGATACGTTCCTTACATTCCTTACAAGTCCGGATGTGTCGATTGTTATTATCCGTCCTATTTTTCCGCCTTCTTCCGCAGGGCAAGTCAACTAGCGGCGCATGAACAGATTCCATGTGACGAGCAAGATGCTTTTTCCCATTTTGGCCACCGAATGCTTTGGCTTGACAGCCAGCAATCGTGCACTGGTATATCTGTAGTGACGTCCGAGCCGCAACTGTCCTGTGATTTATATGTCAGTTTCCTGTATCAGAATCGACACCGAGAGAGACATGCTCACCGACGCTGAGCTTGAGATCGTCTCCGTGTCGATCCACTGGAAGTCACCCCAGAAGAATTGCCCGTAGACATGGGATTTGACTGGACATCCCTAAGCATCTCGCCTTCCTGGGGCGTAACAGGTGGATCGAAATTGCTGTACGATTCCATTGGCAGCCAGCCAAGAGTGTTCGAGGATCCAGTTGCCAGTCCATCCCACTGCGTCGGGAAATCATATTGATGAGCGGGTGCAAACGAATGAGACGGCGGAAGTGTCCCAAAATTAGGGTTCTGCATTGTAATGTTGGAAGGTACATATGGCTCAGGGAGCGACGGTACTGGGGCCCACTGATGATAGGCACTTGTTGTTTGTTGGTTGCCAACGTTCAGAAATGGCGAGTTTTCGAGGGGCCCTCTGGACGAAAGACCAGCACGGAGAACAGGACGATGCTGTAAGAAGGATTGGTAATTCCACATGATGAATGTATCTTCTTTGGACTGGTCCAAAGAGCAAAATATGATCGTCGCAATAATATGTGGACAACTTTGCTGGAGATCGCTCTCGCATGCTCAAAGCAATACTCGCCCAAATGTCATTACTGGTGGGCTTAAACAACTCCATCTCCCCTCGAACATGATCGCCAGCCTAATCGTCCCAGGATAGATACATCGCAGGGCTATAAGGCGGATATGTACCAAAAACTCTGAAATTACTGCCCTATGCTGCCTTACAACGTTTCCAGTCATGTCATTGGATGGCCTCGTTCGACTAGCTATACCTTAACTCAGACCAGCCCTATGAGCCCTACCAGCCTGCAGCCCTATCAGCCCTTCCCCGTTGAGTCGTGCATTGAGTCACGCTGCATTGGAGAGTCCCGCCACCGGACCCCCGACAGGCTGCCTCTAATTCGCAGTCCCTACCTCTTTAAGCCCTAGCCCTTAAAAAAAGCGTCTACCTAGATATATATATTATTTCGTATGTGCCATTTAAGGCAGGTGGTCGAGGGCAGAGGGCGCTGAAAACTCCGGTCTTTTAAGCTGCCAACCAATCAATTTGGGCGACGGAACATGTCTGCCCCCTACTCTGCGGTTGTTCAAGGCCAACGAGACCCTCAGGCAAGAGAATTTGAGTCTTTATTCTCCGGTCCTTCGGCAGGCAGTGGACCGGACAGCAGTACGATTACTGCGCAGCGCCATGAGGCAGATAACCCTACACTTTCACTAAACGCCACAGAGCTCACGAATTGCTTCAATACCTACACCCACAACAATGATAGTTTTTCTTGCACCCTCCCCGAAGCGGAATCGGCCTACCAAGACTCATTATATCTAGATGGTGAATGGGAGCACCTAAAGGGATGCGATACTAGTTCCGCGCGCGAGGATTCTGCGATGGACCCTGCCCTAGACAAGTCGGGCTCCCAGGGACTTACGAGAGAACAAAACCTACACCGGAATCGTGGCGACAGCGGTTACCACTCACTTTCAAGTTACAACGAACTCGAAATCAATCATCGAGAGTCAATGAGCCTCAACAGTCCAATGCCGGGTCTCCAAGATACAAGCACATCTGATGACCGGGGCGCGCTCTTGGATGGTGCAGGACTCAAGTCACAAGCCATAGATCTTGGTCGTGGCCGATACAGGGTAGATCTAGTTCCCAGGGAACGCAAGAGCTTAGAGCGGGATCCTGTGCAGCTCGATTCACACGAACCCGATATGAGATGCTCGAGCAACGGAGCCAATACGCCTTCGGACCCCGTAGGTTGCTGGAGAGAGGTATCAGAAAACATCAAAACGACGATGCTCTGTCCAAACGCTGTCATTTCCGGTCGAGTGGAAAAAGACTCGCTAAAGGCGTCAAGAGGGTTTGAATCACGACTCCAAACCGTCAATTCAATTCCCAAGCAATCTAGCAACAACAGTCTTCGTCAGACTTTTGAGAAATCTAGAGATGTCCGTCAGCATCCATTGAAGACTGAAGACACCCAGAGAATGATTGCACTCAATATTCTTTGTCCAAGGCTTAACGTACTCGACTCAACAAATTTTGACCAAGTTGAAGAGACTAACGATACGGTCCTTCACATTATCTTTACTCTGGTTGATATCGATTCAACACAGAGGATTATTAAAATCAGAAATGTAGAGAACTTCGCAAATCTTATAAATATGGCGACATTATTCGAGATTGAGTACGATAATGTGAGTTATGATATCCTCTCGGCATTACACGTGCAATTGTATTGACCCTTGCAGACATCTCTCATCTCCAAGGCTATTGCTTGCCTCCGTCACTGCATGGACGCTCTATGTATTCATGATACCGGCCTTCTTACGACGGGGAATCATGAACAATGTGACTCCGGGACATGCAGACTAGACTGTTTTCATTCTCTGAACATATCGATCAGAACATACGCAGAAGAGCTTTCACAAGTATTTCTGGGACGAGAAAAGAATAAAGAAGACAAGAGATGGTGGCTCGCGTCTTTCTACAGTCTCTGCATACAAGCCCATGTCCGCCATGCCATGATGTTCATTGAATCAGAACTCAATTCTCACACAAAGTCTGATGCCAAGAGACTATCAACGTGAGATTACCTTCATCAGGTCGTTCGAACTTTCTCGGAAGACTCTTCTGCGTATGATCCTCTAAGTATATCTTGGGATATTTGGAGTTCACCGTTGTCGGTGTGCTCAGATGCGCGTCTCTGGAAGTTCCACCGGCAGGCACGGGACGTCCTGTTAAACATGAATGGCACAGATGTGAGCAATGTGGATTCCTATGCTTCACTCAAGCAAACATTTGGAATTGCACCCGATGAGAATGAAAGGGTGCGGAAAAGTCCTTCAGCTTTGTGCACAAAGCGCAGACGCGCCAACTCACCACCTTCAGAGAGCGCGGGTACCGTGCCCCTTAGCACCTCGAATCAAGGTGTTAGTTCTCCCCCCTGCATGTCCAGACCAAGTCCTGGGATGAATAAGGCACCACGAACAACTGTCCATGCAACGCAAAAATTGCTCAAAATTGACGAAATTATCTCTTTGCCACCGCCTATACGACCTATCGACAGTACACGGAGATCAGAAGGCATGATGGATGCTCCACATAGATCAAGAAACAGTTCAGGAGCAAGTCTTGTCTCGATAGATGCGCAATCTCCAAGCAATCTCAACTCACCGCCCATCCAGGGGATTTCAGAAAAATTGGCCGAGTCACCGTCACCACGTCTCCCAAGATTGCAGTCTTACGGGCAGATGGAATCGACAAAAGGATGTTATGCATGCAAGTGCTGTAAGAAGTCGAAGAGATTCGATACCGCGGAAGAACTGAGGTAAGTACACAAGACAATCTGACCCTTGACGTCGTCATGGAGGGGGAATGAAGCTGATTGCGTTGTTGATATAGCTCCCATGCGACAGAAAGGCCGCACGAGTGTTTGGAGTGTGGTCACAAGTTCAAAAACAAGAGCGAGGCCGATCGCCACAGGAATTCGCGCCACATCCGGAGCAATGTCTGGTCATGCTTACTGCTATGCCCTGAATATGGCAAGGCATTTCACGAAAGCGTAGACAATCCTGGCCAAGCGGATTCATGCGGCTTTTGCGGAAAGGAGTTCAGCCGGAGTGGTAATGATGGTTCTGCGTTTATCCCAACACAACAAGATCTGGACGAGCGGCTTCGTCATCTCAAAGAGGCTCACAAGTTCGACGAATGCGATTCGTTTGTGAACTCGAAGGAGTTCTACCGTGCCGATCATTTTCGGCAGCATTTGAAGCAGCATGCTGTGGAACGTGGAAGAAAGGTCAACTACCTCGAGTCGATATGTATGGTGAAGAGAGAACAGTCCAAACCAGTGCTATAATAGTCCTGGTTTGCTGCTCAGTTGAGATTACGATATATTTTGAGTAAAACGGCACACCGATACATACGACCATAGGTACTAGAGAACTCGGCATCCCGTCCGCTCTGCCCTAGATAAACTAGTAACCGCTGGATTAGTACTCAGGTGGGTGACCACTGGGGAATACCTGGTGTTGTATGTTTTTGTCGCATGTTTTTTTTCTTCTTCTTCATGGCATTGACAATATCGACCGACCCGTGACTTGTTTTATTTATTTACTTTTCTAAAACAAAACCCGGGAAAGCCGGCGCAGAGTGTATGAACTAGTTACAACAAAAGATAAATCAATACATCACTGATTACACCCTAATCAAACCATCCCAGACCCCTACAATTGAACAATAATGTTTAAGTCTATTGAAATTTGTACGTAACAATTTTGACAACAAAAGGAAAAAGCAATGCGACAGTCTCCCTTGTCAATATGGTATATGTTTCAAGGTATACGCCAATGATCTTGGCAAGTAACCACCAAGTGAAAGCCATTCATCATTCGTCCAAATAGAGCGGGATGTAAACCTTCATATTCGCCAAGATAGCACAAGCGAATCACAACAGCCATGATGAAACATCTGGTTTCTATTGAATTTAAATTCAGTTTTGAATTACAGCAGTGGCTTTCGGCAGCCATTCCGAATTAACAGGTTGGTATTTAAACCATCAAAATACCGTCGATGAAACCGTCGATAAAAATCGACCTTCTAGTCATTGTTCAGGAGTCAACTTACTCACTAGCACGTCCTCAAAAGATTGGATTTCTGATTCAAAGCTCTCCGTCATCGCAATGTTGCTCCGTATTACACTTTTGTCCCTGGTCACGGGAGTGTCCGCTACTCGTGGTCGGGGCGGGCACCATAATCCTGGTTATCAGGCCGTGCCTTATCCGCATCACCATACGTCGTCAACGAGTACGACATCAGCAACATCATCGTCGACCTCCACCACTAGCATTCCACCGTCTCAAGTCACTCGAGTTACTCTCCCCGCCACCGACACTGAGAACCTGTGCCCGGTATTCGAAGGACGATGCCTCAATTCAAACTACATCAGATGCGACAGGGAGATCGCCGATGACAGCGACCCGCTCCTTTCGAGCTACACTTGCATTCACCAATCTGGCATCAATACGGAACGCCAGTGTCATGATACCTGTATCGCGAACACCACCTGCAATGGTTGGGAAGCGGAACGGGACGGGGTGGAGACCGGGCCCGATGAAATCGCCCTTTGCTGCCACATAAGCGGCTTCGTAGGGCTGCTAGCATCTCCACCGACACACCCGACCGATTTCCTGTATCACTCGTACGGTCTCAAGAAACGCTGTCCGCGTGCCGAGCGATTCCTGTGCCCCAAGTCGGAGAACTACTGCGTGGACAATTTCCACATTCGTTGCGGCCGGAGCCTTACCGATGATATCTCGGCGCCTATAAGAAGTGCGTTGTTACTAGCCATTGACGAGGAGCTCGCATGTCACCAAGCCTGTGCACAAGATCCTGCCTGTGTGGCCTGGTATGGGGACTTGGAGTCCATCTTCGAGCCGCCGAGCCCGGAATATTTTAATTGTTACCATGTGACTGGCGAGACGCCGCAGTTGAAGTCAGTCCTTGCAACAAATCTTCCGCCACGGTTTAATTCTTACGGTATCAAAGGCCTGTGTGATTGATTGCATGGTCAAGATCATTTGTGCCTGCTCGCGAATAGCTGGGGTTATTTCTTATCACATTGACGACGGGTCAGGTGATTATTGACGTTTATAATAAACAGAGAAAGAGACTTGACGGGCGATTCATGATGCGCAAATGAGCTGAGGTATTGCAAGCTCGAGAGTAAAGAAAGCAGGTCTACCAGTGCTCATCTTTGTTTGATCGTTGAGTTCCAGTTCCATTTTTGTGTAAAATTATCCTATTGCCAAACATTAGACTTTGGATACGGACCGTTATTGAACAAACTCGTGTCCTTTGACTTGGCTACTGTGTTTTGGGCTATTCCATCCCTGCTACGCGACGTTCTTTGCCGATGAGTCAAATTGCCGCTCGCAAAGACCCACTTATCTTACAGGCAGTTTAAATATGGTATGCTACAGAAGTGCTGTAGCACATCAGAGGAGTGTGCGGTAGCACACCATAAAACCCCTGAGGAATACCCGGTACCACCAAAATAAACAAGCAAGGCGTATTACCTAGTCAGGACAGGATATACATTAATATATTACTCAATTGTTCCTCACCAGACCGAGATGATCCCCTAAATTTAATAACTAGCGCGGGGCAAGAGCTATAGGTTACCGCGTTACAGGCTATCGAGAAAGCGTGCCACTTGCACTAAGTAAACATGTCCTATGATCGCTGGATTAGTACTCAGATCGGTGACAGCTGGGGAATCCCCAGTGTTGTATATCTTTACCGATTGAAAATTTTTAACCTGTTGAACCCAAGTACCAAGCCAACATCACTCGGAAATATGTCATCATGATCGAAATCCATTAAATATCCAAACGCATCGTTCAATAATCGTTTCAAGTTCATTGGACCCTTTTGCAGCGGCAGTTGCACCAAGACGTCTTGATCAAGGTGGTGCTTTTCTTTTCAAAGACAAAACTACTCTGACATGTATGTCAACGGTGTGATAGATTGATTTATATTGCGTGTTTCAATTTTGACGAGGCGCACGCTCGTTTGGTTGGCCGAATCTATGCCATGGCGCTGATCAGCGTGCTTGAGCACACTCGGTGTATGGGGTCCACATCCACCATCCGACACTAAACATCCCAACTATTTTATTCCTCATAACCATTAGCAGGCATTGTGTCTCTGAACTCATATATTATATGACAAGGATATTGTTATAGCTCGCCGAGTAGCTTTTGTGGAGACAATTTAAAGCTTTTGCATAGTTGCAATATCCGTCGACTGAACGTAGTCCTCGAACTCTTGAATCTCGTCCTGAAGCTCGGTCAAAGAGATCTTCTCGTCCTCGATAACAAGGTTGATCTGGAGCTTCTTGATACCGAAACCAACAGCGACCAGGTTAGAAGCACCCCAGACCAAGCCGTCCTTGTCAATGCCGCGCACAAGGCTCTCGAGGCCGACCATGTCAGTCTCGTCATCTATTTTGGACAAATAAGTATCATGGTCTTGTATACGTCTTTCATGAAAAAGGAGTGATAACATACCCCAAGGCTTGACGTCCATGATGACAACGGTCTTGGCAATAGTCTTTGGCTTGGCAGCCTTCTTTTCTCTATAAGCAGCTAAACGCTCCTCGCGAGCCTTGATGGCCTCGGGATCCTCCCCGTCGGTGTCACTGCCGAAAAGATCCTCCTCATCACCGTCGTCGGCGGCGGCCGGCTTCTTGACAGGGTTCGCTATACCCTCAGAAGCCTCGGGACCATAAGTAGTATAAGGCTTGGAAGCATCACCAGGCAGGCTCGCAAACTCGTCCTCGTAGGTAGCAATGTGCTTATACCATCGTGCAGCGTGGGGATATTCGGTGGCATCGGGTGCTGACTGAAGAGCCTTAAAGGTAGCCACATCGGCCTGAGTGGCAGAGTGTCTTTCTGAAGCGTCAGTCGGGGCCCATCAGAGACAGCAAAAACCAAGGATGTGACATGATGAACAATCAGTGTTGCTGGAAGTGTATTGGGTTTGTCGCCACTTGCATGGTCTCTAGCTGCTAAGAAACGCGGATCAAATATTCTTATTCAAGAAAGGAGATTGAATTTGCGAGGTGGGTGTTTGCAAGCGGTGCATATTGATCGCCGATCATTTATCGTACTTGTAATTTATTGTTCGACCGCTAAAGTATCGCAAAGCCGTACAATGGATGGCAACTTACGATGGCGCGGCAATAATGTACGATCTGGTGGTGAGCCAGTTGTTTAGCACAGTGAGACCCTTTTTGGCAAATTAGTCGGTGAAGCTCTTGCTCGAATGCAGGTAGTCAGAGAGCATCATTCGGAGACCTGGAAGGAAGGGAACGCACGTTATCGTTGAGGATATCAGCGAAGCCCATATTGAGAGCTAGTGAGAGAGATCAAGAGAGAGAAAGAAGATTTCCTGGGATATCTTGATTCGGTTGAACTTGAAAGGAAAATCAACGGACACAATATTGATGGCTTCGACGCAAAACAGCTGGGTAAAAAGAATAAATATTCTAGTATAGTGATATATCAGGATGGCGTTATGGTGACTCACGCCGGAGGACATCCTCGGAAGCCAGAGTATAAGAGGGAAGCTTGAGTCACCCTTATCATTCTGCGCATAAGCTGGTGCGTTAATTTCGTGCCTGGTAATGCACATGATCTGACTAATGTGTGGAGTAGATTCGACCCTTAATCTCACACGCATGTCCTGATCTTACACGCATGTAATCACACATTCTTAATGGACCATGGTGGCTGATCTGACTAACAGCTTATCGATGCTTATCGCCAGTGGGGTCTGGTGTCCTATGTTTCTATTTTGCTGTAGTCTCTTCGTGTCGATGTAGGTACTTTTCATGTTTAGCTACCTAGTATTTAAGAACCTTATCACAGGAATCGCCGTGTGATGGTCCGTCGTCGAATTAACGTAGGTTATATCCATCGCGCACCACTTGTTTGTTTCCATTGGATATAACAACCTAGCAAAAGTCTGCGCACGCATATCTCAGAATTTATATTTATTGCAACCGTACTCTTATCTTTGGCTGTGCGCAGAGTTTTGCTTAGTTAATGTATCTTGGTTGATTTTTAGAAGCTCTTTCTTGTAACTAGACAGGATCCAATCAGCCTTCCTGATCCTTTGCTTATGTCGCGCGCTCTTCTGCAGCATCGCGATTATTTGCAGGTTTGACATGGTTAATGAACCGTATATAATAGAATGAGTCATCGAATATTATGCGATCCAACTGATAGACCTGTGATCGAGACAATACATTATTTTTTCGGCGTTGAGTATTAGCCACGTCAGAGTGAAATTATCGTATAGTTTGTCCCAGCCATTCCCAAGCGCTCCGCGATGCCCAATTAGTCTGAATCAAGAAAACCCGTCTCCTCGCCGTCCCTGATACGTAGTGCTAGACTGCTATGTACCTACGCACCGTTCCCGTTATACAATATCAAATTGGGGGATCCGTCGCCGATGTTAATGATTTTGTCGCGGGTTGCCAACTCTTTAATCCTTGACATGACTGCAGATGGGGTGTTGAGATTCTCGAGCTCCATCAGATACAGGGCCAATCCTGTAACATGAGGTGTTGCCATCGATGTACCGGAAATGATGCCTGTATCATCCGTTGAGCCAATCCAAGATGATAGAATTCGCGATCCTGGAGCATATATGTCAAGAGAACTGCCATGATTACTGAATGGTGCTTCGAACCAAGTTTGATCGATGGCGCCAACGGTAAAGGCGTGGGGAGCCGATGCTGGTGAAGTATCGGCTGCGTCTACATCATCGTTACCCGCCCCAACGATTGTCAAGACACCAGACGAGTAGGCATAGTCCAAGGCAGCGTTTAAAGCCGCCGAATACGGTCCATCTGAAGTTTGTTAGTGTGAAAGTCGCCTCGAATCGGGGATTCCTCTGTACCTACCCAGAGACATTGAAACAGCGGATCTTGAAGTGCGGTTAACGTAGTCCACAATTGACCTGATCACCCAATTGACCTGATCACGCTAATTACCAAAACATGGAATCCAACACGATTTCGCAACTATAACGCCATTAATCAATTGAAATTACTTAGAATACTCTTGCCCAGATGATTCTATTTTTACCTGGCAAGTTCGCGCATTATGCCCGGTTTTCCCGTATACGCCATAGCGCCGTTGCCGTAGCTGGCTACGATTTAATCCAGCACCATTTCCACGTATTGTTATGGTAGACCATGGTTCTGATACTGGTTGTTGCCGGGCCGACCATTCGGCCGGCCATTCGTCCGTAGATAGATATCACTTCTTGCAGCTGGGAACTGGTTTATCCTTTTATTCCCCAGCTTACAATTCAATACGATGCATGCCCCATGGGTGCAGCCCACCAGCCAAATCTACCGGGTACGTGACAATTATAAGCTCAATACCCCAACGAGCAAATAAATTAGTCTAATAAACTAATATCGTGAGCCTCACCGGTTTTCAAGAAACCACCTGCCAGATCTGTTATAGATCGAAAGGCACCCACGGTCAGATCTATTATAAATCGGGACCACCACACTCAGAGGTCGAACATCGCAAACCTCACAACGCAACAGATACACAGCTCTCACGGTATCATTCAAATGCATCGCCACTAATTGCAAATCGTGCAAGAGACACCAATTTCAAGGTAGCTGTCCCTACTATTATTGCACGCGTATCTGCCGTCACCGATGAACCACCACGAGCTCGGGTCACCACCAGGTTAGCAAAGCTGCAAACGGGCAACGCGCCCACCATAATACCGATTCCCCAGGCAACGCGCCTACCTAGGTAACTGCCACGCTGCCCACCAGATTTTCTTTTTTCAACTCAATCAAGTCCTCTGCAAACGAGCCGGCATCTTAACTACCACAACAACCACCCATTGCAACCTTTCGTCGTCGCAATAGCCATACCCCAGGAGGTGCAGCACCTGCTCAGCGCCTTGCGCGAAAAGCTCAGCAACGAATTCAACCAGCGCATCGTCAACGTTAAAGTCGAAGCTTATCGCGTCCCCGAGCTCCGATCTGGACTGGATGCAGTCACGAACGCGCTCATCAATCGACCTCCTCCCCAAAAAAAGGCTATGCTCCTAGACCCGGCTAAATTCACCGGCAACGCTAGTAACTTCGACCCTTAGCTATTAGAAATAGATGGCAAAATGGCTATTAACGGTAAGAGTGGCGCTTTTAGCAATAATCAGGCTCAATTCCGGTACTAGTTCTCCCGTCTAGACATCAAGCCCCAAAAGCTCGTCGCTTCCCACGTCCGTCAAGCCGAAAAAACTAATATCTAGGACTAGACCACGATAAAAAAAACATTAATTCGCATCAACGAAAATCCCCTCAAGCAGCGCAAAGCTGCCAGCCAATTGCGAGACCTTCGTTAAGGTGACTTCAGCCTCCACAGCTTCCTCAATAAATGGGAGACCCTCGCTAGCGAGGCTGGCCACGGATCGATCGACGATGCCATCCGCATTGCCAACCTACGTCACGCCGTCAACCACAAGCTATAGCAAAAGCTCGAAGATCGTAAGGTCCAATTCGGTTCCCTGCCCACCACGTACGACGACTTCGTCGCCCTTCTGCACAAAATCAACAATAATATACCCACTAGCTACCACAACCAAAAAACTACCGGTACCGGTACTAATCCACGTCCGACTACCAACAACCCCGATACCATAGATATTAATGCCATCGATCACTCCCACATCCACGCAGTTAACCAATTTGGTATAATTGCGCAACAGCGCCGAAAATAGTATCATAAAAATAAATGCCGTAGATATGGTTCGGAGGATCACAAGCTAAAGGCGTGCCCATCCAATAGTGCCAAACTGGCTATTGCCATACTAGAGGAAAAAGGACAAGTAGATAAAGAAATAAACGAGATGGGATTAACCGTTAACCTTAACGTCGTCGACGAGGTTAACGACGAAAGTAACTATTCTAACTACGACTACTAAATTATTAAAAATGGATAGATATCGATAGATAGATATCGGTTCAAACTAGTAACCGTAGATAACCTACTTTAATCCGATCTAAAGGGGGGATATTATAGTAGACCATAATTCTAATACTAGTTATTACCGGGCCGACCATTCGGCCGGCCATTCGTCCGTAGATAGATATCACTTCTTGCAGCTAGGAACTAGTTTATCCTTTTATTCCCCAGCTTACAATTCAATACGATGCATGCCCCATGGGTGCAGCCCACCAGCCAAGTCTACCGGGTACGTGACACGTATTTCCTATTATACCTGCTGCGTAACGTCCTTTTTATTTTAAATAGCCTATATATTTTGTGAATTAAATAATCCTCTAAGCCGGACTCGTATTTTTTTAGCCCTGCGCCGCTTACTAATTAAAGCATTTACCTCTCGGAATTTAGCGACCTTAGCTTAGAGGAGAGCTATTTTATGCATAATATTCCGCGCTTTTTTCGAGAATTAATTAATAACGTCGTAAATTAACGTTAGGGAGCTATTTTAATGCCTCGCGATTCGAGATTTAATAAAATCGGATTATAAAATAGCCTCGGTTAGGTTATTTAGCGTCCGAAAAGCCTAAAAAAGGGTTTCCCGCGTAAGGGGCCGGGAAAACGTTAAAATTTATAATTTTATATTTAGCTTCGCAATAACGATATTTAGGCTTAAAGGCATAAGCCTAGCCCCTTAAAAGCTTACACGAATATTGCTTTCGGTAAGGCTTTTTTTAAACGCGTCGCAAAATACCGGAAGAAAATCCTCCTTTATAATATGCAAAATCCGGGCTCGGACGAGCTTTTTAATTTACGTGCCGTAAGCTTTTTTTAATAGCGCAAAATATGCTATATTTAATAATTAGAGGATATAAAAAGAATATATAGGTATATAAAATATAATAATATTATTTTTTTTACAATATTGCTTAAAAGCGTCGGAATAATAGCTTTCGTAGCCGTTTAAAATAAATAAGCGGTATATACCCGATTTCCGACTTTTAATATATTTATTAAAATATTTTAACCAATTTGCGGTTAATTCGTTCGTTATCTAGCCATTTGCGCTTATAGCGATCCTCCAGTTTTTTAATAATACGTCGTTTTCGTATTTAAAAAAAAGGTAATATTTACCTTTAATAATAATAAATAGCGGGACCGTTTAGCTTTATAAATTAACGCCCTAAATTACCGTAGCCTATTTACGATTATTAGGCTAGGCCAGCTTCGGTTTGCCTTTCCTATTAAAGCTCGTAATAATTATCGATACGGTAATTTAACCTATTATAAAGCCGGTCTCGTTAAAATTATAAATATCGGTATCGGCGATCCCGTATTTCGCAATCGTATTGCGCATAAGGTTAAACCAGCCTTAAATAAGCTCTAAATCTTCGCATAAAGCCCGTAAATAATCGTATTTACGGCTAAATACCGTTTTAAGCTATGGTTATCGCTTAACGAAATTGGAGGCCCAATTTTTGCCGACGCGTAACGCGTCGCGGTCGCGTAATAATCGATTCGCCATATTTTTAATAGTACTTAGCCGGGGAGGAAATGCTTAGGAATCTAACTTAATTATCCTTTAAATAATCGTATTTTTTTTTAATTTCGTAAGATTCTAACGAGGATGCACAATATCGCGTCGTGATCGAACACCGTGGATACGCGTATTTAGCGTTATATATAGTACGTTATAGATCGTTGCGGCCCGTCGGATGCTGAGTTTTGGGTCTTTTTTAATAGCCTGGACCGCAAGGATTATTTGAGACTCTTTTTCATTAGAATCCATTAAGAATTAGAAAAGTTGTGAAGTTGGGAAGTCGAATTCCATATTTTGGTGACTAGCGTGATCAGGTCAATTGGGTGATCAGGTCAATTGTGGACTACGTTATTGCGAATAATATCATTCACTGCCCAATTGTAGCCTTCCAGAATGATGGAAGTCTTGGTGTCCACAGTGTCCTGACACACCTTGACTGCAATGAGGGCAGCAGACTTCGCTACTCCGTAGGTAGTACCCCCAATAGTCCCAGCAACGTGGGTGCCGTGGCCAATAGTGTCAACATCTGGTCCACCAACAGCGTTGTACCCAAAGGTTGCGCGATCACCGAACTCTGCGTGAGAGGTCATCAACCCGCTGTCAATGATGTACGCATATGTTCCGTTCCCTGCGGTCGAGTCGTAGATATAAGTGTTATTGCCCGAAGTTCGATGAGAGACTGTTCCCAGCCCCCAAGTTGCTTCAGTCTCGGTGACCATCGTATGAGGCGCAAGCTCCGCATTGGTAGAGTTGTAGCTTAGAGTGAAGATCTGATCTTCTTCGACGTATGCAACCTGATATTTCACAAATCAGAAACTTTAATCCAATATCCGAGATATAATAGAGGGAAATTTACATCAACGTTGGCTTTGATCGTTTCGATAGCAGCATCATCGAATTCCCCAGAATAAGCATTCCACGTATTGATGTTATAAGTCTTTTCAATACCGCCAGCCCGTGTTTCCTCCAAATCGCGGCTGTAGGCGCTCCGAACCCAACTTAAGTGGGATTCAACATCATCAGAACCAATATTATCTTTGAGTGTGACAATATATTTTCTTGTGCAAGTTTCTCGCTTTTGTTGCTTTCGGGTCGGGTTTGCGGTAATGTTAGGCAGTAATGCGGCCATAAATATGGCAAAATGCTGGAATCGGACCATTGTGAAATGACGGTGGTCAATTTTAGGAGGAACAGTGACTTGTGTCGAGTCAATACGAACAAGCGGAAGGACCTGGACATCATGAGTATATTTGTATACCTAGCCAAGTCAGCAGTATCTCTGGATATTTCCAGCAATGCATTATGATGTCTCAGTACAGTCCACAGAGTTGCCACTCCTAACTATACATCCTCTCAAGTGCACATGATTAACGGGAGAGTAATCGCCGGGAGATTATTGGACACAAACGCCTATAACTCCGCTGATTGGTGAGCAAACGGCGACTATTTTGGGATTTATCAAGTCAGTTGGCTATTTTAGAAAGCTGAACCTAAAGTGGTTATCTATTTCGCAGATCTCAAGCAGGCAGCCTTGGCAACGTGAAGCGGAGGGTCCAGAGAGAACTGCCGTTGCCCTCAGCCTCGCAGACCTTAAGCAAGCGCATTTGGCGACAAGTATTGCGTCGAGAAGAGAGAATGATGCTGAGATTACTGCATAGCGCTAATGCAAGCGGCTGAAGAAGTTACACAGTATGCTGTCCAAGTAGGTAGTTGCTTTGTTAGTATTTTTGGGGGTTGCTGTGGTGGCTTAGGTCATGTAAATATAGCACTGAGAGCCGATCGGCCCTATACTATTGATTGCAGCAACCTCAGAACAGCCTTTTACGCCCAATTGGTACTGGTGCAGTCAATATGATGAAGCTGGCAATTTTTTGGGTGGTTTCAAAACTTACCAGAGTGAGACAAGGCAAGTAAGTATCCCGTTGCATTTCGGGGCCAAAGCAAGGGCTGAAGGTCATTAGGCGTCTTTTGAGTTTGTGCTAAAAGTAGGTACACCAGGAGTCTGTGGGACCAGGCTTCCGAATAGACAACGTGGAGCCCAGCCTGTGTATGTTTCCAGCAATTATATAGTATAGGACGGGACGATTCTGTGTCGCGCGGATTAAGGCACAGTCAATTGCTTTCCTACAAGCCATCATATCAGCGAGCCCCAACGCCTCAGAAATTGCCTACGTAGGCTCCCAAACAGTCTACACGGGCATTTGGACTAACTGGAGTTTTGGCAAGATAAGAGGCTCAACCCTCACTCTTACCCAGCGAGATTCTAATCTCCTCATTGCGTTTGTTGTTTTCTTCGTTACTCTCGTTTCTGCAGAAGTATGGAAGCTTGCATGCTTCGCAATCCATTCTTATTTGTCAACCTCTGAGCGTCGCGATGTTATCCACCACCAACGACAGGCTATCATCCGAAATACTCGCTCGCCTGGCTCAGCTGTATTTGCTGTACTCGAACTAGCCTGGACTTGGCGGGCTTCCAAGCCCTACAGGCGAATTTTACCCCTCCTTGGATTTACAATTCTTGCAGTCGCCATGCTGAGTCTTGCGACAGCCTTCTCTTCTAGGCTTGCGAGAGATGACCGTGAGGTCCTGATTCTCGGAGATAAATGTGGTTTGCCAATCACACCAACAACTAATCGAGATTTTTCCGGCCAATTCAGCCCCTGGCTTGCCCAGTTAGCCACTTCGGACCTGAATTACGCCTCCCAATGTTACTCAAACAGTTCAGCGACAGGAGACGGCTGCAACACATTCATAAAACAGAAATTGTCAATGAATGCAACACCAAATACCCCTTGTCCATTTGGAAGACTTTGCAAGGGATCCAACACTAGTATTGTACTTGATTCTGGGATGATTGATAGCCACACAGACCTTGGAATCAACGCACCTGAAAAGGACCGATTTTCGACCCGTGTTTTGTGGCACTGTGCACCACTGGAGACCCACGGATACACTTCGACCGTCAACGTCTCAAATGACCGGTCGTTTACCTTATATAATTATAGTGCTGGAATCGGAGATGCGATAACTTCTTCTTATCAGGCTTCTGATAACACGAGGCTTGATTATATTGAAAGCATAACGTCAACTCCAGAGTACATGGTACCTGTTCCTGACTATAGTCTTGGGTAAGTCCAAGCGATCGGACCCTCACCGTTCGGGTTGCTGACATAACATAGAACAGTTCGGGCAATAAGATCCAATGGATCCTATGACCCAACTTTTAGTTCTTTGCAACCGGTCAAGGAACTTACATCGGATACTGCGGATACACACTTGATGTTCCTCAGTGCCAATGCGGTGACCTTTCAAGAGGAGGTCATGGATCCATGGTACCATGCCACTACGCCTTTCACGGAAGGATGTACCATAATTGGAAATGACACAACAGAAACGTTTGCACAAGATCAGCCCGCATCACCACTGGCATGCTTTGTTCAGGCGCAATATTGTGGCCCTGCCTCATCTGAGGGCAGTCAGTGTACTCCACTTTCTGGCCAATCCATAACTCCAGCGGACGTCTCTCAGTACTTGAAAGTCCAGAAAGATCGCGAAGCCCTTGACTGGCTGATGACCTTTATATTCATGGACCCATCTGGTGTGTTGGACGAACTAGGGATCCAGGCTCTCGTCGCGAGGAAGAATATGGGCTCTGGCAGTCAAGGACCATTGCCTGACAATCAATGGGAATTAGAAGCAACAAGCTGGTTCTCTATTGCACTAGCTGATATGCAGCGCACGTGGGTGAACATGGCGATGGGCCATTACCCCTACTTGAGTGAGGCTTATGTCCGCCGCCCCACGTCCATAGGAGAAGATCAGCTGTGTCATAGCCAGGTAAGTTGACCCGTCCAAAACTCAACTCTCAAGGGAGACCTAACGAAGATTTTCACAGAAGATCAAAAGCACGGATTATGTCTCCTTCAGTGTGCTTGGCCTTTCCCTACTATTCTCTGGGGGAGTTTTGATCATGATCCTGTCATATTCCATAGAGTCCATCATCCGCCGTTTCCAGCACAGATCGGAAAAGTGGAGTTATTCCTTGGCAGAATGGACAACAATGGGGTTTCTGCAACTGCAACGACTCGGATTGGAAGAGCTGGGGCTAGGGCAATGGTCAGGTTGTGACAAGTCTATTCCTTACACAACCCAAAGCACAGAGATCGAACCGTTGGATCTCAGTGACCCACAACACCCAAGACTTCCCATGCCATCGAAAGAACGTAGCCGGGGCATAGCACATACAAGCAAAACCATGTCTGAGGATAGTTTGAACTTATATGTCAAGAATCAAGACAATGGTCACAGGAGGTCAAGCGATTTGGTAACACCTCCGACCAGAGCGGATGGCGTAGGAACAGCGTTCAGTCCTGGTGGTATCTTGGATGATCGTCGATTTCTTCCAGATACGGAAGACAGGATTGCCTTTATTGACGAAAAGGTGACTGAGAGTCGAGATCAAATTTGTGGAAACGAAGGAATCGTGGAACAGATGGCGATTGATTCGCTTGATGGCGCGGAGTTGAAATCGTGGTTGTTTATGAATAATTTGGGTATCACAAAAATAGACGATGTGGAAATAGGAGGCACGAAGAACGGGTAGCCAATGTTGCAGAAAATGAAGGGAGGCTTAATACAAGGGATGGGATCAGTTTGATGTTCTAGCCAGAAAATTTAATATGATTAGAAAGGTCGGCTCGGCATTGAAACAGCGACGATATAGACACCTACAAACAAGCTCGAAATTGGCGTGCTAATTATTGAACTATGCCCTTGTTCACTATCGATTGTTGTCCATATTCATATATCCAGGGATACTGCCAACCTGGAGACATGCAGATCAACTGTGCAAAGACCCATAAGTAACCAAAGGAGCGCACCATAACCCGATCGCTGTCGTTCGACAAGAGAAATTGGCCTATGTACCGTCACCATAGCGTTTCCAGTGAGCACACGGCGTAGTTCATAGACCAGAACCATAACTCTTGCCATAGAGTATTCTTTTGCAGTGTTAGTGCGTTGACGATGGCGTGGCATAATGCCGAGAGAAGAAAGATCCACCCAGCCCGCAATGATGCCCCAAGCATGCACTCGTTGTGAAGTAGTGAACGTGGAGTAAAATATGCGAACGTTTCGAAATGCAGCTTGTGCCAGAATTTGCCCCAGAAACGTCGTAGCGAGTAAGCTTCTGCGATGGAGCCAAATAACGGCGGCCACTGTGAGGGGTCATCCCATCGCAAGACAGAGACAAAGAGGATTGCGGCAACGCGATGCGCGATCGTCAAGCTCGCATATGAACCCATGATCCATTGCGCTGTGATGAGTATGCGAAGTGCAATGTCTCGAGGGCTAAGTGGCCGTAGGGGCAAGAAACCTCGCTTGTCTGGCGCGAAATCATCGAATCCGATATCTAGAGTGTGGAGGGCCAGTAGAAAGAGCATAGAGGCGCAGCCGAAGCCCAAGGTGAGGTACAGAATGTGTATCACTTCATTGCAGGCGAAGCGATTACTCGTGCAGAACATCGTATTTGAAGTGCTGTTGCTGGGAGGGATTCTTCTGAAATCAGTCCAGAGATATATCGAAGCTCTAAGGCGTTGAATTCTGGTAGCCTTTCTTACATGTTGATATAGGGATCCGCTAAACAGCACGCCCGTCGCATGCATTGACTGACCGAGAATAAAGGATGCGATTAGTTGCGCGTGTGCACCAACGATCTGCGCGCAGGCTGCCAGGCATTCATATGCACCGAAAAGGCAAAGGATTGTGAGGACAAAACGAATGGGACTGCGAACAGTCTTCTGCACAGCACAACTGAAGGCAACGAAAGATAGTGACAGCCAAAGTACGAGCGATTGCATATTTGCAGAAGATATCAAGCTGATTACTGCTGATAACCACTGATGATAATGTCGAAAGGATCCAACCGCAGAAGTGGAAGGAAAGAGCTCTCGATAATTGGTTTCGGGGTTTTTGAGATGCGAGGCGGTTTACGTAGATACTATTGCGCATCAATATTCAACACGTCTAATAGAACTGGCACTTCTAGCTACCCCATGTGCTACTGACTCACGTTACCATAGGCCGGCACAAGGGAAAATGGCACCATTGAAGCTTGTACAAGCACGCGAATGATCATCTTGATAGGTGGAGCGAGCCGCCCGAAGTTGTGCAAATGAGCCCATCACAAAGATAACTGGACAAACTGACTGGCAGAGACTAGTAGGTCTCGGCATTTGTGAGCAGTTGAGTTTCAACGATATCCTAACTCTTGGTACTTACAGGCTGGTTCATGTTATAAATTGCAGTGACACGCGTAATTGCAGTGCAGCAACCTCTTACGCGCGAGACTTTTGGTTGTTCCACACCAAATCACAGATCGCCAGTCGATCAATGCCATAGCCAAAGCTGGAGCCTCCAAGCTCAATGGTGTCTGCGAGGCATCAGCGATCAGCAGTGAGCAGAAAAGATCAAGTACACCAGTGCACCAAGTGGCTATGCGCACTTGTATACCTGCTTGCTGTCAGCTTACCAATGGCCCATTGAGGTCGAAAAGTCCCAAAGCTAAAAGACAATCCAAATGGCAAGCTGCGGATAATTCGAGGAGTGATATAAAAAGACAGCAAATGTTCAGTCGTGCTTATGAATCCCAATATTGACTCATCCACGCTCACAAGTCGAGAAATAAAATTGATCTAGCGACCAAAAACCCTTGGAATCATACCCGACCGGAGCTCTAGTCTTCAGTCCATTATCAATCATGCCTGTTACACTTTTTATTCCTGAGATCGTGACAGCGATCATTGGCGGATCTGCCATAGGCGGAAGTATTGCCAGCTGGTGTGCTCATCACCATGGTCGACCTGGTTGCGCCAAAAGCGACATCATAAATGATAACGTCCCCATCATGGCACTAATGGGGCGTCAAGCCGCCGTTGGCCCCTGCAATGTGCCGCAGTACAACTTTGATCAATGCCACCAGCAGCTCCAAGGGGTCACTGTGACCACCTCTATTCCTCAGGAAGGTGGTAAGTTGAGATCAGTGTTCCCTGCAATCTGAAATGAGACATCATACTAATTGAGATAATCAATTTGGTAGAGGGCCGATTTGACAATGTGCCTCCCGCTTGTATGAACCTTGCCGTGGTTCTGACAGGGTCCTGTGGGGGGAACTCGGCTCGCCCGACTCCCTGTGGCTCAGCTTGCCTTTTGTACACCGGGCTCACGGACTCTGACTACGCGCAGATATCCAAGACCTTGAACGCTTGATCCATCATTTCAGAATGTTCGTGCTTTTTTGGGTGTCTTTTATTATCAACAACTACGGTTCGAGTTTTTATCTCCTTGCACACAATCTTTTACACTGTGGACTGGGCCAGGTCGAGGGGCGGGCAGATGACGCACTGATGGAATGTAACGCTGGTCCATCTATATGACCCCAATAAATGGTTTTAAAAGACTATGCGACGTCCGTGGTGGTGTCGTCAAACAAATGATATGGCTACCACCAATCATACAAAAGCTCAACCATCACCAGCTCGAAGTCACATATTGATTCCCTCATCATAGTCTCAAAACTATCGCCCACATCGTGCTCAGTTATATACTATATGGATAATGGTGTCGTATCGCTAAAGTCTTTGATGCGGCCGAGAAGTAGTTCGAGACTGCGATAACCACTACCAGCAGACCAACCAGGCAATTCGTGGCCGGCAAGCTGAATGTCGTAGAACGTGACACCGCGCTCAGTTCCCCACACGCCCAAGGACCCCGCGCCCGCCATGGCGCCCCGGTTCTCTTCTACATGGTAGGGGACAAAGAAGGGCGTCGACGGCCTCTCGGCGAACCCTTGGGCACCATTCCACGTCACGTTCTGGAGCACAAGAAGCGTTCCGTTGGTCGGGATCAGAAAGTCCAGCGCACCGGAGCCAATGATGGAGTGATTGAGACCTTCAAAGACTGTCGTCAGTGTGCCGTCCACGCCGGGTCCTAGCGATCGATCATCGCCCTGGAAAACGCCACCGATGGCGCACGCCCACCACCACGCAGCGTCGGGAACATTCAGTGCCGCTTTCACGTCGTCGCGGTTGAAATAGACCGAGGGCGCGCCAGGCGGAACATAGTCGCCGCCGTTAATCACGCCCAGGGGCTGGTACGGGAAAGGACACATGTCGGTGATATGATAGACGTTGAAGCAAGGGTTCACCTCGAGGACGGCATCTAAGAAGTCAAAATAGACTCCACAGTGGGTGGGTGTCTTGTCCCAAGGTTGTGGCGGAGGTGGAAATGTCAAGTACTTGTCTAGGAAAGCAGTATAGCCGCAAGCATCCTTCTGTGATTGGATGAAGGACATGAAGGTTTCGTTTAGGCCCAGCACTTTCCCCCAGTACTGGATATAGTCTGGTAGTGTGATCTCTTGCTGGAATACTAAGTCTCCCATGAATGGGTCGTTGATTGCGATACCCTCGACATTGAAATACTCGGTATCCTTTTCGTCAAGGAATCCTTTGCTGATGTACGGAACGTAGAAGCCGGCATAGGACTCGCCAGTCTGGTGTGGTCAGCAGGGGTAACGTGTCTTCTGAGTAAGAGAAGTTACATACCAGATAGATCTTTCGATTGTGCAAATCGAATGTGTCCATGAAGTTCCTCCAGAACCCCTTGAACTCTCGCACCAGATCATCTTCGTTTTGAAGATCTGGCTCTCCGGTGGAGTATCCAGTGTGCGCAGGTTGGTCAATCCACACCATATTTGTCAATTTGTTCCACGCATACGGATTTGGCGTAGGTTTCAGGGTGCCAGACTCCCAGAGGATGGGACCATTCTCCTGGAGGAGGCCAATCATTGAGGAGCAACCAGGGCCGCCAGTGAACCATACTGTAATCTCGTCGGTGGCCAGCGGGTTCTTGGACGGGAAAAACCAAAAGAACAGCTTGCGCGTCTCGCTAGCATTCTGGGAGATTGGCAAGAGTCCTGCATAAGACTCGCCGACATCCCAGTCGACCAACGGTATGCCTGTGCCATTGACCACAAATGGCGTAGTCTTGTTAGTCAAGAACAAGTCTTCTCTCAAAGCCTCCGCAGAGGCGGTCTTCAGCGTAGCTTGATTGTCGATGGCAGAGGCTCTCAGGTTCTCGTAATACTTGAGGTTATCGACGAAACTGTATCCAGACGGGTGAGCTGCATTGGCGCGACATACCGCACCGAGGAGTACGGCTACCAGCAATCGAAGCATACTGGCGTCAATAAATGCTTAAGCTCAATTGCCATGAATTCATCGCCTTGATCAATTGAAGATATACCCATATGTAATACACAGTCATTATATCATCGTCGCGGGTTTCTTTGAGTGTTCCGGTTTGGGAAGGTGGTAACCAAACTGGGGTATTCGTATTTGGCAAAGAGCAATACGAGGTAAAACAACGTTGCGCGACAGCATATTGCAACGTTCAATACGAATTTCTTTATCACGGAAAAATCTGGAGGCATATTTTGAGTGCCATTATCTGTTTTTGAAATTGAAAATAGCGACATGGGTTGAGTCAACAGGTGATCCTGGATATCCTTCAACAAATTCGTGCATACCTAGCCTCGATCCGATAGAGGCAAACCGGCACAATGACCCGAAGCGCCTGATACTCAAACTTCGGATTCAAAGCTTCGGACACATCAATCGCTATGACGATCAATGAACTTGATGACCTTGTTTCCCGTGCTACTTCGCTCGAACCCGTCAACACTATCGACGAAGTCGATTCGGAACCGATGTTCACAATGTGCTTCAACGCAGCAAAAATACCGAAGTCTGTTCCCAATGTCTTGCTGGTGCTGTTCATCTGTTGTGGAAAGTAGCAAGCGAATAGAGAGTAGTGCTTCCGGTGATGAATCCAGCTTATCCAGGATCACCTGCCACTGCAATACTCCAAAAGCCGGATCATTCATAATGGAAGTCAGAGTTTGAAAGTCAAAGTACTCCCCGTTCCAGGTGAAACTGAAGCGTTGATCGCGGCCATAGAGTCGAAGTATGCGCAAGTGACTACGGTCTGCCTCGGGAACTGATGCTAGAGTCTGTTCAGGGAGTGGATGAAGTGATCCAATATCACCAGTAACATAACGGACCAAGGGATGGCGTAGGCGCATCAACGAAGTCTGGGCAATCATGCCCTTTTGTCCATCCGGCACCCTCATGAGCCCTGGACCCCCGTCTGAAGACGAAGGCGGCAAGATCTCGATGATCATTGTACGCGTATCAAAGATGAAGTCTGTATATGCTGTACCATTCGTCTCGGTCTGGCAGTCGCAGCTGGCAGCGTACGCACCAGCCTCGGCACTGCCAATGATGGAGCAAATCTTGACAGGGCCGAAAACCGAAAGCAGGTATTTCCGTTGGCTGGTAGTGAGCATCTCTGAGGTGTAAATGATCTTATCAATCTTGATATTCTTGCGTTCTGGTTCAGTCAGCTTTCCAATGTGATGGGCAATCCCCACAATCTGCCCTCCGTCGCCGGTCAGAACATTCACGCTATGTTCGGTTAAGACCTGGATTACGCCTTCGGGAGACATAGTGCTGCCACCAGCCAACACGGAGGCCTGCGCATTTTCCAAGATTTCCAACGTGAGGTCCAGAGATCTAGGCCAATTGTCAGTAGATAGCTACCAATGCATAGCTTCTTTTCTACCTGATAACCTACCTGTAGAGTCGACCGACCGTGTGTAAAGACAAGACCCAGTCTCCAGGTTGAACGAGACCTATGACCTGGAGGAAACGCCCGAAGTAGGCCCGCTGTCGGCGATTCTCATTCACATCTGTCGCAAAAAAGAGTGGAATACCCCCAGAGCCGCCCCCAGTTGTACTCGCGTAGACACTGCGACGGTATGTATTCTGGAGACTCGTATCATGGATGAGTCTCTCGATGGTAGCATATCTTTGGACGGAAATCAGCGACAGGTCACTTGATCAACAGGTGAGAAACATGATCTTCACAGTGTCTTCTTCAAAAGCAATGGCTGTTGTTCTAGGCGCAATGTTGATAATGTTCCAGAAGCAGTGGCTGCCTCTGTGGCTGTACGGAGTGTGGAATCATCAGGTGGGTATTGAACGTCGGCATTGTAGAATGGATGTAATCCAGCCACAACTAGAACTTCTGGCAACGTATATGTCATGGAGTCCATCGCAGAGATCTGGATATGTCGAATAAATTCAATGACTTGAAGAGAATGCTCGCTCTATCCGACAACAGATAAGAACAAGATTCCTTGTGGACAATTATATTTCGTAGAACGAACGAGAACATGATCACACAGTATTTCATTTTCGTCTCACCCAAGCACGGAAAGGAATCTTCGCTAATTTGACGTGGTATGTGCTAACCAAATTCTCTCTCATACTTTAGATGAGCCAGCTGTGCCCGGGTATGAGCCCCTTGTTCATGTATCATTTGTAACTAGTTCAGGAAAATAGATACTCAGCCAAAGACCCGCACGAAGGCGATCGGAATTACGTTCGTACCACAAAATAAAATGTTTCCGCATTACATACAAGACAGCTGAGTCGATTTCATGCAGCATTTGATACTTACCCCAACGTTCGGCGGCCATGTACAACAGTGCTGACACTTTGAGATCCCCAGAAATCTGCGAGTCGATATATCGTCGTTATTTTCGCTTTTCCTTCCGCTTGCCTGCCAAAAGACCCGCTTTTGATGCACCAAGTCCACCCTGCTCACGGAAGCGTCGACGGGGGTTTAACTACCAACATTCTTTTCCACAAGACAGACTACTGCGAAGATTCCGATATTACAGACAAAATATGAGACACATGTTGTACGCATGCAGCTGGAAGGGAATACGGCCGAACGGGGAACGCGGCTGAGTGCGACTTCCGCCGAGTGTGCCACGCCCTCTAATGTCGTGATACGAGGTCTACCATATTCAACAGACTACGACGGAGTATAGCATTCCTTTACCGGCGCCACATTGGATTTAACTGACGCCCGAGAGCCACGCCCCAGCGCGTCATTTCGTTCTAAGTCGTATCGTTGACAAAATTGAATACGGGTCTCTTCGGATCATTGTACGCACTACGCAATGCCGTCTGGTCATGGTGCTCGCCATATGTCTCGAATCGCTTCCAGTGACCAGATTTGATAATATTGACTTGAAGTACTCTGAAAACGTTGATAAACAATAGAAATACCTGACATTGCAATTGTGTGTCCATGATTACGTTCATTAAAAGGCAAGAACCCATTCTTATAGCCATATTTCTGCATCTTTCACACCTTTACAACGTAGTAGCATTCACAACGACGTTGTATCATTTACCATGCCGTATGCTATGCAACAAATTCACATTGAGGTCGGGTCTGAAGGCTATGAATTCGTAAACGAGGGCAGCCAAAGACAGGCCATCTACGGTCAAGAACATGAGAAGCTGAAGCAAAGGCTTACGAGATTCTGCCCTGCACACATATGGCCCCAGAAGTCTCTTGCCAACGCCTGCCCTCGGCCGATTCTCCTTCACGGTTATCATCAGAACCTCTTATCCCAGCTACACGATGCGCTGACTGCTGCACTTATCGACATTGTTCGTCGATGGTGGACTGACCAGTCGGCTGAGTTTCCTCGCCGGATGCCTCTTGAGCCCGGAGAAGAAGAACTTCTCAAGGTAGGTCTACCAATCCTATACGAAATCAATGACCCCTGGCATAGCTCCATCTCATATAGAAGCGCTGATTTGCGGAAAGTGGCTCGAGTTGCAGGTCTCTCTCGGGAATCTGGCCGACTGTTCCCAATGCCAGGGCTCCTGGAGACCAGATTTCATGGTCGAACAGATTGAAATCGGCCAAGGTGAAGACCTACTCGAAAACTTCCGAATAACAGAGATCAACGCCCGGTTTCCCTTCAACGGCTTCATGCACGAAGCGTACGGTCAAATGGCATTAGATTCCATGGACTTGGAGCACTGCGGACTGATGAGCGCGACTGATGGGCAAGAGGTGAGAACCCACCACGGATAAATCACAATGGCACAACACTAAATCTGACATATCCTAGATCATCAACGGTCTGATCAGCCTCTTTGAGCCTGGTGTCCCGTTGCACATTCTCCAAGGTGACGGTCCTAGTATTGACTTGCACATGTTCATAAATGCAGTTCATCGGCAATTTGGGTTCATGCCCCGGCTGATTCGTCCGTCACAGCTGAGGATAGTCCGAGATCCTCAGGGGGGTGGCGAATCAAGGCTCTGTTGCACCATTGGGGAGAAACAAAATGCAACGAGCCCCTTTCAGACTTCCATCCTGACGACTGCTGAAGGAGAGCTCGTCGAGGAGATTCATCAAGTCGGACTGGAGGTGTGCCAACGCGAGGTATTCGCGCTTGACGCAGAAACTCTGCGTCACCTTGGCCTCTTGTGTTTCAACGACATGCGCACCATCTTGCTGGTTCACGACAAGCGCTTGCTTGGAATTGTGAAGCAGGAGATTCCATCTCTGATTGCACGCGAAATACTTAATGCAGCGCAAGCAAAAATACTTGAACAGGGGCTGGCGGACACAATACTACCTGCATCTCAACAGTTGGATGGACTTGTTCAAGATTGTGAAAAGTCACCCGAACTGCGGAACGATTTCATTCTGAAGCCAATTCGAAGTGGTAAGGGGCGTGGCATCTTGTTTGGTGAGGATTTGATCCAAGACGAGTGGATTTCAGCCTTGAAGTCACAGATGTCGCTGGACTTGGAACTTGAGAAATCGTGTGTTGTTCAGCGCCGCATCAGACCTCGCCTGTACGATCTGATCTTGAAATCATCTGGAGAGATGGTGCAATATCCCCTTGTAGGAACATATCATGTTGTTGATGGAAAGTTGCTTGGTCTAGGAACTTGGCGGTCCAATGGGGATCGTATTTGCGCTGTCAGTTCGGGAGGTGCGTGGATGTGCTCGGTGATGCCTAAGAAACAACAAAGGCTGGAGTTGATTGGATGATTGTACATAGGGGCGGAAATCGGGGGTGAGAATAATAGATACACATTGAAACCAAACCAATTGGTGAAGTCTTTCGGGAAGAACACTAAACGATGTGACACAAAAGCATAAAAGTTTCGTTCGTGAATCACTTGCAGACCGAATCACTCGCACACGAATGATCCATAGGATTGACACTGTTTGGCTATTGAGGAGGTGAAGCTTACAAGCTGTATGGTTCCTATGACCCCTGAGATTGGTCAGGCTAGCTTCCCTGAGCCTAGCGTTAGTGATCATATTATTGACTTTGATCCTTATCTGTCGCCCATGACCTGCTTCTCTTTTTGCAAAAGCAGGCTTCGTTTGTGATTGAATGCAATATCTTTCTTGCTTATGATCTCAATCTACATGAGCACCTGGGATGGCTATTGGTGTTGCACGCATGTCGATGTTTTGGGCCATTGGCACTGTCGCAATCCTTCTCAAGAATGACGAATTGGTGATTGAAAGCCTGAAGGGGAATGTCGCTAAACGATTCCCGGTAGGTCGAGCCTGACACAGGTCTTTCAAACATTCCTCTGTCCTTTAGAAGTCGGCACAGGCCAGTGTTGATCCTCGTTCGACATAAACACGTCCGAGTCGTGCCTTTGTTATCAATGCCTCGCCGAACATCAATTTACAGGTGATTTTTAGCGTCATTGAACGCGCATCCCGAGTGGAGTACACGACTTCTAACATACGTGTCGGCTGGGCAGTGCACCTGTCGCCAACAATACCGGTGTGCGAACAAGAGCCCGAAGATAACAACGTCGCCGTTGCTTGGATATCCCAGTCCGTGTTTCCCATCGGTCGATCATGTGAAACCATTTGAATCGCCGTTTCAATTCGGGGCGGTGGACAGTGCTTGCGACAGCTGATTTTGATATGAACCGAGAGATAGCCAATCATATTGCGACTTTCAATCGCCGAATGGGCAATCTGGACCCACATCAAGACCGTCGTAATTGTTGGCTGTATGTCCAGTATGGTACAGCAGCTTAAGAAGACACACATTTCCGTTGGTTGTTCAAAATACGATCAGAACGATATTATTGATTTTCAAGAAGAGACTTTCAAGCATTTTTATTCATCACATTATGGCTACTGTTATTGCTTCGCACCCCGTGCCACTGCTCGGAAAGCTCGAGTCGGGCTGTGCCCTCGAGTCTTATTCCCTATCCGACCTCATTAGCGACATTAAACAACATCTAGGTAGCTCTTCTGGCATCAGCTCGAGTGATGTTGACGAGGGGTACCTAAAGGAACTTCTACACAAATATCAGTCCAATTGTGATGACTGGCTACCATACTTCTACAATGATAAATCAAAAGCATACACTCGCAACGCCATTGAAAACATAAACCAAAAAGCCAACATCGTGAGTTTCTTCTTTAACAGGTCATCGGATATCAGCTAACATCGAGATCAAGTTGTTGCTCGTATGGAACCCCGGGAAAGGCTCGCCAATCCACGATCATGCAAACGCTCATTGCGTCATGAAGATATTGGCTGGCAGCTTGACCGAGACGGTCTACCAGCCCCATGAGGATCACACCACGACCTCGCAGCCTCTGAAGGAAAAGTCTGTTCGCACATTCGGAGTCAACCAGGTGACGTACATAAGCGATGATATCGGGTTGCATCGTGTGCACAACCCGAGCCCCAACAATATTGCCGTTTCATTGCACTGTAAGTCATACCCACATGCAGGATGCAATGACTTTTCTAATTCTGTTCAGTATACACACCCCCAAATGCGGCCGACTACGGATATCATATCTACAACCCCAACACTGGGAAACCGAGTTTCGTTCCCCAGGCCAAGACGCATGCATCAAAGGACTAATGGCGCTATGGGCTTGCCCAACTCACCCAAGTTAACTGTACCGGACTTTCACTTCCAACCATCCTGTATATAGCACTGTTTCATGTCATTCGGACGACGATTCCTCGATCTTGTTCGCGTAGATACCCCAAGCATGGCCAACAAGCCATAGCGACTAGTTTGTTTTAGAATGTATATATATATCACCCATCTTACCTTACTCATACATGACTTTGCTGAGTAATCTCATGTTCTCTGATGACACAATACTCGACCACGTACAAGATAGCAGTCCATGTGCCTTGGTGAGGAGGACTTCTCGGCAACTAGCATTGCAAAACGCAATGCAGACTAGATAAATACGGATTTTGGTGGCCGTGCGATAGAGAAATGCAGTGTCGGCCTTGCCATGAACACTGCAATGCGGATAGAACTTTTCTGTCACCAGGTTTTCTGCTGTTAACTTGGACATCAGTCTACACTTCAAAAAGAGTTGATATTTAGTGCATGGATGAATACGCTGTAGTGCTTCAAGATGTGTTTGCTAAAGAGAACGCGCTAAATTTATTTCGTGGTGGGTATGAGTACATGGATGCTAGATAGTTCGAGCGCAGGTGGCAAAGTATCGCTGCCTCGTCTCAATAAATGCTACCAAAATGACAAAACGTAGTAAACAACACCCTTTCCGAGGGTGATCCTGAAGTCGCCATTTCCCATGGCACATGAAGTCGCTTGGCCTATGCTGCTGCAACAGGGATCGGGCCCCCTATCCTCTCACCCATTATTGATGGCTGGTCCGGTAAGCTGATATCTGCCTTGGACACCCATTGCGGGCTGACCCTCTTCAAGAACTTCATGAATTTGAAGAATCCAACGGCATATTCCTTATCACCTGAGGGGTCGACGACCCCTTCTGGGAAAGCGATACCGGCACCGTATAAGCCGGGCATCACCGTCCTTGATACCGCATCCAGAAACTGGCTAGTGTTGTGGTCAAATTGCAGTGTCTTGTTCATGACGGGCAATTGATTCCGCGTAAAACCAATGGCTTGTATCATGTGATTGCAACCGGGCAGCTCGCGCTGGTAGGCTTCTGCCTCCTTTGCGGCGCCGCCCGAGCAGTCAACTCTGGTGACAATATCACGGAGAGGGCTGGCCTCGAATGTGTCTGCATCGAGTTTCATTGATCGTGCCCACTCGGCGGCCTGTCCTTTCAGACCAGTGTTGTCATAATAGATCTTGCCATCCTTGTACTCGGCATACTTTAGCGCCGTAGATCTTGTGAACCACTTCACTTGTAATAGCGGATGCGAAGTACGAGCTAGGCGTTCCAGGTTCATGAGTATCAGGATGGCGGAATGTGATGCGCCTATTACGGCGACTGTGGTTCTAGTGTTGGAGGGTATGGCTTTGCAGAGCGCACTGGGTTTGAGTGCCAGATCCAAGTCCAGCAGTGACGGCTTCTTGCCCACAGAAACGGGTAGAGAAGCGACTGTCGGGACTGAACCGGTGCAGTAGACGACCCGGGCAGCATGTAGAGTCTGTTGTGCGTCGGTACCACTAGGTTGAAAGCCAAGGGACCATGTGAAATCCTAAGGATGCGAGGTAAGTATACGTATGTGAAATAGAAATGGTTGGGGCAAGCATACATTGTCTATTGAAGTGACAGCAGTGACCCGACCCTGAAAACAATGCACACGCTTGTTTCTTGCAAGTCCGTCGGAGAGCATTTTTAATAAGTCTCCGGCGTACTTGAGCGAGCACGGCTTATCTTGCTCGAGGCCTTGAAGTACTGTGAATGCATTGGGTGCGGGCGTATTCTCGACAATCTCGCGAAATGCCGAGACAGCTGTAGCATATGTGACAAACAAGCACACCCGGGTGTTGCTGGGGACTTCGTCGTATGAGCACGCCACCTTGCCGCCGCGGAAATCTGTGTCGACCCAGGCAATGGGATCAGTCTTGCCGTCCTCGAGCAAATTGCCCAGGGCAGCTATGCCGGCGGCACCTCCGCCAATGACGGCGGCAGAGAAGCGTTGACCATACATTGCGGTAATGATGTTTTGTGGCTTCTGTGTGGCTTCTGGAAAGAAACAAAGAACAATGATATCGGAGACGATAAGCAAAACTAATGGTCACGGCATCTAAGATTGAGCAGAGCGGGACATCATATAAGATCCCTTCTTCAGATGATCATCCAGAGATAAGACACTCGTGCAACAACAAAAACGAGTCGGCGATTGACTATAAACTTTCCCCCTTCTCAAGTAAAGTCAAGATGCCTGTCATGAGATAAGGCGCTCGTGCCGCCAATAGAACGAGTCGGCGAATGAGTATAAGCTTTCCCAGGCCAACCACTCAGAGTTGACATTGATCCCCGGCGGCGAACCCCGACGTCCGTGCTGCGTCCCCTTACCTCGCCTTGCACCAACAAGTCAATCGCCGAACGACACCGCCTTGAGTTCCGGGCCTTCCAAAACTGTCACAAAATGGCAGATCATGTCTTGTCTTTCGATATCATGCATGGTCCATCGGAAATTGATCGAATTGAAATGTCGTAATCTGGTCACAGTGTCACGACATCGGGAATGCTGATAGTGAAAAAGGAAAGCAAACTCGGAAGCGCAAAAAGCGATGGAATAGCGTGTGGGGAGCTACTACAGCCCAATGACCATGCATCATGCGTGGTCATAGCAAACAGGCCACTCTGTAGTCGTAGCAGATATCAATGATTTCATGGCTTTGGTACATGTCTATTGAAGTTTGATCTCCGTGCAAGGGTCAGCCCGTGCATCATCACCGTTTGCCTGCTCAGGAGTGTGACTGTCGAAATCGAATGAGTTGTGGTCAGTTGTTGAAGATTGAGCAGCCTGCGGGAAACAGTCGTGTAGTGGTCTTGTATAAAACCATGCAAGAACTCCTTGCTACGATCAATTATATCTTCATGGCTATCTAAAACAATGCAGTGCATTTTCAACAAGATTGTAATGCTTCAGAAGTAATGCGCTTCCATCTAGCGACTCATTCAAGCATTGTCATTTGGTACAGTCTTGGAGCTCATACCGGACCCGTGGACTTCCACAGCAGAACATCTGCCATGCGCAGCTCGCCAGACTCTGTCTCCCACCACGAAGAGCTTCCAGATCACAGCATTAAATCTCTATCAATGTACTGGTGATTGATAATAACAACATGCGGCCATTTAGTGTATTTCCCTAGATCGGCGAGCATGGCCATTGAGGCGCCCTTGGACACATGTCTATTTCACTTCTAAATACCTAGGTAGTTGTAGTATTGTAGTTGCGCAAAGAAGTATGGTATCCAAGTGAATTGGCTGCCTTACCTTACCCATAGGCTGACGCCAGTGCTGCTTCTAGAAGGTAGTGGGACTTCAGCGGGCGCTAATCATCCTTAGGGCATTCGGCGCTAATTGCGCGACGAGCAATTTGACAACTACTGCCTGGTCAGGGACCTAACTCATCTGGCGTTTTTGACAAACCTCATCATGCCCGGTAATTGTGCCACTTCTTCGAAAGATCGATCGTATTACCCAGCCTGCCAGACGTTTGACGTGCACATGTCCGGTCAGGGCCACGGCAACAGCAGTCCGACTCCACTAGCCTGCACTGAGTGCCGGCGCCAGCACCTGAAGTGCGACTCCCGCAAGCCGACCTGTACACGTTGCTCGCAATGCGATCTCGCTTGTTTTTACCTGCCCTCCCGGCGCGGGGGAAGAAGGACCAGGGCGGCGGTCGCACAGGCACTTCGCACCAACCAGCCAGAACTCAGGCAAAGTGATAACAACAATCGTACCCAAGATCAAGTGTGTTTTTGCCCAATCTTTATGTTGATATCGCAATTGACATTGACATTGCCTTTAGAGCATGAACTCATCTGTAATGCAACAACAACCAGCTCCACCACGCTTCAGTCCGCCCGAGAATCAAACTCTAGTTGCTGCTGCTGCTGAAAACGCTACAAGTACCGCTGGAGATAACAACTTGAGCGCCTCAATTGGGGCCAATCCACCTGCCATACCTCTACGCAACAACAGCAATGACTTGAACAATTACAATGGGCCGCAAATTACGCGACAAGATGACCGCTTGGTTAAGCTCTTTTACGAAAATATGCACATTGCCCACCCCATTCTAGTACCCAGTGCCTTCTACCATGGGCAACAGTATCCTCAATTCCTACAATTGGTAGTCCAGCTCATCGGGTCACGGTACCTGCCCCCCGAGCCAAGCCGTCAGCAATTGAAGGATGATGTTGAAACCCAATTGTCAATGGGTCAAGATCGGTCCACTTCCATGGTTCAAGCCTGTTTATTATATGCCATTTATCTCGATGCATGCAACGACTACGCAAAAGCGCGGGACGCGTTTTCGAAAGCGGCTCAGATCGCGTCCGAACTTGGCATGCATCGAAGCAGCTTTGCATCATCTTTGGGATCTGAGCGGTCGGTCGAAGCTGAAAGCATGCGAAGAACATGGTGGGAGCTCTACGTGGTCGATGTCTTCATGAACATTTCGTCAAAGCCGCTGACATTTCACTGCAACATTGCGACACCCGAGGTGGCATTGCCCTGTGATGAAGCCGCCTACGTGAGAGCTAATGATATTCCTGCCCCGGCCAGGTTCTTGACTTTCAGACGTCGAGTATTTGCAGCCGAGGAAGCCGTCTTCTCGTCGTATAGCTATCGTATCGACGCTGTAATGATCCTTTGCCGCGTCCTTGTACTCAATCAAGTACGCGAACCGCACCGTGATCAGCTGCAAGCGGTCGAGAATGCGCTTGTGAGTTGGGGCAACCACTTGCCCACATCAAAAAGGGAGATCATTGACTCGTACGGCACCGTTGACGAAATGATGTTTCAGGCACATATTGCCATTGCATACGCTGCCATGCTGCTTCATCTTCCACGCAGTGACTTGCAACCACTTCTTCCACCGCGGGGTGACATATTTTGGCCCTGCACGCCCAGTGAACTCTCTTCGACTTTCTCACGGGTGGTTCACAGCATCAAGGCAACCGAGGCTTCGAGACGTGTATCGGATTTCGTGTCGATATGCCCCAACATGAACAAGCACAGCCCCTTGATCACGCCTGCTCTGGGACTCTGCGGAATGATTCAGCTCGCCACATCGCTGAGCCATGCAAACGATTGTTTTGATCACCATTGCAACCGCGTCACTCTGATACTGGGTTGCTTGCGCGTGGCGGGTCGTACGTGGGACTCCGCGAGCATGACTTTTCATCGGGTACGCACATGCGCAGATGAGATACTTTCCCAGTCTATCGCCGACTGGAGCAGCAAGGTATCTGAAAAGGTCACACCAACTCACAATCCAAATGATACGCGAAGCGGCAATAGGGATATCGGCTCGGTGCAGAATGCTCCTGATGCGCAAAATCAGATAATGCTGAATTTCTCACTAGGATTTGTCGATTCCGCTTGTTACGACACTTCACTTTTCAATAGTCTGGGGGAGTTTGACATTATATGATATCACTTGCACCAGATGAGAACATGCTGTTCAAGAAGACGCGAAGCAATTCAACACCGCGACATTTCTCAGGTTCGAGAAAGCCTCTAAGCCAGCCCCGGCCCCCACGCCGCTTCGGCCCCGAGAATAACCAGCCCAACCACCCTAAGCCTAGCGTAAATGCTCGCATCATTGACTTTATTCCTCATTTGTTGTCGACGGCTTGCTTGTCATGACACAAAAGCGCGTTTCTCATCTTGAGCAGGAGAAGGTCTTTTGGATCAAGAAATCCCATCATTATAGCGTTGCGATATCCGTTTTTTACAATTACCCTTGTTGGACAGAAAGCGACACCCACATTGAAGTGTTGGGTCTATTGCCTAGACGGGGGACAGTAGACGCAGGAGCAAGAAGCTACACTACCTACAACAGTTTCAAGCCAGGATGCCTGCAACGGGGGAAAATCAAGATGGCAAGAAGAAAAATTTTGATCTCATAAAGCGTGGTTCCAAGAAGCCTACGCCATGGGGGACAGCTACATTTATTGGCTTACGGTAAAGACTACCTGTATTGAAGTCCATCGCACGCAGCTCGACATAGCTAATTCTTATAACCACCCCGATCAGCTTGCTGGACCTGCCCTGGCAGTATCACCTCCTACGCAACGGAGCAGCAGAGCGTGCCCTCAGCGCCGTTGGGCTCCCCTTCCTCGTTGGGGGCACGCAGACCACGGCTGCGACCCTCGCAGCCAAGGGCGTTTCGTGGCTGGCGCCGTTGGATCTTCCCGTGCCGCGCCTGATCCTGTTGGCCATGGCTACCGGGTCGACGCTGAAGCAGATCCTCTGGCAGACGTGTCTCAGCCAGGAGGAGTTTCCCGCCGGCGCCGCGGCCATGGTGAGCGGGTACAACACTTTTATCAACACGGTCAACACGCTGCTACTTGTTTGCGCATCAACATCATCCTTGAACACCCGCGGCCCGCACGTGCTGGTCTTGGGCACTGAGCTCCCGCTATCCGTCGTCCTGGGCTCCGTGGCGTACGTCGTCGGCATCACCATTGAGACGCTCTCGGAGATCCAACGCATCCGCTTTAAGCGGGACCCGCACAATCAGGGCAAGCTTTGCAAGGTCGGCCTCTGGAGCTGGGCGCGCCACATCAACTATTTTGGCTATGCCCTCTGGCGGGGAGGCTATTGCATGGTCGCGTCGGGGTGGATTGGCGGGCTGGCCATGGGGCTTTTCCAGGGTTGGGACCTGGGATCGCGGGCCAGCGACACGCTTGAAGACTACTGCAGTAACAAGTATGGTGAGCAGTGGGTGCAGTTCAAGAAGGACGTACCCTATCGAATTGTACCGGGCATCTTCTAATCTAGCAGTGCGACTTGATGGCTGGAAAACGTTTTGAATAGATTTGTACGATATATACGTAGATTTGATATAAACTGGTAGGAAGTTTCCATTCCATGGTATAGACACCTCAACGCCATTCTCAATCCGAGATTCACGGGAACTGATTTCCGTTCCCGACCACCCAACGCCAGACATAAGGGAAAAGAAAGAAATATTATCTACAATAGAATGCCAACAACGGCACTGATAATGAAGGAAACAATGCTCTGTCCATCGTTGAGCGCGTTGGCAATCTGCTGACCGAGCACAGACTTGCTGCCGAGCGTGTTGAGCCACTTGTCGACATTCTTCTGGTCCGGCGCCGTGAAGGACTTGATGGCGGCCGGCAGGACCTTTGTGCACTCGGTGAGGTTATTGATGTTGTTGACGCCGAGGAGGGACAGGCGAATGTATTCGCGGGCGTAGTCCTGTTTTAATCATGTTAGCGTCCATTTTTTTTTCTCCAAATCATGTACGGTGAAAGCATGGCTTACCTCGTTCCAGTGCTGCTGGCCGCCGGCGCCGGCAAACTCCTGCCACTCGTCCTGGGTCTTGGGGTGTTGCGAAATGGCCACGTCGCTCTGGAATTTGAAGACGCGCTTGGGGGTGGCGGCGGTGCCCTGGGTCTGTCCGTAAAAGAGGACGTCCCAGACACCGGGAGTAGAGTCCTGGGGGTCGCCGGCGCGGTTAGTGTCGACAAAGAACTGCTGGCTGGTGGTGTGGGCGCCGAGGAGGGCCACGAGGCCGTGGGGGCGGATGGTCTTGTCCTCGAACAGGCTGATGAGGTCGTCGGCGGACTGGAAGGGGCTGGGGAGGAGCTGCGGGTTCTGGACGGCCGAGTCCTTGCGGCCGACGTAGGACTTGATGCGGGGGCCCAGCGGGCAGACGACGGTCGCGACCGTGGCGCCCATCTGGATGAGGTCCGCCATGGTGACGGTCTTGAAGCCGAGCTGGGTGTTGTACTTTGCGTACCAGGCCTTCATCTGGTCTCCCATCTCCTGGAGTCCGTTGTTCTCGGGCAGGCTGAGCTCGTTGTTGAGGCAGATGGAGCCGTCGGCGCCGCCCTGGAGGCCCTGCGCCGCGGTCTGCTTGGACCAGCCGGCGGCGTCGTGGAAGCCGAGGCGGATGGCCTTGCGCGCCCACTTGGTGCAGCGGCCGGAGCTTCCCTTGAAGAGCTTGGCCATGTCGTCGGCAATGTACTTCCAGACGCAGCAGGTGTCCTGGCCGCACTGGGCGCTCTTGAGAGCTGGGACGGCACCTGTCCAAGTGACATCACTCTCTCCTGTGCCGTCGCCCAAGATGACAGTCTTGATATCTTTGGCGACGGGGGTAAGTTGGCTATCTTGAAGAGTCAGGAGATCGCCAATGAGTTCGTTTGAGTCAAACTCATCAGACTCGCGCTCCATGAGCTTTGCGAGCCGGATGCTCAGGCCGGGATCATTGGCCATGCTGGGGTAGGCAAGCACGGCCGAGTTGACCACCGCAGATGTGGTAAGGAATGTAGAGAAACGCATGATGAATAAAGTGTTTAAGAGAAAGTATTAATAGGTAATGGGCAGCGAGTGACTTGGGAAAGTTCCCGGAATGAGAGAAGAGAAGCAAGGTATTGTATAGACCAAGCTTTCAGACTGAGATGTGACTTGAGATGGAGAACTCAACTTCATGGGAAAGGACGAGAATTTTCACGCCGTTATATATTCTTTTGAAACTACAAGACGCCATCCATCCAAGTGTATACATTGGCAGTGATCCACACCCCATGATGACGGGCAGTGCTATAGAAACTGGGGTCCGCGAGCCTAGTGGTCTTGACTGCACCGTTATCGACAATGAAAAATCAGCTGTGGCTGTTTTTTCTCATGCTCGTGATTACCAGCTCCGTAGGATTATTTTCGTGATATCGGAAAATATGTTCAAGGGTCTAGACACTTTTACGAGGCCACCTACCGAGGAGCGCTCCACCACGATCGGACGCTTGCTTCTCGTCCAAGCGGGCGCCAGCTGATCTCCCGATCCGGGAGTCCTGGGGAGCCAGCGGCATTTGGGTCGCAGCGTACGGTCGAGTCGAGAAAAAACGGTCTGGTCATGTTTTCTAGCGCAGGTACAGTAATTTTTTCGACTCTCCTGAAGAGCACTTGGAGCGGCGCTTGGTGTGAAGTGGCTTGACCTCGCGGCTCTGGCCCCAATACGCTTGGGGTCATTCGTGTTAGCAGGCAGAGGCTCAGAACAGGCGCCAATTGCCAGGTGGCCCGAATCCTAACGGCTCGCCAAGCAGCGCTAACTGCGCGCTTGGATTTTTGGTTGTGGTCAGCCAGGCGTGTTGCATCCATTTCAAAATGCCCGATGCACATGTGTTCAAGCGACTCTTTGATGCGAAGACTCACCGTAAATGCGCAATGCAAGATTCAGTGATCCTTAATTCCCGAGCATATCCATCTGCATTTGTGAACATGTGGCCGCAAGATGCAGATACAGCGTGCAGACAGCGTTGTAGACAAGCGACCACTAGAGCCTAGGGTAGTATACGGAGGCATCCCCCGGAGAGCCCCCCAGGTCCCAGGCCTCCAGTATTGGACAGCGCCAATGCTAAATGCCAATGCAATACCACGACGGCCCGCCGCAACATTGATGCCAAGAGAGGAGCCAAGAAACCTGACGATGCTACCCAGGACCGTCTGACCTAAATAGGATTCCAGAATCCAGAATCCAATATCTTCTCCACCCACTCAGTGACTACGATGACTAAAGTTCACTGAAGCCGGGCGCTCCATTCTGGGGGTTCAGGGGGTGCATATGACTCTTTACGGATGCAAGTTGCAAGCAGAACAAATTCTAGCTTACTCGATAGTCTTGCGCCTCATGAATCTCGGAGGAAGATGGATTATCGCTGCTGCCGGAGCTGCTCATTAGATTGGCCTTGGCAACAGATTCGTCTACCATTTTAAGGTATAGTTCTGATCTGTTGTTAAAAAAGACCCGGCGATGCGGGACAGTGCGGCTTGTGTACCCGAGATCATCACGAGATCTACTGCCTGGAATGATCTTGAGCCAATCACGTATTGAACATTGCTAAAGTTTCTTAGAGAACTTGCTTTATACTGAGCTCGACTGCAGATCACGAGCAAAAACGGTGCACCTCTCTCAGCATGCACGGAGGATTATACGTCGGAAACATCCCATCTTTGCTGTGTTTGCTGCCAATCCGGATGCCATCCGATAAATGACGGGGCATCATTGGATCCCTGAACCTCGCGACAACGCCTCTCTCTTCAATTTGCTTCAGCCAAATCCAACGGCATTGCTTCAATGATTTGCCTGAAAGAAGCCTCCCATCCATTCTCTCTGGCTGGCCCCGGTGTAAGCCATAGTTGATCCGCCGCCTGATGCCAAGCGTCTATTTTTGTGCTATGGCCACTCGTGTCTCAGGCAGCTCGCGCCCTATTTAAGCTTACAATCTGACTTCCCGACGCCACAAATTCCAGCTGTCTCAGCTCCCCTGAGCGCACGGTTTTTTTTCCCCCTGACGCTACCCGCGAAAAAGTGCAGTCCATGTCCATCATGCCAAACATGCTTATCTTGCTTCGCCGTCATTGGGTGCTCACATTTTCTTTTTCCGAATTCAACGTTCAGGGTCCACCGAGGCTTTACTGTATTCTCTGCATTGTCGTGTAATATCGCAATATCCCGCTAGGCCATAAGTGCAAAAGTGGGAATTCCCTACCCAGCTTAGGCTAGTGTAGAGATATATACGATACGCAACATGTAATGGTATAAGAAGCGAGGTGCAGCATGTCATATGACCATGCAATAGAAGCCACATTGGCAGAGGATTTGATCCATTAAATGCTCAAATGCTCGCAAAGCAATAGTGTGTTTTCTGCTATGGAGGCACTGGGACAGATGAACATAATTCTCACGCGTGCAAGGACATCTCTTCTTCCTTCCCGCCATTGCACCATTAGTTTATCACATAGCCGGCTATCATCGCTACGCAATTTGCCAATCGTAATTATTCACGGTGTTCCGCACCGATTTAGTATGGGCTGAGTTCTAGCAACCTTGGTTCATCCCAAATCGAGCCACGTCAAATGTTCATTCTGCCAAATAAAATTCGGTGGTTTATTGTGTCGATGGAAAGCAGTCTCAGATCTAACAGCATCGGATGCCTCCCGCCTGCATGGCCCGTCGTCGACACTGCACTTGCCATCGAAATCCGGAGATCGACACAAATAAAAACATATGGAAGGGGGTCTCTTGCTCTTTCATGGCTTGACCTTTATGCACACAAGACAAGGTGTTGTAAGATCTCTTATATTGAATAACTAGCCGTCATGTGCTATCTTTGCCGCGATTGTAGGCGACTGTTGTGAAGAAGTTTATCGATGTTCTAGCTAGTACTGCATGTTGGACAGGCCAGTCAGACGTGCTGCATAACTCCTGGTCATAAGAGCTTGCTTTCTTCCACCTGCAGTCTCACAACACAAGAAATGCGTCTGGTGGGGTGCTTTTAGTTTTGACACGAGTCCCAGTCTTTTGGATATGGAGCATTATAACTGCCTTGCCGATGTGACGCTACACTTCTTCAGAGTACTAGTGTCAAACGTACACACTTACGAAGTCCTTCATCTCATCTCACTTTGTAGCACCGGTCACTTGATTCGAGTTGCATCGTTTCCTTCGTCAACTAGCACACTACCTCACTCCATCGGCCTCTCAAAGTATATCCTGGCCATCAGATTTTCTGCCTCCCAGAGATAGTTCGAGGAAGCCGTCTCTGCCATCGAAATGACCCCTTCAAGATTCAGTGCCTCGACGCGTGGTCGAATATTCTTCAAAACAACTTGCCTCTCTCGGCAATCTTCCAGAAACTTCATTCTCTTGGTTCGTCCGTCTTCCAACGATTTGAGTATCGCCTTGTTCGAATCCTGACGGAATCTCGAGTTTGACAGAGAGTTACCCAGGACTGTGTACGCAGTATTGATCTCGTCCAATTCTTTTTCAAGCTCTAGAATTCGCTTTTCGTACCAATTTTCTTGTTGTTCTTTCCGCAGCTCGGTAAGCCATCGCTCAACGGGGATGCGCAGCTGAGAGGAAAGCATCTCCGCCACTCTACGTGCCTCACGCGAACGCAGTGTATATGTTTGAACTGCAAGTGTTTGGAGTCGCTTTCCATCGGCTGATATGCTAGTAACGTCCCATTCTGGGATAGGAATACGAACAAATTCCAGCAAAACTTGATCCAGCTTTGACGCCATGGCCTCATGAGCAGGGAGAGCTGAAAACATCTTGTGCCAGATAGCCACATTCATTTCGAGGGGAGGCGTAAGCTTCAAGATGAGATGTAGGGCATTAACGACGGAATAAATGCCTGAGGCTGCAGTATTGGCGTGCTTGGCACAGTGACCTTCTTCAATGGTCCACTTCTTTCCGAATTGGAAGTTTAAGTTGCAGAATGTCTCGACTTGCTTGCGGACTTCCTTATCACTCACTGATCCCGAGATTAGCGAGTCGTAGATTGTTGCTTTACGATCCTCGTTCGATAGCTCCGCGGCAATCCAGCGTGAGTTGACGTTTGGTGCTAGGATAGTGACGAGCTTTGTGTCGTTGCTGAGTTGATAGTCGAATCGAAACATGTTTCCATACTCAGGCCAGTAACGTAGATGCTCTCCTTGTCTTGCAGCGACAGATATACAGAGACTCAAGGCCTCAATAGTGGACCTGGTTTCTGACCGCTGATCATTGCTTTGAAGTTGTTTGAGAGCAGTCTGAGTAACCTTGTTGAGAACGAACTCGGGGACATTCCGAGCTCCAACTTTCCGGCGTTTCTTGTCTCCAGTGCCGTCATTTTCATCATGAGAGCCAAGCTCGACTGACCCATCATCAGATGGGTCATAGGACGAGAGGGATTCAGAGTCGGAAGGGCCAGAAATGTATTCAGAGCCTAGAATGTTGTCGAAAAGCTGCTTGATGTCTGATTTTGAATGGTTCCGCACCTGCGGGCCAGTTGGTGAGCTTGTTATTATGATCCCTTGCGAAGCAGTCATGCCGTGCTGATCTTGATTGCCGACGAAGCCTCCAGTCGGCTTGGGAGTGGTGGAGCCCCTCAGAGAGGCCATCGTTCAAAAGCCAGCCGATACAGAAAGATCGTTCAAGCAGAGAATCTCTGATCCAGCGCGTACTAGCGGCGTGGTGTGTAGAGTGATGGAAGTTCGAACGCATCTAATTCCTTTGTTGCTGTTGACACCATGAAGAAGCTGGGTGAATCTGGGACGATAGGTGGTGTTGTCGAGAGAGAAAAGTTTGCTTGCCAAGCAATACTATTAGGCGTACCAGACTCAGAGTCGGAAGGAGCTTCAGTGTTAAGTGCTGTGGAAGGAGCAGTGAGGAACAAGCGCTTGCCCTCGTGCCTTCCACTGTCAGAGGTAGCAGTGTTCTGTTGAGACGATCTGCCCAGTAGGGTAAAAGACACATATTGGTATGACCTTTGGCCATGAATTGCATACGTGCCACCACTTGGGTTGTGTTGCATGTATGCTTTCATAGTAGCACATACTATCAATCCGAATTTGCATTGTGGACTGTCACTTATGCATTAGGTTGCCAAAAGGACATGTCATTCAACTGCCCTGAAAGAATATTGGAAATTTACCAATCACACCTCATTCCAGACGTGGTCTCGGAAAATGTCAGGTGCATTGCCCAAAGAAACCGCAAGAAAACAGGAAGGCGCGGACCAAGTCCATTCCAGAGAAGAGCACATCAAATTTGATAGCCTTTCATGTAGGCAGCGATGACGGAAACACGCGGTCAAATGTATTTACGTATTTACTCATATGCACAGGTGGCCAAAATCTCCAGCCTGCAAGTCGCCATTGTCGCTTTCGAAACCTGCATCGCTCACAGAGACAAAGCAATTGCTCAATCCAATACCGAGAGGGATTTTGCAATTGACAGCTCGTAGTTGATATCCACCGCACTCGAAAGCAGTAAAATGTATGAATGATATGTGCTCTTTCAATGGCGGAAAACACTTCCATGCTGTCCTGTGTACTTTTGAGTCATGAACGGTCCGCTCATGAGGTATCATTATCCTTCACTACCGACTCTGATTGCTTCTGAGGCTTTTCGGTGATCATCATGCTTGCATATGCACGAAATATTGTGGTGGTGCATCAGATCCAGAACTGGCTACAGTTATTTGGGAATTAATTAGTTGGAAGTCCGCCAGAACATCGGCCACAGTGGTCTTGCCGATTCTGACAGCAAATTGATATTCCACTTTCCAATTGCACAACTTGGGTCCAAGTCATCGTCGCTGTTATGCTGATTGTAAAGTCGTACCACTTGGTAGCTACATGTATTTGGAGCAGGCAAGGAATTTCCCCGCCTTGGGTGGTACTGCGTCTGATGAGTGCTAGTTGCTCCAGGTACGGCTAACTTCAACCGAGTCGCAGCAAGTCGCTCATATATCGCGGACCGTTTCACGGTCGCATCTACGCAATCGGGATTATAAAGCAAGAGGATAGGTAGGACATACAAGTTCAACATTTATTAATGGCGGGCTCATGCACAGTTCGGGTCAAATGCGTCGCGCCTCCGAAACATACAGTTTTCCTCGAACACACTACTGTATCCTTTTTTTTTTTTTTTCTACCTTGGGTGTTAATTCATGTAAAATCCCTTCATTAGTATTCCAAAGTGTGCGAAGTTGTCATGGCGCCGAGCATGAAATCAGTACCAGCTGGACCCGGTCTACTATTCATCCAGGTCCAAGCCGAAAGCGCAGTTTCTGACGAGCAGTCACTCGCCAACTGGTTCCAGGGGCCCAATCTACTGGGCGCCCCTTCGATGAGATCTACATCTAAATTGACGAATTGGAAATGCGCTGACCCATCAGCCGCATCCAAATACCTTTCTATATGGAATGTTGAAGACCTAGCTGCGACCGCAGAGGAAGCAGGGGATTCGTCGAGTATTAATGATATCGCACTCAAGGGCGCCGGGAACAACGACGCCGTCAAAGGCATCAAAATTGACATGAGATACTTTTCGCTCGTGGAAGAGTTTGCCAAGAGCGAGTATGACGAGAGTAAGCCTGCGAATGCACATTGTGTCTGCGAAGGAGCGCGCCACTGACAAAGCGACAGCCTACCCTATAACGCACATCATCACAGCAGGTATGGAGCCTAGCACGCCCGAGGCTTCGGCAGACCTCGACAAGTGGTACACTGAAGAGCACAATGAACAAATGTCGCTCGAACCAGGCTGGGTCCGCTCAAGGCGCTACAAGCTGGCTGATGAGCCGAGCGATCCCGATGGTGGTCAGAGGCAGAGAATCACGTGGATGACTATTCACGAGTTTGGTCAAGGCAACAGGCTGGGAAATAAGGTGGAGCCACTGGATCCTATCACGCCTTGGACAAGGAAGGTGATGGGCGAGATGAGTGCAATTGAGGCGGACGTGTGGATTAACACATGCAATTCTTCTACTTCCGACTGAGTTTCGAGTCCAGTACAGGCTGATATTAGAGAGACTATGGGATGTTCGACGCTCCGTGTTGACGCTTCTAGAAGCATCGCCTATTCTACAATCACACAAATATGCGAACTTCGTACAAATTCCAACCTTTGCGTGATATCGCTACATTGCATTAAATTATACAGTCTTCTCTTCAACATGTGCTGCAATGTCCTTGCTGGTGGCCGCAGCGCCCTCCGGATCCTCCAGCGCGTGGGGAATAAGTTGATCACCGAATACGGCATCCATCTGTTCCAGAGTGCGTCCCTTGGTCTCAGGGTAGAAGAACCAGAACGACAACAGGGCAATAACGTTGAAAACGAAGAAGACGTAGAAGTATTTGAAGCCAATGTTGGTGAGCGCGATTGGCGAGAATTGAGCAAATATCAAGTTGACTGCCCAGTTGGTGAATGTCGTAATGGCATTGCCCAGGGCACGGACTTCGACAGGGAAGATCTCTGCAGGATACACCCAAGAAATGATGCCCAATGGGGTGTAGAAGAGACTAAACACAAAGTTCATGGCGACCATGGACCTCAGCTGGTTGTGGTTCTCGGGGTTGAGGTACTGAGCCTGGACGGCGTTGACCAGAAGGGCGGCACCAAGACCAGCAGCAGAGACGATCAGCGGCTTGACACGTCCCACTTTGTCGAGCGCCCAGAGGCCAATCGTGCAGTAAACGATTGAGAGTGCTCCGCTGATTCCGATAATCATGAGCGATGTCTGGGTGTCAATGCCGAGAATGGAGTAGATTCTGGGGCCGTAGCTGTTGAATCATCATGTCAGCATCTACAACTTCGAATGGCTGTTCAAAGATTTCGAGGATGTGGAACTTACTAGTTGATGACATTGATGCCAGAAAGAGGACCAAATGCCTGAACGCCACATCCGAGAATAAGTCGCTTGCGCCACGACGGCTTCGTCAACATGGACATGGTCGAGACCTGGGCAATTTCGCGATCTGCAGCAATGACATCGCGAATTTCGATAAACTCGAGTTCAATGCGCGATGCGTTTTCGCCGTTTCTCAACTTTTGCAGAACCGCCTTTGCTTCTTCGTGCTTATCCTTCTCCATCAACCAACGAGGCGATTCCTGGAGGAACCAGATACCAGTAACGAGAATGAGTGCGGGGACACATTGAAAGCCCAAAGGAAAGCGCCCTGTTAAGTGTGGTATGTTAGCGAACTGGACCGCTCGTGATCTGTCATTGTTTGAACGTACAAGAAAAGTCGCTCTTGGAAAACGAGCAGCCATAGCCCAGCCACTGTGCGACCAGGAAGCCCCAACTGAGGAACCACTGCAAAAGTCCAGAAAGTGCACCTCTCCATTTTGGCATTGATATTTCCGAAGCATAGAGCGGAATGGTACTGGTGAGCATGCCGACCGCAGTTCCACCAAAGAAGCGACCAGCGATGAGCATGCCCATTGAGATGGCGCCGGATTGCAAAGCAGAGCCAAACAGCGAGAGCACGGCACCAGCGAAAATTGTCTTCTTTCGGCCGAGTTTATCTGCAAAGATCTGGGGTGATGCGTTAGCTTTGAAGTTGTCCAGACACTTCGGACGCTCGGGAAACATACCATGTTGATGATTGTGCCCAGGACGGCACCGCCCTGGAAACTCGACACGATACCGCCGGAAATGTCATCGCTCGGGTGGCCAAAGTACTCGGCAAAAGTGTCGAGCGCGATTGTGCTGGAAATGATACCGCTGTCATAGCCGAACAGGAAACCACCAACCGCCAAGAAGACGGCAGAGGCAACGGTGATGATGTGACCAGAAACCATGATGCTGTACAGGGTTCGGCTGGGTCTCCGATTTGGAGAAGCTGGCAAGGTAAACGTGCGAGGGATACTGCCTGCTTATATATTCGCTTGTCAATTAATATTTCAACCAGTGCATTGTCGGCCATCATGCCATGTTGATTGTGAGCTCGGTTAGCTATAGGCCGAGCGAACAGTCGGATTGTGGAGGCCCGTTTGCTCAAAGTCAAGCATGGCGCCACCGCACGAGACAGTCAGTGAGGGCATCCGAACAAAATCCCACCCAGGTGAGGTCTGTAAGCACCTATTTGGTCATGTTAGCCTGCTCCGGGGCCCTGTAGCGGCGGTCTTGGAGCAACGTGATTGGCGATAAGTCCGGGGCCCCGCACTAGTCTCCAGCATCTTGTTTTACCCCAGAAAAGGAGGGGGCAACCAATGGCCATGGCAGCCATGGCAAGTTTCCCCAGACTGTTTGTCTGCTTGAGGAGATCTTCGCGTGGGTGATTGTGGTAGAGAAAATCTCAATATGGTTGACAGCATCTTTAAACTCTATCCGCCAAGAGACCAGCTTCGGATGGCGATTCAGGAGGCTAGGCTAGACGGACCCGACGCCCATACATTTTTCTGCGCCCCCATCCCGGGGCACTGGGCCCCTGTAGGCGAGGTGCGTTGATCGCTAAAACCAGCGCGCCCTGGGGACCAACCTATGAAACTCCTCGAACATCCATGGCATAATAAGGACTTTGGCCCAGAAATCGGACAGACTTCCGTTTTGACTTTGGGTTTTTCAATAATCCTACCTAGCTGTACGATAGTCAGATATATTTGACATTCTTTACTTCATAAGGGTGCAGTACCACTCCGCGGATGCCAGTGCCGCTTTCCTCATGTTCTCCGTCTCCTCTCAAGGTATCTAAGAACTTTCAAGTTCTCTAAAGCCCTGACTCGAAACTCTCCAGATGCACAACACTACTGACACAATCGCAACAATCTCGAGTCGGTCACCTCCTTGAGTAGTGGGAGCCATTGCGATGGGTATTTGTCACCATATGCTAGAAAGACAGACCAAAAACACATATGCCTATCTACATAGAGATTCAAGTATCAACCAGCCCAGCATGATATCGTTACATGCATCGATTGGCAATGAAACATGAGGCTTGCATTATCTTGCCTTCAGTACGGCACGTTACTTTTGATCGCGCGTGTAGTCGCAAATGCGCGGATCTCAACGTGGGCGACTCGAGTTGAAGGTCCTTATCTGGCTGCGTCGCTTGCTTGATAAGCCGAGTAAATGCTGCAAACCAGATGTCGCATTGAAGTTTCTCATTCTGTAGTCAACAATCGCCGCCAGATAAGGATCCGTGGTAGGTCAACGTGCATATGAATCTGGGTCCATGTCTGAAGGCACATGTCTACCTGCCATGTGCACGCGAGCGGGTGAGCCCGCAACGCAGCATCACGGGCTCAAATGCCAATTAGAATAGTGGGATGCATTCCTGCAGTTCCTCTTGGCATGCTGCAGAGCTCGCGAAGTCTGAAACATGATCATATATGCGAAGTTCAGTCTCATGAAAAATCGATGAAGAAGCATCACTGACCGCAGCCGAAGAACGTGGGAATAAGCCGACACTAGTCACGTTGCCTTGATAAGAAGATGTGCGCTGTTTGTCAGCTTGTGAGAATGGACGATTCAGAGGTTCTATTGCAATGTACGCGTTGCTGCGTTCAACGAGCTACAAGGGATCAATTGAGATTGCGGGTACTTCCGCGGCAATGAGGACGCCACCGTGCCACGGTCACCATTGCTTCGCGTTGTGGCATTTATCGCCTATGTATAAGATCCGTTGATATGAGACTAACGAGACATATAACACGATGGCAGCCATTCCAAAAGTAATGCCAGAATGGCAAGCGCCTCCGAATCACTTTGCCTGCCAATCGTTCTATACTTCTATATCTTCTGTTTCATTGCCAAGATGATGTCTGGCACTGAAACCAACCATGGCGAAGGGGGCACCGGAAATTCCAATCAAATGGCCATTGCCATCACCAATTCTGACCTCGAAGCCGTGCATAGAAGTACAGTGAACAGATCACAGTGGAAACCATCATTCCATGAACTTCTCATCATGGTCGTGCTGTCGCTGATATCTCTAATGGTGGCACTTGATGCGTGTATTATTGTCACATCTTTGAGCGTAAGTAAATTGCCACCACTCTATCGCATATCGTTCGATAATTAGACAGCTACTCATGCCGATTAATCTCTATAGGCCATTGTGACCGACCTCGGCGGCGACACTACACAAGGGTTCTGGATTGGGACCTCCTATCTTCTGTCCAATGCAGTCACCATGCCCTTTATCGCTGCTATCAGTGACATTTTCGGACGACCCATCTGCCTCGTGGTGGCACTCGCCTTCTTTACTATCGGCACTTTGCTTTGCTGTCTTGCCCATGATATTGGTCGCATGCTTGTCGGGAGATCCTTGCAGGGCGTGGGCGGGGGAGGCATCATTGTGCTGAGCTTGGTCGTCTTCACGGATATAGTGCCACTTCGATTCCGCCCCAAGTGGTATGGGACGGTGCAAGTCTTCATACATTTCCGATACCGTGTGAGGCTTCTTGTCTAATACCTATTCTAGCCTTGGATCTTGGGCTTTGGGGAATTGCCTCGGCCCTGTTCTCGGCGGCCTCATTGTCGAGCACACAACCTGGCGCTGGATTTTTTACATCATGTTTCCATTTTGCGCTTTCGGTCTTGTCAGCATCCCTCTACTTCTCACACTGAAGCCGCGAACCGAGACAATGAGGGAGAAGCTTGCCCGAGTGGACTGGACCGGCGGCATGATCTTTCTCTCTTCGGCCACTCTCTTCCTCATTGCCATATCCTGGGGCGGAGCTCAGTATTCCTGGAAAGACAAGGCCACACTCATACCTCTCTGTCTTGGTGTTGCTGGACTCGGTCTTACCTATATTTGGGAGTCCCTGTTCGCCACAGAGCCCTTTCTACGCAGGAGCCTTTTCTGGCCGCCAAGCTCAATCGCGACATATTTCTGTGGAATGGTACAAGGTCTCGTCATGTATGGTCAGCTCTACTACGTGCCCTTTTACTTCCTTGCCGTCAAGGGCTACAGTCCGGTACACACGGGCTTGGCCCTCTTTCCCGTCATGTTCACTCTGGTTCCTAGCTCAGTCATTGCTGGTAACCTCGTCACTCGCACCAACAATTACCGGTACGCAATCTGGATTGGCTGGCTAATGGCAGCCATTGGATCCGGACTTATGATCATGTTTGACATGAACACGTCGATTGCGCAATGGGCCATTACCCTAGTGGTTCTTGGGCTCGGCCACGGTGCCATACTCAACGCACAAAATTTTGCCACGCAAGCCATGTGCCAACCTGGCGAAGAAGGTGCGGCAGCAGCCATGTATGGGTTCATGCGACAATTTGGCATGGCTCTCGGCGTCGGCGTTGGAGGTTCAGCCTTTCAGAATGTCATGGCCCTCAAACTCTCATGGGAGGGTCTTCCCGAGGACATTGCCAAGAACTCCGAGGCTTATGTCGATCGCCTCTGGGCGTTGCCGGACCAAGTACTGAGAACCCAAATTATCAAGGCCTATGTATTTGGGTTCAAGGGCGTTTTCTGTGTCTATTTCGGCATCGCTACGGTTGCACTGCTCGTCAGTCTGGTTGGAATCAAGCAGTTCGATATGAACAAAGCAGTTGTAACAGATCACAGGTTGCATCGAAGCCGGCTCACCAATATGCTAGATGCGAGTTCGCAACGGACATCGGTGATGAACCTGGTCCCAAGGTCAAGGGACACTGATCCAACCCTTGCACCAGGGAGGGCCATATGCTAGCGGGCGAATAAGTTGAAGAGGTATGTATATATATATACTAATAAAGCAGAACTCTGCTTATACCCAAGAAAGAAAATACGAAAGAAATAATAAGAAATAAAATATAAATATAAAAAAATATAAAAAGGTTTTTCTTTTATATAAAATAGCTTTTCTCTCTTTAAAATAAATTAATTCAAAATAAAAATATTATAAAAGAATAAAAAATACATATAATAGGAACTATAATATATCCGTACGGAGACTGCTTGGTTATTAGCAAAGACTTATAATATTGGCTATAATTAGAAACTGGCTATAACGCTTCTAGAAATGGACTTCTTTCCCTATCCGTATACCGGAGGACTTTTCTCTAATAGTAGCCCATCCTTTGAGATTTGGGCGGTGCACATTCAACTAATGAGAACATTGAACAAAAAGACCTCCCAGAAAAAATCGCCGATGGTAAATAACTAAAGTTATAATGATATGTCAATATGATATAATGTCGAAGAAGAAATGAGACAAAAGAGATCCAATGCCGCTTCCAAACGGAAAACACGATTACACATTGGCAGCCTTTATACATCTCGCTCCATCGTTTGAAGACGACTTTGGACCATTGGAGATCTTGACCGCGGCCGTGGTATTTGCGCCAGGTAGTGGGAACCTCCAAATCTCACCGCTGTTGTTCTCCGAGCCGTAGAGGTAACCATCATCCGAAGCATAGACGGCACCCCAGGCATTGGTGCCGGCAGTGGTATTGAGCGTATTGGCAATCTGGCCAAAGTTCGTCAGCCGGGTCCAGGTGTGCGCCGTCCGGTCAAAGCGCAGCAGGTACGTCTGGCCCAGCGCCAGGCCAAGGGAGTTGTCAAAGCCGAGTCCCCACAGCGCGTCGCCGCCTCCCGGAACGTAGGCCCAGTCAATGACGGTGTAGGGAGGAACGGCCGTGCCAGTGTTGATCTGCCTGCTAAAGTTTGCAGAAGTTGGTCGGAGGTCGACTTCGATCCATAGCGCTCCACCGTTGGAACCCCAGTATACGGCATTTTCGTCGACGTCGCCGCAGTTGAGCCCGCCGGTGATGTTAAAGGATGAGAGAAGCGTCGTATCACCGTTGGCAGCGATTCGCACCAGCCTTGCCCCCGTGGTGCCAATAGACGCGTACAGATAATTGTCTGCAAAATTGTAGCCCATTGCGTTGATGCTGCCGACGCCGTTTCCAACACCACTCCTCACCAGTGTTGAGGTTCCCGTTGTAATGTTGATCCTGTAAAGAGTTGTTGTTTGAATTAGGTAACCACTGGGATCACAATTGAGCGTCGGTCCTGCACTTGCACTTGTGGAGGTGGACGAAGATGTTGATGACTGGGTACTTGTTGAGGATGAGCTGCTCGTAGAAGAGCTAGTGGAACTTGTAGAAGTTGACGATGAAGAAGTACTAGTGGAGGAACTCGTGCTCGTTGTACTTGAAGATGTTGAGGTACTTGATGAAGATGTTGAAGTACTGGTACTACTACTTGTGCTTGAAGATGAGGTGGATGAACTGCTCGTAGTTGTTGAGGTAGATAATGATGTTGAGCTTGTATCACTTGTAGACGACGTCGAAGAGCTGGTCGAGGTTATTTCAGTGGTCGATGTAGTCGATGAGCTCGACAAGTCGGTGGAAGTACTTGAACTGCTTGAGTCGCTGCTGGAGGTCGTGGAGGAAGAAGTCGTCTCGCTGATTGAGCTGGAAGATGTTGTCGAGATTGTGCTTTCTGTACTCTCCGATGTTGATGTCGTTGTCAAAGATGAACTTGTTGTCGCTTCTTCTGATGACGTCGATGATGTCAAGTCAGTAGTTGTCGACGTGTCGGACTCGGAAGTACTGCTGGAAGATGATGTGCTGGTAGTTATAACATCACTTGAAGTTGAACTAGAAGAATCCTGGCTAGATGTGCTAGTATCTGTGGATGTCGACAGGTCTGTGCTTGAGTCAGAGGATGAAGAATCAGTGGTTAAGATATCGGTAGTTGAACTATCGGTCGTCGAATTATCGGTAGTTATAGTTGAGGACTCTGCAGATGAGGTCGTGGAAGACGTGGACTCAGGGATTGATGTACTTGTTGTAGCCTCCGAGGTAGAGCTTGTCGTACTATCCGTCTGCGACGTCGTGGTGCTGTCGGTCAATTGCAATGAAGTCGATGATATACTTGTGACCGAGTCCGACGAAGTACTTGTATCAGAGACTGCTGGCGTTGAAGTGGTTGATGTCGATAAGTCACTTTCAGTGCTAGAATCAAGCGAACTTGAAGTGGAAGTTGTTGCCATCGATTCGCTCGAAGTCGTGGAAGAGCTTTGATCAGATGTTGAACTACTGCTTGTGGTGGTAGGTTCAGGACTGCTAACGCTGCTCGAGTCGGACGTAGTAGTGCTTGTGGGAGAAATTGTAGTGCTTATAAGAGAACTTGTAGTGCTTGTGAGAGAACTTGTAGTGCTTGTGAGAGAACTTGTAGTGCTTGTGAGAGAACTTGTAGTGCTTGTGAGAGAACTTGATAAGGAAGTCATGTCGCTCGCCTCCGAGCTTGACGAAGACGTCATTGACGTGGCGACGGTGATTATAATAGTTGGTGCATCGCTCCCGCTCAAAGGTATCGTCGTCGTACCAGCGGTATCACCTGAAGTAGTGCTCAAAACCGTAGTTAAGGTGATAATTACAGTCGGGGGCATACTACCACTCTGCAGAATGGTTTGTGTACCACCCGAGACGCCTGCAGTGTAAATAGTATCGGTTGTCTCCGTGATCACAACAGTAGGTGCAAGACTACCGCTCTGTAGTATAGTCAATGTGCCGGCAATACCACCAGCTGTGTAGATTGTATCGGTGGTTTGAGTGATGATAATGGTAGGCGGTATGCTACCATTTTGAGGAACAGTCAGCGTCCCGGCTAGGCTTCCATCTGTATAAATAGTATCTGTTGTTTCGGTAACAATTATCGTAGGTGGGATACTACCATTTCTTAGTACAGTTGAAGTTCCAGCCTGGCTTCCTGCAGTGTAGACTGTGTCCGTGGTAAGTGTAATGACCACAGTCGGGGGAACATATCCACTCTGGGGGACCATCAAAGTGCCGGCCAAACTTCCATCAGTATAGACAGTGTCAGTGGTTTCAGTAATAATTATCGTAGGTGGGATGCTACCACTCTGTAAGACGGTAGCTGTCCCACCCGTTGCGCCCGCCGTATAGACTGTCGAGGCCACTTGGGTGATGATGAGCGTATCGGGCACGGACCCGCTACCGATGACTGTGGAAGTCCCCGAAACTGGCCCCGTAGTGAAGCTGAGAGATGCCACCTTTGTTATGATAATACTAGGTGGCAGACTATCACTCTGCAGTAAGGTAGATGTCCCAGGCAGATTGCCAGTCGTAAACAGCGTATCGGTCGTCAGCGTTATTATAATAGTAGGTGGACTACTACCATTTTGTGACACGGTAGAGGTACCGGCTTGGCTGCCAGCAGTGTAAGTCGTGATTGGGGTCTCTGTTATTATTATAGTATCGGGCATCGAACCGGATCCGCTTATAGTGCTCGTTCCAGGCACAGGTCCAGATGTGAAGCTTAGCACTCCAGCTACCGTTATGACTACGGTCGGCGGAATGCTACCTTTCTGTAGGATGGTCAATGTTCCAACTGAGGCTCCCTGGGTATATACTGTAATGGGGGTTTCTGTAATTATGATAGTATCAGGAGTCGACCCTACACCGGTTTGTGTGCTTGTACCCGCAATAGGCCCGGAAGTGTAGCTGAAACTCGCAACTTTGGTTATTACAATAGTCGCTGGAACGTTTTCGTTCTGGGGGATTGTGGAAGTACCAGCGGAACTGCCAGCAGTATAGACCGTTGATGGTACCTCGGTGATTATGATAGTATCCGGAATTGAACCTGCGCCTGTTTGTGTGCTTGTGCCAGAGATGGACCCCGAAGTATAGCTGGATACTGGCACTTTGGTTATAATCACCGTATCATTGCTCGATCCTGCACCAGTCAAGGTGGTTGTCCCAGATGTAGGTCCATTGACATATGTGGTATCCTGTCCATGTACTAGCGTAATAACCACGGTCCCAGGTATCGATCCTGCCGCTGATATGATTGAAGTACCGGCAGTCGGACCATAGGTGGTGAAAAATACAGTACTGGGTGTTACGGATGGGCTAGACACAGAGCTACTGCTTGAACTCGTCGAGGACAAACTCGAAGTTGTACTAGTCGTGCTGACTTCCGTGATGGAACTTGAGGATAGAACTGATGTTGTGCTAGAAGAACCCTGGGTTGAAGTCGACGTCGTGTTCGTCCGAGGGGGAACAGTTGTGATGATGATAACACCCAGAGAAGCTCCAGAACTGACTACAGTGCTAGTCCCTGGAACAGAGCCATCAACAAAGCTCGTAGCAAAGACTGGTTCCACTGTGAATATAAGTGTTGGAGGGTTTGAGCCACTCGCTAGCACCGTGGAGGATCCTGGAGTTGGACCATACACGGTCGTCAGAACTGTAGCCACTAGATCGGTCACGATTATTGTGCCAGGGATCGTGCCATTTTGTGGAATAATCGAAGTCCCAGCTGAAAGACCGATAGTGGTAGAAATGACTGTACTAGCCGAATTCGTGACAATAATGGTTCCAGGGACGTTGTCGCGCTGTGGAATGATTGACGTGCCTGCGATTGGGCCGAGTACAAAGGAGGTGACGGTGGAGGTTAGATCCGTGACGATCACAGTCCCGGGAATGTTAGCAGACTGAGGGATTGTCAAGGTACCCGGAACAGCCCCGATCACAGTCGAAGTCACTGTAGCAAATGGATCGGTAATTATAATGGTTCCTGGCACAGTACCGCTTTGGGGGACACTTGAGGTACCGGCGATCGGACCTACGACGATGGACGTGACTGTGGTAGCTTGATCGGTGACAATAATAGTGCCTGGAATCGTACCAGTCTGTGGAATGACTGAAGTGCCTGGAAAGTTGCCAAGAACCGTCGAAGTGATTGTTGCCGCTGGATCAGTGATGATGATGGTGCCTGGAACTTCGCCACTCTGTGGGATGACTTGGGTGCCAGCTGATGGGCCAATTGTGCTTGAGCTGACTGTGACAGCTGAATTAGTGACAATAATGGTACCTGGAATCGCTCCAGATTGAGGTATCGTTAAAGTTCCCGGGACCAACCCGATAATTGTTGAAGTCACTGTAGCAGCAGGATCGGTAATTATAATTGTACCTGGAATCGTACCGCTTTGCGAGATAACCGACGTACCGGCTATCGGACCTACTACCATAGACGTAATCGTTGCGGCCGGGTCCGTGATAATTACCGTTCCAGGAATTGTACCAGATTGGGGCACCGTGGAAGTTCCCGCTAAGCTGCCGATCACAGTTCTGGTAATTGTGGTCGCAGAGTCTGTAATGATAACAGTGCCAGGAATAGTGCCTATTTGTGAGATGGTAGATGTGCCCGCTATGGGACCGACCACAATGGATGTTACAGTTGATGCGATATCAGTCACAACCACCGTGCCCGGAATGGCGCCCCTCTGAGGGATTGTTAAGGTACCAGCTAATGAACCGACCTCTATGGATGTAACGGTCGAAGCGGCAACGGTAACAATGATAGTTCCTGGGATCGTACCACTCTGTGAGATACTCGACGTTCCAGCTGTGGGGCCGATCGTGGTGGAAGTGGTCGTCGTGAGGACAGAGGTGATGACTATGGTCTCAGGAACACTACCATTTTGTGGAATAGTGAGCGTACCTGGCACGGGGCCTATCACGAAACTAGTCACGGGTACGACTGTCACAATCAAAATGTTCGTTCCGCCAGAACCCGTACTGGTGCTTGTCCCTTGGGTTGGTCCCGGTACGTAACTGGTAATCTCCACTGGCAGCAAGGTGATGATCACTGTCCCCGGCTCTGTCATTGTCCCAGGTGTTGGGCCATATGTCGTCAAAGTTGCCACACTGGGATTTGTACTCGAAGTCGCGGCAGACATGTTTGTCGAAGTCGTGCTGCTCAAAGTCGGTGAAGTACTCTGGGTAGACGTCGATACACTTGAGGAGCTTGTAGACGATGTGGAGCTCGAAGACGGACTGGAGCTCGTGGTCAAGCTTGTCCTTGTACTACTGGTGGAAATTATAGATGAGATTGAGGTTGATAAGGATGAGGATGACAAGGTAGAGCTTGTTGAGGTGCTTCTTGTGATGGAAGAACTGGTTCTAGATGTCGTGCGCGTGCTGATGCTACTGCTGCTGATGCTGCTGGCCATAGCACTGGTTGATGGTGTGCTTACACTACTCGTCATCAGGCTCGATGAGGTAGTCGGCGAAGATATTATCTCGGTAGTTGATGAAGTACTTGATGAAATAATTTCTGAGGTCGTCGAGCTAGCACTCGATGATGTGATCACAGAGCTCGTCGACTGCGTGCTAATCGTACTTGTCGAGACTGTCGTTGCGGATGGACTCGAGGTGGGTATCAAGCTGGAGGACGTTGATGATGCACCTATGATGACACCATCCAGACATTCATTCGCACGGTATACCACAATCTCAACAAGCGTGCAATTGGCAGGGCTTCCATTTTGCGAAAACAGCACGTAAATCTGGCTGTCGGCAGTCTGGCAAAACCTGGCAGCTCCATTATAAAAAGTCTCGTTAGTCCAAGTCAATCGGTCGTTCAGGATGGAGAATGTAGTGCTGATCGATCCCCCCGTAAATGTGACCAGGTTGATGTAGTCCACTGCTGGATCTACCGAGAGCGGTCGTATGCCTCTGATGAGCTGCCCCTCGGACAAGACGTATAACTCGGCGCTTGAGCAATTGTCGGGATGTTCAAGGACGCTGCTGCCGATGAAGCCATTCATGTCCGGCACCACCACCTGCCGTTTCTGGTGCCATTGTGCCAGTGCCTCTGCATCTCGTCTGACTGCCGTTGGCGCAGCTGCAGCTACAAAGGATGGCGTCGAGTCGATGCTTAGAATGACAAAAGAGGTGGGCACTGATGTCGAAATCCCTAACAACTGTTAGGAAAAAAAACATTTGCAATCATAAGAGTGCAGTTACATACTTGTGGATGTTTCAATCAATGTTGACAGACTCGTGCTGATGGTGGTAGTAGTAATGGTGGTGGCGGAAGTAATGGTTACCAGGGAGGAAAGTGAATCAGTCGTGACGATTGTCGTGATAGAGATGACAGTTGAGATAATCGATGTGATTGATACAGCAGTGGTCGTTATTTCTTCCGTATCCGTTTCAGTAGCACTTTCCTCGAACGTTTGGGTCAATGTATCCGTTTCAGTCACACTTTCCTCAAACGTTTGGGTCAGCGTATACGTAGAGGTGACACTTTCTTCAATTATTTGGGTCAACGTGTTCGTTTGGGTAACGCTTTCATCAATCGTTTGGATCAACGTGTCCGTTTGGGTAACGCTCTCTTCAATCGTTTGGATCAGCGTGTCCGTCGAGGTGACAGAGTCAGTCACAGAATCTGTTATGGATTCCGTCAACGAAGCCGTGGTCGTAAGGACATCTGTCACTGCCGTTGTTACGGTCCGAGTACTGGTGACGGTAGTGAACTCTTCGTCTATTGATAGGCTGGTCACAATGACAGTGGAGATATCAGTGTCTGTGTCGATCAGTGAAACGACGTTGCTACTACTGCCTGCTGAAGCTGTGCTCCTGCTGCTTGTAACAATATCGGTGGACGTTGTCGTGTCCGTGTCCGCAATCGTTGGAGGGTTCCCTCGAGACGAGGGAGCTGTATTTGTACTACTTTTTGAAGTCGGTCGCTGATGTGGATACCCGGGCCCCGGTACCGAAGGGACGATCTTCAAGATTGTCGTCACATACGTTTGGCAAACAGTCTGCCGTTTGACATTGAATTGCTGCTGACTGCCGACTTGCTCAGCTAATAAGCCGTACACGGCAATAGAAAGAAGCAGCTTCTTGAGAGCCATTGCTTCGGATGAGACGGCTGCCTGTGGTTCTGTGCAAGAGCAACATTGTCATTTCTTGGCACACTATCAGGATCCAGGAACGCGCATCTTCAAATCCCATCTCGCACCATAATCTCCGGCAAGTATGACGAGTGGTGCCTGGCCTAGCATGCAATGGTCAGGCGCCTGAACATCCGATTTCGATTCTGATGAAACATATTCCTGGCATCTGACTAGTTCACGATATCGATAGTCCTATCGTGAAGTACGGAGTTAAGGTTTTGTACACCGGGGATCGTGCCTGACTCCGCTCTGGACTTGGCATGAGACATTGCGGATGACCCGTCAATCCAAGACACGTCCGAATTTGACAGTTGTTTTTGACTCAGATCAGATACAAGTCTTGATAAGTAAAATTCAAAACCCGCGCCAAATAAAATGGCATTTCCTGCTTACACGTTAGATCGCGTCATTGATCGACTTTTGTCATGTCACAAGGCTATCTCACCAGGACATATTGGCACGAGGCTTTCGACTATTTTTAGTCCAGGCGACCTTGTATAGGCTCCCGGATCGGGTTCACCTGCAGGGTCTTGACCTGTTAAAAGGTCATCACGTGACTAGACATGCATATAGGCGTACAGAGCCATGCCTGCTGCCCAGGTATTTTCATATTTGAAGATGGGAGCTGTGTTTGGATGGGAAGATTGACCCTGGATGGCTGTTGTCACTGTCGACTGCATGATTACATTGAATGACGTGGGGACCTGACTTCGATGAAAACGGATTCGAGTTTGATAATCCTCTCTATCAAACATATCTATCGCCTCTATTTTTATGTGCAATCCAGTAATCTAAAGATTCTATCAATGAGGTATCCTCTCCCAATAACCGGGGATGGCTTTCATGAGCCAGGTGTCCTGTGAAGTCCCATCACAACTTTGTTCCATCACCATACAAGTATGTCGCTGTCGTAATCATTAAAAAAACATTATTAAAGCTGGCTGAATTGAGCGCGTCTAGTTGACGAGGCTGGGAAGAGCAGCCATGACACCCTCCTTCTTAATGAGCTCCATGGCGCTGGTGAGCTCGTCAATGAAGCGCTTGTCGTTGCGCAAGTCATCACCGAAGAGCACCTTGATGCTGAGCAGGGGTCGGGGGTCAGTGCCGCCCTCCTTGGCCAGCTTCTGCAGCTGCTCGCGCATGGGGTCGTCAATCTCGAACTTGTTGCCAGCGTTGTCAACTCCGGAAATGTAGTGGAACCAGCCAGCAAGGACGAAGCAGAGACGCTTGAAGGGACCCGTTACCCAGATCTGCTCGGCAATGGAAGGCATGATGAACTGGGGAATCTTGCCCGAGGCGTTGAGAGCAACACGGGGGATCTGGTCCATAATGGTAGGGTTGGAGAAACGCTCCATGAGGGTCTCGCAGTACTGGTCAATGTTGACACCAGGGATATCGGGCAGCAGGGGCTTGACCTCCTCTTGCATCATCTGCCAGACAAACTTGCGGTAGACGGGGTGCTCCATGACCTCGTGGATGTACTTGAAACCAGCAAGTTGTCCAGGGTAGGCCATGGCAGAGTGCGAGGCGTTGAGGAGACGGAGCTTGTGCTTCTCAAACTGCTCAACGTCGTGGACGTTGTTGACGACCTGGACGCCGACCTTCTCAAAAGGTGGGCGGCCATCGGAGAACTTGTCCTCGACGACCCACTGCATGAAGGGCTCGGTAACAACGGGCCAGGCATCCTCAATGCCAAAGTCCTCGGCGAGCGACTTGATGTCATTGGGAGAGGTGCTAGGGGTGATGCGATCCACCATAGCGTTAGGGAAAGCCCCCTCCTCAGCGATCCACTTTGCGAGCTCCGGGTTGCGGAGACGAGCAAAGGACTCTAGCATGTGGCGGGTGATGGAGCCGTTCTTCTGCATGTTATCGCAGGACAGAACGGTGAAGGGCTTCAGGCCAGCTGCGTGGCGCCTGGCCAATGCAGCGTAGAGGAAGCCAAATGTGCTGACGGGCGAGTTCTCGTTGGCCAGATCGTGCTGAATGTCTGGATGCTCCGAGGTAAGCTCGTGGGTGTTTTCGTTGTAGTAGTAGCCAGACTCCGTAATGGTCAGGGATACAATGTGTGTGTCTGGGTGAGCCATTTTGGCAATTACAGCTTCCCTGTCATCGGGAGCAAAAAGGAAGGAGTTGATGCTGCCAACGACGTTGGCAAAGCTGCCTTTGGCCGATCGCTCAATGACAGTGTACAGGTGGTCCTGCTCAGCCAGGACGTCGCGCATAGCGGCATCGTTGGGTCGCAGACCGACACCGCAAATGGCCCAATCGCGCTCATTGTGGTACTGAAGCAGCTTGTCGACGTAGACAGCCAAGTGCGCTCTGTGAAAGCCACCGACTCCTACGTGCACAATGCCCTCTTTGACGTCATCTCTGTTATAAGTAGGGATCTCCACTCTGTGCTCGCCCTGTTGCGAGGAGATGGGAGTCAGGTTCTTGCTCGTAAGCTTGAAGCGCTCTGTGCTGATGGCCATTTTGTTGTTGCTGTTCTGATGCTGATGATGATGTGGAATTGGATATGTAGTACAGATACAGAAGAGAAACAAGACAGATATGGCACTTTTTTCAAATAATCAAACAGGAGAATAATACTGAGCTCACCGCTTGCTACCGGACTCGCAGGCTTTTATGAAGCGACCAGAGGGTCAAAGTTTTGGATATTATGGGCCCGGTGACGTTTTTGGACTGGACCGAAGAACGGCGTCATCGGCTCCGCCGCCACTGGGAAACGTTCGCGAAGGAGCACGGCCCCCCACGATGTTTGTAGCTATGCAAGCTATCACTTCTAGTCTGTTCTATAGGAATCGGGTCTCGACTTCTCAACAAATCTGGCGTCTTGGACCTCGAGGCGGCCGTGGCCATAGAATTGGCAGTTGGTTGCAACACCATGCTTGAACCCCTATTTCAACAATAAAATCATCGTGGTGAAAATGCAGGGTACTACTCCAATTTTCACATACACGTGATGGCTCTGCAGGGTATGAACCTTAAGCCCCTGCCCAGGGAGAAGTCATTCCCTAGGTACTCGCTGTGCGAAATACCTTGCACCAATACGCCATGATTAGTTGAGCACGTTTTGCCAAGCCTCAGTCCCCCACGTCCAGGTAGCGCCATGCTTCAATTGCTTCCAGCTCCTCAGCTTTGGTCGTACAGGCACGTTTCTTTCAGCTGGGTATAGACAAGATAGGGGTAACAAAAAGCAACTATACAATTTCATATTATAGGCCTGTTACCCCGTGATCAATATCTGTACCCGGTATTCACTACTATTTGATCTGGAACTGATCCAAGCTCCTAGCTATTGGAAGCTATTGCCTGCTAGCAACCTTGCCCACGGCACGCTCTTGTCACGACGGTTCCTTTGCCGCGATCCCAGCCCGTCAGCCTTAAATCCGACACCTAAAAAGCTTCCGCCGTGCCCCCACTCACCCCTCGTTTGAGCACGACTCTGCTAGCTCTTCAGAGTCTTCACTCTGCATATTAGTGCTCTGCAATACCTACCCAGGTAGGTATTTTACGCGTAGCGAGCGACTCTCTTCTGCAAATTCTGTTGTGCTTTATTAATTTCCCTTCATAGCCGTAGCACTACCGTTGCCGTCTCGACTGCGCAATCCCATACAGTAATTGTACTGGCTGACAGGAATTTGCCGACGTCGCCACATGGCCAACGGTCAATCCGACAAGAGTGCTCATAATTCATGGAGCACTCCGCGCCCATGTTTTTCGACCATTATTCTGAAAGCGTCCCGATAACATGGGAAAAGACACCACCAGATATGTAGCATTAGATATCTACACCATCTTGGCGTTGACTTCAACGTGGAGTATGGATATGCGCAGAACCGCGATCTTAGGTAGGTTGCCGTAACCTTTACATCCACATTACAGCGGGACTTTGTCAGCCCAGCAATGGAGTCGGCACCGCTGTGACATCAGACGGGCACTATAGTGACGTATCCACCACGGCCATCAATTGATGCTTCCTCATCATTGTGAACATTCTGTGCAGCAGGCAGATGGAAGCTTCGGCATATCGTGCATAAGCACATTTCACGTGAGAAAGTGGTAGAGTCGCGAATTGCGCGCTTGCATGTGCTTTCTGTGCGGCCAAACTGTATTGCGCGAACACGCGACGAAAAGCATATTACCCCGCGGCGACAGCGCACAGCAGCATTCACGGCGCCAAATTTAGCTTGGACCCTGCACCAGAGAGTATGCGCGGGGCATATAATCAGAGGTGAGCTCTCTCTCCTACCCGCGCTCCGCCGCTCAATCCAGGCTTCTTCGGACAATTCTCCTTCAGGCAAGTGGCTATTGATACACAGGGCAGACCCAATAAGAGGTCAACAATTCAAGGAACCTTATCTCGGTGACGGACATGACCAGGGTCAAGGACTAGGTGAGCTTCTCGGGACAAGAATTATGGGAACGGGATGATATCATCTCAGCCGCTAGTCACCAGGTCCACGATCTTCCCAAACCAGCATGGATATGCTACGTACAATGACCATCATGGTCTCTTTGATGATAGATGCTAGCGATGATACAGCTTTGAAATCATCGGAGCAACAGTTCCGTGAGACCACTAACTTGATTGTGGAGAATAAGCTGCACTGAAATGTAGAACATAAAAGCCCGATCATGTCGCATCTTGAAATGGTGCAATCGCTAACATGGCTCCTACAACAGCTGGGACCCAACATGGTTATCGCCTCCTGCATTGTTTAGCCAAGTCAAGATGACTTCTACGGGTTCTAAGTCTAATGCTGTCTCAAAACCCCAGCAGTGGCAATGCCTTTAAGGATTGTATCATTCACTACCTTCTTGACCAGACCAGAGGAGCTTTTTCGGGGTGCAACATTTGTATCAGCAGGACCATCGCGGAGTCGGTCTCAATCTGGTGAGCAACACGCTGGCGCGCCGCCTCAACCGTCTCACCATCGAACGCAACTGGATCTACACGCCAGTCCCGGAAGATGGACGCAATGGTCGCCACAAACTCGACTTGAGAGAATTTTCTTCCCGGGCAATCGCGTGCTCCCTCTGACCAGCCTACGAAGGCGCCACGCCTGGGCTTCATGAATTCTTCTTCATCTAGCGCTTGACCCTTCAAGGCAGAAGTATCCGGGTTTGAAGGTGTCGCGGCGGACTTGATGTGCCGGGAAGGCCGCCAAGTGAGAGAATCGGATCCCCACCACCTCGGATCGGTCTGGAGGGAGCTGTAAGCCAAACACATCATGGTGTTTGGAGGAAGAACCAATGTCTTGTCTCCAACTTTCAGTGTCTGCGTCTTATCTGCTGTCCACTTTGTGACTGGGACGGGCGTATATAGTCGCATGCTTTCGTACATCACCGCAAGACAGCGCTTCAGCCGGGGAAAATCAAGATTGTAATCCCACTCTTCCGGATTTCTCTCGCCTAGCACATGGCGAAGCTCCTCGGCGATCCAGTCCTGTACCGAGGGGTTGGCTGCAAGGTAATATACTGCAAAGGTGAAGACGTGAGAAGCGGTGTCATGACCGGCAAAGTTGATGACAAAGATATTGCCATATATCTCCCGCTCGGTCATACCCTCTCCCTCCTTCGCTTCCAATGAAGCCTTGGCCAAGGATGTCAAAAACGTGCGATCTCCATTTCCTCCAGTGACACCCTTGGCGACTTTGGCCTTCTCCGATTCGTACATTTCAGTCATGGAATGCTGAAACCCCTTCACTGCCTCCGCAAGCTGCCGCCATGGCTTTGGTAGCCATATTGCATTGGTGAAGAACTTGGGTCCCATAGCGATCAGCAAGATACAATTCTCTAATATCAGCTGTAGAGAGTCCTTGTAACTTGCAGATGGGTCCGCATGTGATGTCTCCTCGTAACCTTCGAATTTGAAGGATTTGCCAAAGCCGGCTTTGCTGAGTACACCCAGAGACAAAGAACGAAGGTCGTTTGCCGTACTACGCACAGATGAACGTGATGCCCAGTATCGAATCATGTCATTGGCTTGGGATATGCTTTCTGACCAGACTGTCTCGTTGTACTGTTCGTTGAAACAGGAAGCCATGAGCTTCCTCTGAGAGACCCATTTCTGGCCCTCGACCTATGAACGCTCTATCAGTCATTTTGGCATGCAATATGAGGACGATTGGATCAGGGGACTCACACTACCAACGCTAGGACCGAAAACATCCAAGACTTGTGTGAGCTCGACACATCTTGGGAAGTCATCCCTTCTCCGAGTGATCTCCATCACGATGTCTGGATGACCGATGTACAACCAGTTACGCCCAGGTGTCACCAGCATGAAGACGTCGCCAAGTTCATGATGAGAGTAGTATCGATCATGCAGCTCCCAGCCCATCCAATTGTACCTGGTGAAGGTGCTTTCGCCGAACCATCGCCTTACATAGCGGAGCACCTTGTTGTCCAACAGCATCCAAAAATGATTTAGATGGCTAATGGGAATGACACGGAAGCGTACGCCGATTCGACGAGCAACTAAATAGTTGCGAAAAAGCGAATAGCATGTTTGCAACGTCACTATCGTGGTAAGCACGAAAATGGCGGCGCACAATAACAGAAGGAACGACATGATAGGGAAATGGAAGGTCAAAGAACAGAGACCAACCAGAGTCGACTTCGAGGACGAACACAACAGTCGGCTGCACCCCAAAAGATGGCGATGCATATGCAGAACAAAGGGCACGGGAACCAGCCAGTGGAAAGCCTCGAGTTCAGCATTACGATTCACGCTATCTTCCCGACTCTTCGACACAACCAACGGCCCGTATGCATTGGACGGGTGCCTAGCACAGACAGGGGTGTACAGTGGATGCCCATGGGCGGCGAGCGGCTAGCAGATCAATCAAGTCTTGGTGGAGTTACAGGGGCGGGCCTGCCTAGAGCCATCTGTTGTTGGCTGCTCAGAATAGCACCTCCAACGCCTACGCACACTGGGGATAAATCCATGAGGATATGCATCTTGACACATCAAGACTGGTGCGCCAACATTGCTGTCGCATTATCACCCTCATTTGGCCCCAACATGGCACTAGTTGGTCATCGTAAGTTGTGCGTTGGGCGTGCATCTAGATTGTTTGCAGATTCCTCGGCGTAGATCTACTGAAACTTCACAATCTACGCCCTGTAGCGCGCATGGCATGGCATGGGGAACGAGACAATAACCCCACTCTAACAACAAAGCCCAGCATATCGCGATGGATATGATGCGCTCCTGTTGGTATCTTTGGCATCTTCCACAAGCAATAGACTGTGTCGTTTTTCTCAATTTATACATTGTCACAGGGACATGAACGTTTCTTCACTGTATGACCATGTTGTCCAAAATACTTGTTCGTCAAGTCGCAGAGGAGGCGCAAGTCTCTCTGCCTTCTCCCCCTGGGGTCCCGTACAATCTTTTCATTGTAAGTCTTTCTCACCTCGGTCTACTTCTCCACTCAATATCAATACTAATGATGTTCACAAATCAAGGGCTTCTCATGGGCCGGCGTCGCAGTCGCAACCATCTTCGTCGGCGCAAGGTTATACACACGCTTCCTGACCTCTCCTAAGCTACATCTGGATGATTTCTTCATTTGTTTTGCGCATGTCTTGGTAGTTATAACAGCCAGCCTTTGGCAGTGGAATGCCTCTGAGATGTACTACATACTGAATGTGAACGCTGGACTCGCTACGGCTGAAGCCGACATCTGGCCCCGTACGCGTCGCTGGCTTCTTGTTTCCTTTTTAGTAGAGCTCTTCTTCTACACCACTTTGATTCTCTTCAAGCTGTCAATGCTCTTCTTCTTCAGGCGAATTGGCGCAATAGCGAGGACATTCAAGTACATATGGTGGCCAGTCCTGATCTTTTCCCTTTGCACTTATGTTGCGGCCGCCGGCAATATTGGGCACAAATGCCTCTTTGGTGATCTGGAGACAATCACTGTCTATTGCAACTCTCCCTCTGGTACATCGCACCTCAAGATCACCCTTGATGTCAACTGTGTCTTTGACGTACTTTCAGACTTCTTGAGTAGGTTATCGGAGCTCCCTATTCTTCGAAAGTTGCCTCTGCTGACATCTGCCTCTAGTCATGCTTATCCCCTTTTATTTACTCTGGAACGTCCGTATTCGGCTGGCCAAGAAAATTGCTTTTCTGGGTATTTTTTCCCTTTCCATTGTCACCATGGGTATTGCGATTGCAAGAGCAACAGAAGTGGGTGCTACGCAGAAGTCAAATGGCTTGATTGACAGCACATATCTCTGGTTCTGGAGTGCTCTTCAATCCTCTCTGTGTAAGTGAAGGAGTCCTTACTCTTGTGAGCCTCATCTCGTACGTTTACTAACGATCTGACTCTAATGATTAGGCATTGTTGTCGCATGTTCGTCGGCGTTCCGCCAGCTATTTGTGTCTACGCCCACCGTGAACAACAATCCGCCTTGGAAACCGACCTCGTCCTTTTACGATCGTATGGTCTCAAGTTTTGCTCAACGGGGGAAGAGGCAAATCAGCAATTCACTGTACGATATGTCTGATATTACCGAGGCAGGTGACATTTCTGAGCAATGTTCATCCCATCAAGGTGCTGATGGAGACTTACAAGAGAACCACAAGAGCCATGGCGTCGCACCTCGCCAACAAACTTTGCCTGTCTATTGATTCGCGGAAACATTTGCATTTCCTGCCAAAGGAGTTGGGCAACTTGTGGCCCACTTCAGTAACACTCAACACATGCACCCAAAAATTGATACAGTCTCAATGTGCGCCAGCAATTTTCCCCACGTTACGACTTGCTTTCGGCAGCAAAAGATAGCATAGTGTATACTCAGGTACATATGTAGTCTTACTATGCACTATTCAGGGCTCTTTCTGTGATTGCACCTTCTGGACGTATGCGCCAAAGATACCTGACACGATCCACAGCCGGTTGCTGATACATCGTACGTGCCGGGACTGAGCCATGATGTTTTTGACGAGGTGGTTCAGATGTGTTTGTTGATACTACCGTTTACCACGATTTAATTACCGTCAGCCAATTGACAGCGGGGCTGGTGCAACTATTGGGAGCTGGGGGAAGGGCGAAGTCATACCCTGAACCGAGTAATTCTTGTATCAGGTACATTGCTTGCATACAAATAACCAACATGATCTGATCTTCGCGTCCGCTGGAGACACTAGGCAGCAGCATGAGAGAACATGCGTATCTAGATAATGCCACCTTCCAACGATCCTTGCTGTTGAATTTTGGAACAATTCATCTGAGAAGGGTGTAATTGCGGGCCGATATGCACGATGGCAATCTCGGCTGATAGGCTACAACATTGCCCCTGCAAAAGAGACTAGTGTTCGGGGAAGCCTCAACATAACGCGTGGGTACAACAACAAGATACCCTCCCAAGTCGCGTATGCAATCGCGTATGCAGGGTTGTTACTGTGGCGCACCCTGAAAAATGGTTTGGAATGCTTGTGTATAAGGCTTGTTCGCCTGTCCTCAAAGCTTGGTATCAAAGCTTGACTCTTTAGTCTCTTCTTCCAATACCGTTACTCAGAATACATTGCATTGCTTGGCTTTCATTCAGGTAGCAGGCACTCTTTGCGTCCATACGACAATGGGCAACAAAACAGGGGAAACGACCGCACCCACAGATCGCAATGACTTGAGAGTGGCGGGCACATCGACATTACCCGACGAGAAGAAGCATGACACCGCAATCCACATACAAGCTGACCTTCCAAGCCAGGCAGGACCGCAGCAACCAGAACAATCACATCTCCATGGGCTGAAACTCGTCCTCCTAATCACCATTCTATACTTGGGCATCTACCTTGTAGCCTTGGAGCTCACAATGCTGTCCACCTTGGTCCCAATCATGACGGACCAATTCGGAAATGTGACCAACATCTCGTGGTACTCTTCAGCATACGTCTTGTCCTTGTTCGTTACTCCCTTCTTTCCTGTTCCTTTCTGTGTGCAATGATGGATTGAGACTAACTCATGACCATACTAGATGCGTCTTCACCCCTGTAGGGGGAAAGTTGTATAGCCAACTGCCCGTCAAACTGGTGTACCTATCATCAATAGGCACCTTCAGCATCGGCCTTTTGGTCTCCTCGCTGGCAAGATCGAGTCGCATGTTTATAGCCGGTCGGGTGATCAACGGAATAGGAGCAGCAGGTCAATTCGGTGGAGCTTTACTACTGATCGGTCCTTCTTGCCGGCCCGAGATTCGCCCCCTCGTGACTGCCGGTGCCTTCTCAATAGTACCTGTAGGGTCCATGACTGGCCCTATCATTGCTGGAGCACTAGCAGCTCATGCAAGCTGGCGCTGGTGTAGCTCTTCCATCTCACCGTTATGTGTGCAACAGTTGTCACTAATAAATCTGTAGGCTTTTGGATGCTCCTATTTGTGAGCGGCTTCATCATAATTTGCGCTTCGTTGATGAAGCTGCCAGAGAAGGTCATTAAGCCACCCATTCGACAAGGGCTAAAGGCACTCCCACGTAAAATCGACCTTGTCGGATTTGTCTTGTTTGCCTCGGCTGCTGTGATGCTCCTACTAGCTCTGACGTGGGGCGGACAAGCGACAATATCTTGGTCGTCGGCTACAATCATTGGGCTGCTTTGTGGTGGAGTATGCTCCGCTGTGCTGTTTTGTTTCTGGTGCCGATTCAAACAAGACGATGCATTGATCCCACCCGCTTGTCTGACCCAACGTTCAGTCTACGTTGGCAGTTTACTTATATGCCTCCAGGGAGGAGCTACACAGGCAATCCCCTTCTTCCTGCCGTTATGGTTTCAAGCCATCAAGGGTGATAGTACTGAGGAGAGCGCAGTTCACATACTGCCATCCCTCATTCCTATGGTCGTTGCCACCATGACTTGCGGATCCTTGCTGCGAAAGCTAAGATATATCCCGCCCTGGGCTATCGTCGGCGGCTTGATCACTAGTATTGGCTCAGGTCTATTGACCACGCTTACTCCCGAGACATCAACGGCGAAGTGGATAGGGTATCAGATTCTTACCAACTTCGGCCGCGGATTGGCCTTCCAGATTGTGAGTAGGACAGTACTCAGCATAAAGCAAGCAGATCACTGAATATCAACCATTTATAGCCGATCACTGCCGTCCAAGAATTTGTACCGCCTGCTAAACACGCCATATCAATAACGTCTATGAATCTATTTATGCAGCTGGGAAATGCTGTATCAGTGTCAGCTTCTCAGACTATATTCAATAACCGACTGCCTGTGCTTCTCTCTCGGTATGCACCCGAAGTGAACACCACCATGATGCTGCAAGCTGGCGCTACTCGTGCCCGCCACCTCATACTGCCAGAGCAGCTGCCTGGGTTCTTGAGGGCATACAACGAAGCCATAACGAATATTTTCGTATGTGACAGGCTTACTGATTCCTCGCTGTTCAACTGCTTACCATACTGACATCTCAGTATCTCACTACCGCTGTCGCAATTCTGTCGTTCCTAGTGAGCTTCGCCATGGAGTGGAAGCGACTAGACAAAGTGCCAGCCAAAACCAAAACAAAGGTTTGAGTCTTCCTTAACGAATGCACAAAGGAAAGCAGCCACCCCAGATACGTATCAAGAACCATGCCCCTCGTACGGATCTTGCATTGGAACTGGAGGTGAGGAATGATGCCAGCCCCTGAAAAATATCGTTCAAGGTTGGAGCGCCAGTCAAGCGCCTCAATGTTTAGGCTAGTGAGCTTTTGCTCGATGGGTTGTTACACAAACAAAGTTGTTATATCCTTTTACATAATTGATTAACACTTCGGAGTAATGTCCAAGCAAGACTGCAATGCCATAAATCTTTGCGATTTGTAACGAAGTGCGTGTTTCATTAGAAGTAACACAAAACGAGTGATACTTATTTTCGGTGTGGCTTTCAAGCCTGTAGTAGTGGTTCCGAACAAATCAATTAAACGCCGTTCCTCTTTTTTGCTGAGGTAGGACTGAATGTGTGGCTTGCCATCTAAATTATCCTTGGCAGTGACCAAGCGCATATTACAAGCATATTTCCTATGATGACCAGATTCCACCGGTGCTTGATCGCAATGCCAAAACATCAATACAAAGGAAACGACGGTCCACCCACGTGACCTGAAAGTGTCTATCCAGATCATCAGTCAGATTCATCCGATTCGAAAGTTTCGTCCTGGATGGTGACCTCAGCCAAGACTGCCTCATCTTCATCCTTAAAAGTAACCGTCGTTGTGCCGAGCGACGCGTTGCGAGTAACAGTGGTCAGATTGGGTTCCCAGGCTAGGAACGCCTTGACAGGCGGAAGGCACTTCTGGAAAGCTTCACCGAGGTCACAGTAGGCTCCAAGTCCGGCATCCTGACGCCAGTCTTCCTCTCCCTCCTGATCAATGTTCAGGAGCACGCATCTGTGCAGACCCCACTGGTCGAGTTCGCCGATAAATCTGGTCAGAGCTGCGCGGATCTGAGTGTCGTAGACAGCGTTGACATTGCTGGCAGAGGGCTTCTTGGGGACTCCGACGCGCTTCAGGTGATGGGCTAGCTGGGATGGGATGCCGACAACTAGCTCGTGTCTACCATATGGGACCTTGAATCCTCCATCAATGGAGATGGTCTGCTCGTAGCCTGAGTACAGTAGCTGCCATCAGTATCGTAGTAAATGATAAACAATAACGAAAACGCTGCGCACTTACTGTACTTGGGGTCGATGCTCCCGTAATAGTCACGGTCACTACGTTGAGCGTACTTGGGGAATTCGACCTCGGTGGACATCTTGATGACGTTGACTGAGATGACCGCCTGTTGGAGTTATTGACGACAGATTGAATTGGACTCGGCTATTATTGTCGTGAGGCTGGTACGATGAGATGAAGGAAGGGTATGATGAGGAAGGTGTCCTTGAGGGTTTTGTAAGGATGCACGCGCGTATGTTGCCTTGCGAACCTAATGTGTTTCTCGCCTGGTGATACTGCAATGAGGCTTCAATAGAAAGCTTGCCGGTAAGAGACAACGGAGGAGGAAAAAAAAAAGAATAAGCGAGTTGGAAGAATAGGCCTACATTTATACTAAAAGTGTTGTCCCCCACCAACTGGCGATGTGAAGGCTGACAGCAGGCCGCGTAGACTGAACAGCTGCGCAGGCTCACCAGGCAGCGCCGACTATGCCAGGTAGTGGGTCCACGTGAATACTGCCGGGTGGTGAGGCCGTTTGTCAACGGCGCGCCTGTTTTTGGTTATCGACTTCAACCAGCATGTCTTATTCCTGGTTAGAATTTCCTAATTTTGGTGGATTGGGTACCACTGGCGAGCGTCGCGACTCGCTCAAGACTAGTTTTCGAGAGCCCGCCAGTCTACACAGGAAGAGAGAAAGGCTAGAAGAGGTCTTGAACAGAAGGCACTTTGCTTAAGTACAGTACCAGCCGATGTATATACTAGAGCTCTATATGTAGTCAAAATACTCACTTCGATATCGTCTCGCTCTGAACAGGTTGTCCCCAGGATGCTGTCCTCATTCTTGGCTCTCTATACAAGCTTACCTATTGCCTCGAATTGGTGTCATTCTTCATATCATCACATGTGACGAGACAACACTGGTGCTGAGACTAGGCTCTCAAAAGCTTGCCGTGTTGCGTGAGCCTGCCCACATACGTACCTAGACAGCAACGCCCTACATGCAATTTTGTTTCGTTTGTCTGCTGACGCGTCTGACCTTTCTTCCCAGAGCGCTGGCCAAGATCGATTCAAGGACTTGAGGCTTAATTGACTCGTATCGTACACACATTTCTGTTACAACGGCTACTGTGGGAGATCTTGTAATTCGAGCAGGTTCAAGGGACTGAATGCTGTTTGATTCAGATCAAGCGCAGGGCCTCGAGTTGTATGGAAGAAAACGATGGTATATAAAATCACTAGCCATCTAGCTGCAATGCAGGCGTAGTTCCACGCCTTGTCATCTTAAGATGCTTTAGCAGCGTGCGATTTGAGCTGAGAACTGTAGTACGAATGCAATCCGTCCGAGTTATCCGACTCCCAACCTTCGTCCAGAATGATGACCTTGGTCAGTATGATCTCGTCTTTATCCCTGAAAGTGACGGTCGTCTTGCCAAGAGGCGAGTCGCGTACAACGGTGGTTAGGCTTGGATCACAGCTGAGATAAAGCTTTCCAAGAGGGGAAAGGTCTCTGAGGGGTGTCGCCGGGATCGCGATCGTTCGCGACTCCTGCGTCGTGACGCCAATCATGTTGTTCCTCTCGGTCCATAGTGAGGAGCACATATCTGCGCACATAAGATACGATCTTCGCCGCCATTTCACGCATGGACGAGTCCGCGATGTCCGGGATGACTCGGACGTCTTTGATGGAGATTTGTAGCGGTGTGATGGCATCACAGCTTTTACATACAACCTGTGTAATGGCCAAACAAAAGGCGACGACGTCGATGGGATGGCGAAGCATCCTGATAGTACGCTGGAGGCAAGAAAGGAATAATTATGGGGTGTATATTGGGGGATGAGTTGACATTGATACGACGATTTGAAAGGGAATGGTATCCACACTACATCACAGTTTCTCAAGGAATTCTCGGGCTGAGTCTCTAGCATAAGGGAACCCCAGGCCATGTGCTGTGCCGCTCTACCAAGCCTAACGGCATGAGATTGTGACGTGACGTAGTTTGACCCACCGCAGATCACCTGCTTGGGTATATTAGATAGCTCTTCAGCGCATCTCTTTTGTAGCTCTACAAGATCAACTCAATCTACTTTCGTTGCGTTTACAATCACTTCATTCCCCTTCGTGATTGGCTCAGGTGAGAGAGATATATCTGTTATTCCGTAAAAATGGCAAATTCTATATGGGAGAGCTGAGGAAATTTGGGGCTTACCACACGACCTAACGCCAACTTACGCGCCCTGATGGAGAGCCACCCAGTATATTGGGACGAATGAACCAACCAGGCCGGAGATGGTGGAGCATAGAAAAAAGTGTAGGGAGATTGGCATGGGCGTCAGGGATCAAGCGTAGGCCGCGGATGATCCTGGCACCTAACCGAACAAATCAGGGAGTCCGAAATTAAGGTTGGTTTGAGATCCCCGTTTAAACCATCTTGGCATCCTGCACTACCCCAGCTCAAGGCAATCAAAGACGAAACAGAAAACTGCTTTGTCGCTCAGCTACCAACGCTGAATTCAGCCCGTTTCCGTTCCCTCTTGTCCGGATTTGCCCAAAACTTTTTCATCACCTGCACAAAACGTTGATTTCTTGATTTTCCAAGCACAATGTCGGCCCTCTCCCGGCGACCTGCGCGATCTCTTCTCATTCTAGGGGGTGTATTCATATTTTATATTATTCTTGTGTTTCTTCCTGCGCAACGTGAGACGCCGCCCCTTGTCCTTGATTATGCCAGAAGTAGCTACAACTGGTCGGCGCTGCCTCTGCGCCACCCAGTCTCCAACTTAACACCATTACCAAAGCGGCCATTTCATAAATTGCCGAAGGTTCAATATGACTTCAAAAAACCCAATAGAACGCGGCTGGAAACTCTGGAGGAACGCCGTTCTGATGTCAAAGGCAGTTTCTTAAAGAGCTGGAATAGCTACAAGAACCATGCCTGGATGTTCGATGAACTTGGGCCATTGGACGGCTCAGCCAAGAACACTTTCGGAGGTTGGGCAGCCACGTTGATCGATGCGTTGGATACCTTGTGGATCATGGATCTGAAAGACGAATTCGCACTGGCTGCTCGTGCCGCCGCGACCCTCGACTGGGAGACACAAGAAACATCGGTCAACTTCTTCGAGACAACCATTCGCCATCTCGGTGGTTTGATCAGTGCTTATGACCTGAGTAAGGAGCCCGTTCTTCTCCAAAAAGCTGTCGAGGTGGGAGACATGCTATACGCGGCATTCGATACCCCGAACCGCATGCCGCCGTTCTGGCTGGATTTTCAGAAGGCGAAAGATGGCACACTTATTCCTGGCACGCACGATCCTTCTGCGTCGTTGACCTCGTCCGGTCTGGAGTTTACTCGCTTGTCCCAACTGACTGGAAACGACAAATACTATGATGCAATCGATAGAGTCTCTCGATTCTTGGACAAGACGCAGTATGAGACAAGGCTGCCTGGTCTGTGGCCCACCTTTCTCGACATGCGCAGCCAAGACATCACATCAGAACCCGAATTCACTCTTGGTGCGTTAGCAGACTCACTTTATGAATATCTGCCTAAGATGTTTGCGATTACTGGCGGTACAGTGCCAATGTACGAGAAAATGTGTAAGTGAGGCAACTATGATGTGCTCTCCGTAGTGGAGCCGCTTTGACTTCTAGTACGACAAGACTGACAAATACTTTGTGATCAGACCTTGGTGCTATGGATGCTGTTAACAAGAACCTCTTGTTTCGCCCGATGCTGCCTGGCCAGGATGATATTTTGTTCACTGGTGATGTGACTGTTGATGGTTCCGGCCAGCCAGTCTTGAGAGGCGAAGGTCAACACCTATCATGCTTTGTAGGCGGCATGTACGGCTTGGGGGGCAAGCTTCTAAACGTTCCAGAACATGTTGAAATTGGCGAAAAGGTCGCGAAAGGGTGCGCGTGGATGTACGATTCTTTTCCCACCGGAGTCATGCCCGAGATCTACAACCTCTTCCCATGCCCCAGTCTCGAGCCATGTGCTTGGGACGAGCAATTATGGCAGGAAGAGGGGGACACTGCACTCAAAAAGGGCATCAGGAATGCTCGGGACCCACGATACATATTGCGGCCCGAAGCGATCGAAAGCATCTTTATCATGTATCGCATTACGGGCAAAGAGGAATATCAGGAAATTGCTTGGAGAATGTTCCAAGCCATTACGAAATCGACACAAACGGAGCTGGCTGCGTCTGCCATTAGGGACGTTACGGTTACCGGCGAAACCGAGAAGCTGAACTCTATGGAGAGCTTCTGGTTGGCAGAGACTCTAAAGTACTTCTGGCTCATTTTCTCGTCGCCGGATCTGATCAGTCTCGACGACTATGTGCTGAACACGGAAGCCCACCCGTTCTTGCGACCGAAGTAAATCTTTTCTGTTTTTGCTACTCGGGAAAAGGGGCATGCCGTTGTTGCCAAAGACGGCAACAAAGTCAAAAGTTCGGCGTCCTCGAGTGTGAGGAAATAAGTCTCTTTCTTCTTGTTTCTTTTTCGCATTATCAGGCAAGCCAAGTTAGAATATGGCTCGCTCTTGAATAGCGCATCCAGGGCGTTTTGGTACTTGTTTTGTCATGCGCTGTTTTCCTCATGACCGGCCCGCATCTGCATGTATAGACAAGTTTCTATGATGGCATCAAGCAACAAAAGACATGAAACATAGTCCGCATATTGGCGATTCACCAAGTTTAGGGCTGGTTGGGAACAAACAATAGATCGGACATCTCTCGACTCGAGACCGACCGTCGATGGTTTATGAAACCGCAAATCAATTTACTGTATATTAGCTCAGTGGCGTATTGGCCAAAATGATGGATAGACGATATTGCTAAAAGTATTGCACACTACTGTGTTTCGGATGAATGTACCCGTTGTAGTCAAGGTAATCGCGACGCGCCTACTTGCCAAGTCTGACTTGGGTAGACATTCTGGCAATGGATATGGTTTGTCTTGTCACAAGACCAATTGTCTCTGGTCTGTAGTGTCGATGGCAGAAGCAAGTACGGATGAAAGAAGGAATTGATGCTGAAGGGTATTGTGGAAGGTGTAAGTATAAGCCTCTCTTATACTGAGAGCTTGCTTCCCGCCAACTGGCGACGTAAAGGCTGATAGCAGGCCGCGCGAAGTGAACAGCTGCGGAAGCTGACCAAGCAGTAAAGCAGGTCTTCGTCTAATACTGGTAGTGCGTTTGTCTTTTGACGCGTTTCGTGTGTATTCAATGGAAGTCACGGTAAACACAGCGTTGGTTGCTAGACAACAGCCAAACTTTGGCGTTTGCTCAATGGTGGGACACGCGCCAAGTCCCGTGGAACACTTGTGTGAATACATAAACCTGGATGCGCATAAGACTGTTACGGAACAATTTCATACAAAGAGTTTCTCGTATTCCGTGACATGTGGATTAATTAAAGCACAAAACTTCTCAATTGCTGTTCGAAATGAACAAAATGATTGTGTGAATAGATTCATCATGAACGCCGACCATTTTCCAGAACGCCTTAACCCTTAAATAAATGCTAGAATGCCATTCTTTTGCCCTGCTTGTGCACCAGTAAGGTTCTCCCCTCTATTCTACTCATCTGAGTCATCCGATTCGTCCGAATCCTCCAATTCATCAGACACGACAACTTCCGCCAAGATGGCTTCATCGTCATCTTTGAACGTAACCGTGGTCTTGCCCTTTGCAGCGTCACGGACGACTGTGGTAAGCTCTGGGTCCCAGCGGTGGAAAGCCTTGATGTCGTGAAAGGACTGCTGGAATGCGTTGCCAAAGGAGTCATCATCGGCGACTTCCAACTCCTCACAAATCTCGTCCTCCTCTTCCTTTGAGATGCGCAGGAGCACGCAGTTGTAGAGTCCATACCTATCACAATCTCCCATGAATTTTGTGATTGCTGTACGAATCTTGGCCTCTGAGATGTCGTTGGTGGAAGAATGTTTGTTGCGAACACCCACACTGGCTAGCAGCCGTCCAAGCTCGGATGGTACGCCGACAACGAGGTCATAGGCAGAGCCACGGATTTTGAAGCCACCGGCGATTGCGACGGTCTCCATGTTCCCTACGAAGAAAGGCGGGAGTTAGCATTGATATCGTCAGGGACTATTGTAAAAATAGATAGAGACTCACAATACTTGTCGTTCACGATCTTGCAGTAGTCTCGGTCGCTGCTGCGAGCGTACTTGGGTAGCTTAACGTGGATAGACATATTTGCGATGTTCGACGCGTGTCTGAGAGAAGAACTTGATATGTCGTTACGAAGTGACTTTGGTAGTAAGGTTTTGTATGATGACCAAATACTTGAATTGAAGTATGGGAACTAAGGTTGAATGATTGCAAGCGATGCAAAGAATGGATGTGAGGAGCTTTGTGATAGCCAGGTGATCCTTAGAGATTGCAGATTGGCTTGCTGGTAGGTGAGAAGAGAAAAAAAAAGAAAAAGGGAAACTTGGAAAATTGGGCAAGTATTTATAGGAAAGAAACATCTCCCCCACCACCTGTCGACTGTGAAGCTGCCAGCAGGCCGCGCAGCCTGCACAGCTGTCCGCGCTTGCCAGGCAGCGTCGACTATGCCAGGCAGTGGGACCGCGAGAATACTGCCGGGTGGTGAGGCCGTTTGTCCACGGCGCGTCTGGTTCGGGTGTGATCTGTTGCTGTCCTGGCAGGACGCGTCTAGAGTCGATGACCTAGGGGACTGCCTGGTGATGGGGCACATGGTTTGCATTTTGTAGGAAAATCGATAGCGCTTTGCCCCCATTACGCAAGCCCTCTTGTTATGGCCTTTGGAGAAAGCATTCGGGGATAATTTCACATATGTTGTGGTTCCAGGGAACAACTTTGTGACGTGCCACGTGTTCAGCATCAACGATAGCGGGATACGTAAGCCAACAACATATGCATCAGAATGCAGCATTCCATTTCCCACGATATTTTCAAATCGTGGCGGGATATTCGAGAAGCGAAGGTTGGCATGACATGCACAGAGAAAAAGGGGGAAAGTTTATTTCAGGTTTTTGTCACAATTGCTTTTGTATTATGTAGACCCTGGAAGACTGCATTTTGCCAACAAGCTCTCCACGCCTACACGTGATGTGTTGTATCCGATAACCGTGTACCCCCAAAGTTGTCTTCTAGTCAATCTACTTGTTCTCAGAAATGCAGACCCTCATGATAACGTTGCCATCGTCATCAGCAAAGGTGACCGAAGTCACTTTCTTGTCGGCATCGAACACAACCGTGGTAGCCTTGGGATCCCAACTTGCAAAGATCTTGGCGGCAAAGGGATCCTTTCGAATGAGATTATGAACCGGGTAGTCCTCCGGGAGCTGTGACTCAAGACGGCAGTACTCAATGTCTTCATCGGAAGCGTCCAGGAGAACGCAATTGTGCAAGCCATAGCGGTCGATGTCGCCCTGCTTCATGAAGTTGGTGATGGCCGTCTTGATGCGATCTTCGAAGACCATGTTGGATGTCGGCTTACTGGGCACGCCGATCTCCTTCAAGTGCTTTGCAAAGTCGGTAGGAACTGCGACGATCAGGTTATCACTGAGGCCATTGATCTTAAACCCGCCAATGACTGGGGTGGTGTCTCGATGCACTACAGTAGGACATGGAGTCAGTACGAAGGGTAAAAGTGGGTTGGAGCACCGCCGAAAGATAGACTCACTAAAGTTATCACCGATATGCTTGTAGTAGAGGCGGTCGCTAGCACAGGCGTACTTGGGACGGATTACTTCCACCAACATCTTGAAGGTCGTGGTGAAGAGAGGTAGGTAGTTGGAACTTGTCCGAAGACGATGCAGATGTCAGTGGTGTCGTGATAGTGAAGCGACTGCAGATGGAATGATGCAGGGAATTGTTGAAAACTTCTGTGTACTCCTCGAGTGATTGGAGAAGCTGCCAGTGACAAGGTAGAAAAAAGAAAATAAAAAATGGCAGAGCTGGGAGGATGGATGTACATTTATAGTAAAAAATCCCGTCCCCCACCAGTTGGTGGTGCAGTCTGCCAGCAGGCTGCGCCAGGCTGAGCAGCTGCGCGGGCTGAAGGCACCTTGGGCTTTGCTAGTTGGTGAGGCAACGTGGTTGGTGAGCCCGTTTGTCATGTCCTCTCTTAGCTCCAATCACCGTTCGACTGGCCATGCCGCGTTCATTATCTATACTAAGGTGCCTGGAGGGGCGCTCATTTCTAGTGTGACGAAAGGAGCGATTCGTAAGTCACGGGTATTTGGACAAGGTGGGACACATTGGGGCGTAATCCAAAAATACGGCCAATGTGAATCTACGCGGCGAAATGTTTACGAGAATAGAGGTACAGAAGATGTCAGTTGAACAAGGTGCTGGGTCTTTCATTATTGCTCATGGGTTTTATTTATTGTCGTGGATGCTTGACCGGTAGCGCATCGTAAATTGGGACACCAAACGCCAAATCAATGCATAGTTCTGTCAACGACTTTTGAATAGTCTTCTCGGACCTCTTGTCCCTTCTCTCAGACGATAACACGGAGGATCTCGTTTCCGTGGAAGTCCTTGAACACCACCACCGTCTTGTCGTCGATAACCTGCATGGTAGTGTTTGTTGGCTCCCAAAAGTGGTGCACCTTGGCAGCGTATGGGTACTGCTTGAAGATAAAATCCCATGTACCATCCTTATACAAATCTCCACTCATCTCCTGTGTCTTGAGCCGCATCGATTTCAGATCATCGTCGCTGGCATCCAGTAGGACACAGTGGTGTACTCCATCCTCATCTATCTCGCCCATAAAGTCGGCAATTACGGACTCCATTCTCTCAGGGCCAGCACTCTTGAGATGCTTGGCCAACTCGGTGGGAACAGCGACGATAAGACAGGCCCTCCAATGATAGATCTCGAATCCTCCCTTGATCGACTTCGTATCGCGGTACGCTACAGAGTGGTTGCAAAATCAGTATTGATCCCGACCAGAACGTGAATGCAAAAGCTTACTGTATTGTTGATGAATATGACCATGGTAATCTTTCTTATTGAGATGCGTGTAGATCACGTTTCGGACAACTTTGGCAGATATATTGGGGGCTTGTTGGGAGCGAGTATTGCGATGATTATACTAGCTGTCGGGATGGACCATCGAGTAGTATCGTAGAATGTGTGAAAAGTAGGGTTTGCTTGTATTGAAGCAAGAAATCGACGATGATGAAGGAAGGGAAGGGGAAAAAAATGTCTGGAAGCTGGGAAGCTGGAGAGGTATTTATACTCAAGAGGGAAAAAAAAAAAAACACGCTCCGCACCACGCGACGATCTCAAGCTTGTCATCAGTCCGCGTAGGCTGCACAGCTGCATGAGTTAATCAAGTTGGTCGAGCAACGGGCGTTCTGGCACCCTGATTACCTTCGAGCAAGCATGTCAATTCAACGCAGGGCTATCTCCGGTCGGGTTCAGCGACTAAAGGCGATCATGTTAGACCGTGTTCTCAACAGATATGTTTTCCTAAAGCTAAGGCTTTCGTTTGAAATGATCGCGTCCCGAATATTGCCTGAAGCTTGATCTTGAATGGAAGAAGGACCAAGCTTGGAGATTTGGATGTTAAAAAAGTGGTCACTATCCAAATCATCACCCCCCCATCACAGCTACCTGTGTATTTTGCGCACCTGTAAGCATCATCAACCGCCAGTCAGGTCTCGGAACGAGGTTACGAGTAGCATCGTGCACGGTGTCAAACAAAGCTACGAGTTGCATCGTGTGCGGTGTCGCTTCCAGGGCGCGTTTTCATCATATGTCTTAGTGGTGACAGTGTAAACAACTGGATTAAGCATCAGGTTCCACTTAAACTTAATGCGGAGGATTATGGCGCGACGCGACGCTTTCGGGGCAATTAATCCAGTCACTTTCAAAATTCAAAAAGGGATTCATGTCACGTTCCCTCATTTATTCGTCGTATCAAAGCTTAACAATTAATGTGCTGAGATGTGATGCTCCCAGCGTTTAAAAGACACTACCTCTGCCATTGTGGCAGCTGAATACAAGTTGAAGGTGACTCCAGCCTGTCCTATGACCGCTTCAAGGATAGACTGGAGCTGATTCAGAGGATGGCTTTGACCAGTGCTGAAAAGTCGGCCGGAATTGCAACTATAAGTTCGTCGGAAGGCCCGATAATTTTGAATCCGCCATCGATGGCGCTGGTATCGCAATACCCTGGGCAAAAACTACATAGTTCTGGGTCGTTCATTTGGCAATGTGAAGGCATGACCGCATAAGTCGCCAATGACGGATGAAGGTGGATTATTATGCAACAACTACTTTTCTTCCCAGTGATATTTTCTCAGATGTAGTTGTCATTCTAGAGAGAGCGATTCAGAATAAAAAAGTCCTGTGTTATGTACACACCGTGACAAATTTCAGTTTCGTGATTGAGTCACATAGTCGCGGTCCAATCTACCATGCCGATCAACACTGTCAAGCTGTGCACGAGATGGCCTGCTTAGGCACTTGCGCATTGACACACGTGTAATAATGGCGCGTCCCTTTTTTATCGCGACGCGCTTCAAACCTTATCCAACGACACTTGGGTCTTGAAGAATGGGGATGCGGGAGATTCACGAGAGAACAAAGAAAAGAAAAGTACTCGTTTGCTCGACCGCAGTACACCTACCACTTGTTTTAACAAGCTTCTGAACGGTTATTGATTGTGATTCACGTAGAATTGATCCATAATAGTGTCAAAATAAGGTTTCTCGCATTCTTGTGATTCGTAGCCTTATGAATTAATTAGAAAGCTCAATAGCTGTTCGTCGTTAAGGACGAGAACATAAAGATGCTGTCTCATTTTCCTTGGTCACTTTCCTGTAGGCGCGCGATCCGAGACTGAATCCTCAGAAACCACAAGCCTGGCCCAGTTCCGTAGTAGAGTGTAATCCATTACCCAATTCACTAATCCGTATCATTGGAATAATCCGAGTCATCAGACTTATCAGAGACATGAACCTCGGCCAAGGTGACTCCTTCATCGTCCTTGAATTTGACCGTAGTCTTGTTTCCCTTGGTATCGCGAACGACATTCGTCTGCTCGGGGTCCCAACGGTTGTAGATCTTGGCCGCGTATGGATCCTCCTGAATGATTCTGCCAATGGGAACGTCGGCAACTTCACTTTCGTCACGGAGAATATCTTCCTCCTCATCCGAGATGCTTAGCAGCACGCAACTGTGCAGTCCATTGCTGTCGAGCTCTCCAATGAACTTCGTGATAGCTGTGCGGATTCTACCATCGGAGATAGCATTGTGATCGGAAGAAGTAGGCGCCTTGGTCATTCCAACAGTGGCGAGGTGTCGTGCGAGTTCAGAAGGGACACCGACGATCAGGTCGTTAAAGGTGCCAGCAATCCTGAAGCCACCGGGAATGATAGTAGTCTTCTTGTGCCCTGCAGATAGATATCAGCATCGGTGCCGTAGCACAATTGAGTAAGAAGAGGCGGGGAACTTATAGTACTTGTCCTTAATGTAGCAATAGTAGCCGCGATCACCGCTTCGAGCGTACTTTGAGAGTTTGACGTGGACAGACATGATTGATGTGTTGTACGCTGTTGAAAGACGTGGTGTGTAGTCGTATGTGCTTTCGGTTCGATTGGTACGTAGTTTGTGAGAGCAGGTGACTTGATAAGAAAGTCCGACGATTGGAAAATGTTTGATTGCAAGTGTGCGAGGGTGTGCACGTGTTTGAGGCAGCTAGAACACCCTGAAAGACTTGCGAATTCTCTTTCCGGTGGAAAGGGAGGTAAGAAAAAAACAAACAGCAGAGTCGAAAGGATTGGGCAGGTTTTTATAGTAAAGGAACCTCTTCCCCCCACCACCTGGCGATGCTGAGCTTGCGAGTAGGTCACCCAGCCTGCGCAGCTGTTCGAGCTGGCCAGGCAGCGCAGATTCTGCCAGGTGGTGAGCCTTCCATCTAATGGTCTGAAAGACGCAATATCCAGTACGAATTTTCGCTTGCGGAGAGAGAGGTGGGGTGGTGTAAGTACCATCGCTGAAACTCGGGCACATCAGTGACCTGCCGGCAAACGGGACAGCTACTTGCTCGAATGCTCCTTCGTGAATATGTCTTTCTACAAAGGAGATGTCCCAAGCTACTTCATGCCGCGAGATGACTTCACTGAAGAAAGGCTGGATGTCCATCTTACAAATAGGTTGATGACCTGTCATATGCAAAGAGTGACTGACAAGGAGTTTGCAAGAAAATGGAGGAATAGTTTTAGTTGTCATCCATCGTCTGCGTCTCCTGACCTCTGTCCAAGTCCATTGATAAATTATCATCGTCAAAGTTTTGATTTAGTCATCCCAGAATCGTGACTCCAAACTATTCGTGATACGTTCGGTACTCACGCTCTTATCACCGTAGAACAGGGGATTCAATGACAATGGAAGAATGTATCATAACCAAGTCGCATTATCTGTGACAGATAACCAACCAGGCGCAACTTGGGGAGTGACCTCCCTCGTTCAGCAGTGTGGGTTCTGGCTCCGCAGGTCGCGGGTAGTATGGAGAAATACTTTGTCATGGATGATTTTAGACTAGTACCCAAGGCTCAACATACTCATGAAGGCAATCAGAGAAGGGGGGACTTTAGAATGGAGGAAGAGCTTCGGTGTTTACATCGTCAAGTGTATTTCACTCATCAATGTGTTTGGCCATAAGACCGTACCCTAGTGTAAAAACAAAAACGCCTTATCCCTATGCTCGTCGCTGCTCAACCACGCAAACTTCCTTGCAATTTGGTACACTCCACTAGACGTAGACGCGGAGAATCTCTTCTGCGTTGAAGTCCTTGAAAACAACCAGTACCCTGCCATTGCTACCTTTCTCCATGGTAGTCTTTACAGGCTCCCATGAGTAGAAGACCTTTGCAGCGAACGGGTCCTTCTGGATGATGCGGTCCAGGGTGCAGTCACCTGTGACCCCCTCCTCGCAGCGGAGCTCTTCAAGCTCATCATCGGCGATGTCCATCAGGACACAGTTGTGGAGCCCACTTCTATCCAGCTCTCCCATGAATGCCGCGATGGCCGTCTGCATTTCAGAAGGACCGCAATCCTTCAGAAGCTTTGCAAAATCGCCCGGAACAGCAACGGTGAGTTCGTCGGAGTTGGCATGAATCTTGAAGCCACCCTTGACGGCGGTAACATCGCGGCGCCCTGAAAATATTCAGCATTAGTGTCGGGGTAGATCACAGAGAGGGAGCACAGTGAAGGACTCGAGCTTACAGTATGTCTCGGGAATGTAACCGTACTCACCACGCTCGTGAAGAAGACCGTACTTCTTGTTGCGAACTATCTCGACAGACATTATGAAGAGTCTGAGGTGTTGGTGACGACTTGTTGAGATGATTGAACAAAGGTGGAAGCAATCCTCCGCAGCGTGGTTGGTGTGGTTGGTGTGGTTGGTGTGGTTGTTTATAGTACGCCAGGAACTTTTTAGTAGAGTCAAGAAAGCTTTGCTGGTCCGAAGGAGGAGAGAAAAAAAAGCTGGAATAATTGGGAAATTGCGAAGGCATTTATAGATAGGAATTCGTCCCCCGCCAGCTGGCGAGTGCAAGGCTTGACAGCAGGCCGCGCAGCCTGCACAGCTGCGCAGGCTGGCCTGGTAACGTGAATTCTGCCGGGTGGTGAGCTTTTCAGTAGGTACCGTAACAGCTTTACAGTTGAAATATCTCTAATCAGTGCGGTTGTCATTGCTGCTGTGGTCGATTGCATGTTTCCTAGGCGACGTGGGGTCTATGTCCTTGCTGGCCACAGATGACGAAACAATATGAACAGTAACAACGACGGGTAAGAGAACAAAATTACATATACAATTCATATTTTCCTTTGTGCGTTATCGAACCCCTCAGTGTCGTGGAGCCATCAAGGTTTGTTCATAAAAGGCTGTAGCCTCAACGCATTTGGCCATGACACGCTACAATTTGCAAACTCTCCGTGGCCACAGTATTACCGCGGTCGCTAGTGGTTGTGACACTCCCTTGTCTTTGGACTACATTATGTGCTGCAGACAAGGTCGGATGAATCACCCAGTGTTGAAACGATGCCTATTTCAATGGTGTGTTGGAGGAGAGTATTGGTCCAAGCACAGGTCCTTTTACAATGTTGTCATAGCACTGGCCTAAAATACATAATCTGGGTCAAATCAACACGAGTAGCTCATAATGAATTCTCAGAACGATGGAAGTATGACTATATATATTCCCGATAAAATAAGTACCCAGCTAGTTTGCGGTCGCAACCCGACCCAGAGTACAACACGCATTTGCTTGTTTCCTGGCCATAGTGAATCAGTGTTTTCCACGACCAAGCAGACATTCGACAAGTATGAGTGCAGTAACAACAGCGAATTGGATAAGTATCAGTCACCGGAGCGGATTCTGACCCTAATTATCGGAACGGTACAAATAACAGTCCCTGCACTCGGACTCAGCTGGATTATGATCAATGATAGCGTCAAAACAAACATCATGAAATCCTGTTTGTACAGCGCAAAGGCCGCTTGATTGAAGTCCAACAGCGTTCAGAGGGAAGCGGGAATCAACAGTCAACGCCGCAAATAGATGAATAGGCGCGACATCTACACATATTATTTCACAAGGCTGGGACTATGGTAATATATACATAGATACAGGGGGATATTTATGGTCTCGATTAGAACAACCGTAGTGAATCATAATAATTGATCAAGCACCACACATAACACATACTTCCTGCAACATAGAAAATCACGAGTACTCGCAGCATCCATACTACATTTGTCCACTTTTCGTAAGTATGACCGACCAATTTTAAATTTCAGCGCCTGGCTGACCTCAGCTCGCAATATGGCGCCACAGTACCTCAGCTTTAGGTGTAGTAGCGGCATCTCAGCCACTAATGTGGCGCTACCTTGTCTTATACTGCTATCAATTTCTATCGGTTGAAGTGTCGTCTGACGTAGTTGTGAGGCATAGCTGATGACTCGGTTCGTTTCAGGCAGCCTACCACTGACGAGAGCACCTTTGTTTCGATCCACTTCACTAACGTGCCTCCTTCTCAATTGTTCTCCCCTCAATCAATTTCACTTCAACTTCCCACAGACCTTCAAAGGCACAGTGAGCATTGAAGCCGCGTGGCAGGTCTTTGGAGACGACCTTTCGAGAAAGAGCCAATGAGTCGCAGTGACAGAAAAGCAGGCAATGGGCTTTGTAGGCTGGAGGCTTTACACTGATACCATAGTAACAAACGGATTGGATTGGAGCAACGCCACTACTTTGCCTGCTCACACGTGTCCGCGGTCAGACATTTATCAGGTGGGTAATGTCCACCAGTCCAGCTGATTGAGCGTGGCAGTTGACAGCTGAGGTGAACCCAGTATATGCCACAAAACGCTCACCTGAATGTCTCCGGCATTGAAATCACTAATATTGCCGTCTAAAGGATGCTCCAGCCCTAAAAGGTATCAATATTGGATTACGCGCGGCAGTAACGGCAACATCCTTTCATCTAGCCGTGGCCGTAAGCCAAGTGGCTGGCTGGTGAATACGAGCTGAAATGCAGAGCACGTCTTTGGTACACAGACCGCCTTGCTGAACCATATGGACGAGGTCTGAACAGTGATGACCTGTCAGATACCGCGACGGTTGTCGTGGAAATAAGCTCATACGATTTTGGAGGTGGCTGAGTCTTCAACTAACGCCCATGCACGATAATTCGAATTGGTGGGCAATGTGCCCAGCTCAGATTATATTAATAGTTGTTGCGCCGACGCATTTTTTGTATTATTGCACACTCCCATCACTCACTCACATCACTCTCATCGCACCCATTATTCGCGCAAGACCTAGCTTCAAGCATCATGAGTATCAATCCTATTCTGGCGGAAAGTGGATTGGTGGGCGGGGTGGGCGGGCAAGGCGGGAATGCGTTTTCCAATACCAACTTCAGTAACGGACCTACGGTGGTCAAGTACCTGGAGGTATACAAGAATAACGGCGCTCTCACTGGCCTCCTGTTGGAATACACAGATGGGACTCGTCAACGCATTGGCAAGGCGAATAGTGATGTGACATCGATCACTTTTGCAGCAGGCGAGCGTTTGACATTTCTTGGACTCTGGGGCAATGGTGTAGGCAGTCGCTGCGCTGGAATCCGACTCATCACGAACAAGAATCAGAAGTTGGAGTGCGTTGTGGACAAGAACCACAACGAGTACCCACAGCCGGTATTCTCAGGAATCATCGCTGGTGCTCGTGGTCGATCGGGCGAAGAAATGGATATTCTCGGTCTCATCTTTGTCAGACCAATCCAGAAAATCTCAATCACCATCAACGATACAGATTGGCGCAACAACCCAATTGGAACCAATGCGTTTATCAATAGTACCATTCTAAGCCAGTCAGTCATCACCAACCCCGAGGACGATCCGCTTGCCTGGTCATTCAACGGTGCCCAAACAGTGACTGAAAGTCACACCTTTACCCAGTCAGCGACCACTACTTGGGGTGTTTCTGTAGAGGTATCCGCCAGCATTTTTGACATTGGAGTCAAGGCGACTACCTCCTGGGAGCGAGCCAGCATGACCAGCAACGCGACAACCCACGAAGAGAGCGCGACGATGGGAACAACCATCAGCGGTACACTGGAGAAGGGTGAAACTATCCTGTGCACTACCACATGCCTGCTCGGTACTTTGGATCTCCAGTACACGTCCCATGTGAAGATCATTGTTGATACTGGGGCCACATTGGAATACGATGAGGCTGGCGAGTTCAAGAATTCAGTCTACGCCTATGCGCAGACCGGCTACAGCAAGATTGGTACGACCAACAGAGCTATGGTTGAGTTTCATCGGGCAGAGGACTCCGGCCACCACGTGGATGGTCCTGGGTTGTAACGAACAAGCAGAGACTGATGTTTCTACTGCGGTTTGGATCCAAGTAGCCCGATTCAGGATTTACAAGATGGTTCGGTATAACACAAAGTATCAGAATAGCGAAGGTATTGGTTCAGGTGTAACTTATGTCTTTCGGAGTCATGTATTTCATATTCAGTCCTTAATAGTCCAGTCCTTAACTTTCAAAGTCGAGATCGCAATTGGAGGTCCAGCACCACAAGCCCACAATTGATGCCACAGATGATGAAAGAAACTATATTATAATTGATTGCTCTTCACAAGTTCGCCCCAAACTCTCGGCATCATGCTCCAAGGCTCCTGCTCTCCTTGAATAGACTCGATATTCTCCCAGTTGCCCGCTTGGTTCAAGATCCGGACAATGTCCCGCGTCATGTTGCAGTCGCCGACGCCAAAACGCCAGAAAGGGTTCCAGAGGGCTGTGGGATGGTATGTCAATTGGCATCACTAGGCTTGACTCATGCAGCGGGATGGAGACTCACTCTGAAAAATACGTGTAACAGTATCTTCATTCCCATGGTGCTCCCAGAAGATGAGCTTCCCACCAGGCCTGAGCAGCTTGTACAAGCGCCGGGCGACGGCGAGGGGATCGGACACGGAACACAACACTTGGATGCAGAGTACGGTGTCCACGTTGCCATCCTCGATGCCGTGCTGCTCCATGACATCTGTGTCCTCGATACCGCAGGTGATTACGGTGTACTTGTCTCGGATGTTGGACTCCTGAATCTTGCCCTCTAGTTCTTTCACGAAGAAGGCATTCTTCTCAATGCCGTAGATCTGAGTGACATTGTCAAGATTGAAACTCTGCAATTGGTTGCCAAGCGCAGGGCCCAGATCGATGACGAGACCGTTGGCATGAGAGACAAGGGTCGGGACAGCGGTGGTGGCTTCATAGCGTTGGAAATGCTGATCTGGACGAGTAAGTTGCAAAATAAGCCAATTGTGCCAGGTGAAGTCATGTTTATATAGAATTCTGAGATGGAATGAGAAAACACCTACTCAGTGTCTTGTACCAAAGCGTAAAGGCTTGGTCTCTCCATCCCGACATTCCCGAGATGGCACCCAGCCCTTGGAATTTGAAGGCATCGACAACTGTTACCCGCAGGGCTGCACAGCATGGTGAGTCAGGACCTGAAAACTTGTTGCGCAGAATAATATTGCAATTTCACTTACACCAAGCTGCATACTTCAGCGGCTCGTATGGCTCCATGTAGCTGGCCCAGCGTTTTCCAGTATCAAATGGCATGGTTGGTTCGTGAGGAGGAATATGCGCTTATATATCTCCAGTAGTGTATACATTAGGAGGGAAGAAGGAAGGGGAATCTCATTCGTAGGCGGAATCACTTTTGAAAGCACCCCTGACACTCTACATCCATATCCGGGAGGCGCATATCTGACCATACAGAAGCTTGATAGCACTTAGGGCTTATATCTGATGCACGCAGGAGACAAAATGCGAGGGCGTTATGCGAATGATGTGACCAATGTGGCGCGTGTATCTGTATTACAGCGGTGGCTTGGATTACCCCACCAACCTGATTATGTGTTGCGATAAGCGAGACATTACTTGGAAGTCCACCGAAACCCGTGTACACAGCTGATAATCACTCTTGGTACGCCTCATTTGACATCGACCTGTTCTCGACTGCGCAACTTTCCATTAGACGATACCCCGGCAAGCCGCATTGGGGTCGAGAGGGTTGCCGATACTAATGCCAAAGTATTTCAGGTGGGCGGCGTTGATGCCTCGCCCACCATTACCGATGCCAATACCAATCTCGCTCTGATTACAGTCGGCCGGCTCCTGCCCCTCGCATTGGAACGTGTTCTCAGTGGTCGGCGGATCGTCGCTTTGCCAGTACTCGGTGCTGTGGTGTCGGTAGCCATCGTCCTGATACGGGATCTGCGGCACGCCGTCATTGGCATGGGTGACGCGATACATGGTGCCGGGAAACACCGTGTCGATAAAGTCGGCATAGTTTGGGTCGCCCGTCCGGGGCTGGCCATAGGTGTAGGGCGTGAGGCTCAACCCCTGACCGACCAGTGAAGCGGCGGCCAAGGACGCTAACGCGCCGCCCATGCTGTGCCCCGTCACGGTCAAGTTGTAGCCCTCATGTTCTGCCATGCCAGCATCTATCGCGCTCTTGACTTCAGCGGCGACGGCATTGTACTGTCCGAGGTATCCTTGAGAACACTATGGTTATATCAGTCAGTTGGTAGATTTACTTCGAATCGGCGACGGTTAACATACAGTACAGCCTAGGCATTCCAATCCGGGTGCGACACAAGAGATCAGGTCCTGGTCGAGGTCCGTCAAGAAGTCTTGAATATCAGAAGTTCCTCTGAAAGAAATGATGTATTCTTCGGCAGCATCATCTCTGAACAGCGTCGCTTGGGTACTAGTCGGGATGTCGTTGATAAAAGTCTCGACTACACTTCCGTATGGTGGCACGGAACAGTCTGAGCTATACGCAGCCGATGCAAAGGCAGCGTAGCGCTCCAGTGTCGCAAGCAGTCCCGCATCAATAGGGGTCTTGGTAGCGGAGGCTACTCCGGCCAAGATTGAGCTCAACAGTACGGCAAGATGCATGATTGAAAGAAGCCTGAAGACTGGATTGGAGGCTCTACATGTCTTTCGTGTAAGTAGACGACGAAATTATATAGACGCTCCGCCCATATTGCATTGCGGTTGAATAGAGATCACATGTGCCTAGGCAGGTCGACGTTGGGGTCAATCATACGTCACAATAAAATGCCTTGAAGCTAGAGATTGAGAAGAATGATATTGGTCGCATTAGACTGCGGAGAAGAGCATGTTCATCATAATCCTCACGATGAAGACCGAATAAACCAATCGCAAAGTCGCGCCGCATCGAGCTAGCCCATTTAACGGCAGTTGATTCGACGGGGCTCAGGCCCCCTAAAAGGCGTCGGCATTTGGAGATACGCTGTCGTATAGTGGACTCTGTTAAGCCAGTGCCCCAACGCGATATGTCCACACTAATTTCGGGGCACCAAAATACGTGGTTGCTAAGGAGCGACCTGGACAACAACCTTGCCTTTGACGCGACCCGTGTTTAGTCTCTCAAAAGCTTCCCTTACTTGGTCGAAATCAAAGACACTGTCAATGATGATCTTGTTTTGGGGTAGTGTCAGGGCTTCTTTCAGGTAGACGTCCTTGTATTCCAGGTTGATGCAGGTGTATGATGGGCCGAGACCGACCCTGCCGCACAGAGCGCGACTGAGCATCTGGGGATTGGACAGGTATGTGTATCGACCACCCATTGCGAGTCTTTCTGCAGATGTCTTGTCGCCGACAATTGTCACGTACCGCTTCGCAAGACCAACACATTCCGAGCCACCGACGCAGTCGATGATGGCATCAGGCGCAAACTCTCTGATCTTGTCTGGTACGCTTGTCGTAGTGTAGTCAATGATCTCGTCGGCGCCCATGCTGCGCGCAAAGTCCGCCTTACTGCCCGAACACGAAGCAATAACTTGCCATCCACGCTGCTTCGCAATGTGGCTGACATACATTCCGCAACTCGAGCTGCCACCGAGGACAGCGAGCTTGTTTGTTTGGATGTACGGCTCGACAGCTGCAATAGTAGTCTGCGCGGTGAGCCAGACCAATGGAAGTGCTGCCGCTTCCTCAAAGGACCACTGGAGAGGCTTGGGCAGTACAATGGCCTTTCCTGGACTGTTAGTATCAACCGTGATCTTTTCACTGAGGCTCCCTGAAGGGAAAAAGTAGACGATTCCAAAAACTTCATCGCCAGCGGTGTATCCAGATGATGCCCCAGCCTCGTCCACGATGCCCGAAAAGTCCTCGCCCACGCACTTGTGTTCCTGTAGCAAGAAGTTCGGGATATACCCCAACAATGGATTCCCCATCAGCTGGGCGTCCACTGGATTCAAAGATGCGGCCTTGACTTTGATGCGCACTTCTGTTGGTCTCAATGGCGAGTTGTCATCTGGCAAATCAGATTCATGGAGGGCCTGGGGATAGCCCCCATAAGAGAATGTCCAGGCTTTCATGTCCTCGCGGGATGTAGACAACAAAAGTTATGGTCCGTCGACAGGTTCAAACTTCTGGGACGATTCGACTTGGTTTGTGGTCTTTTTTATCATCAAAAACATTTGTAGAAATCAGTTTGAAATGGAATTTGTCAGCATAACGTCCAAACATCATCATCCTATCGTGACAGACTCATTGATGTCTCCGGCGTGGCGTCCCACGGGATGATTGATGTCAGACCCTCGGCGCAACCCGACCCCGCTCCGACTCCCCGTGACGCGCTCCATTGGACGCTTGAGTGTTGCGACATTTGGTACTGTGAGAGTAAGTTCTTTTCACTTGGACTATCCTCTGCTCATGGACGGCTTCGTCTGACTGAAGTGTTAACAAGAGATCGGTTGAGACAAAGATCAGATAACAGATAACGGCGTGGCGTGGTGTAGGGCCACGCTGGGTGTGCGGGTCGTCGCGCGGCTCAGGTTAGGGCAATCTCTCTGACAGCGGCTACTATGTAGGTCATCCCGACCGGACTGGCACTTCTAATAGTGCATTTGGGCAGGGCGGCTTCAATTAGGTACCGAATCGCTACTGCCACAAAGACCCGCCGTCAAAGTCCAGGTTATTTCCATAGGTGCGCCAGCGATTTGATTCGATTCACAAACTATCAACAATGTTACCTTCTGCTATAATCGACGCTGAAAGGTATCGACTGCTGCTCGAAATTAACCTGAATCATGGCTAATCGTCCTGCAAGCGTGAGTGCATTTGCTGATAGTGCTTGGCACTACGGTAAGATTCTGAAGAAAGTCCAAGATAGCAAGCAACTCTCTTTGCATCTTCTTCTCACGATGAAGAAATACTCTTTCAGGGACAGTCGTGCATAAGTGCTCGAGGAGAGAAATCGATCTGAAAACTCTCCGTGCCTGGATCGCTACCGGCTAAGGTATCACCTGTAAGCGATCGCCCGCTAGCTGCAGCCTACAGCGACTTCCCGCTAAGACTCCACTAGACTAACCCACTCCGCTCCAAGAACATGCGCTGCAATTGTCCGTACTCTCCGCTTACTCATCTTCTTTACCTTGCGCAACAATTGCGACGCCACTTTGAACAAATCGAGGGGCAACATCGAATTCTGAACCGCGGCCGTGTTTTTCATTGATCATGCACAAGATCGGACAACTGAGGGTTGTCCGCTCAGAGCGAGACCTCTCATAATGCGCTGCAACGACCTGTGTATTCGCACAATCGGCGCTTGCATCCTCCGCTGTTTTGCCCAAAATGGACCCCTAAGCGACGAGTCGAGCACCTCAACTTGAAGAATTTTGACCGCTTGGTTGAATGATGATGACTCCAACATGAGGCTATGCGCGCGTTTTGTAGTTGACCGAACACCGAATACGACCAATCATCTTAGACTCTGTCAATCATAGTGGAGCATCTCGACTGCTCCTTGTCTTCAATATGGTTCTTCTGAACTTTGTTCGCTGACTTGCCAAGCACGTTGAGCTTCATAGTATAAGTGAGGCAGTCAATACCCAAGGTTCAGCTCTCAGCAACGAATAATCACAATTAAAGTTTCAACTTCACCAAGTTTTCATCATGACGATATCTTCTGATGACAAAGTTTCCATCATCGTTGTTGGGGCGGGTATTGCTGGTCTAGCCTTTTCTATCGAGGCTCATCTTCGTGGCCACAACGTTCAGATCTTTGAGAAACGCGCGGAGCCTGGCGACTTTGGTACGCAGTCTAACAGATGAACCGTGTAACAGAAGTGCTAATGAGTCACCCAGGTGAAATATTCTTCATTCAATCACCAGGACTGCATACTCCGTCCAAATGGCCTGGATTCATGGAACGTCTCAGGAGCGTAGCCATCTCTACAGAGTTTCAATTCTTCAAACATGATGGCCACAAGCTCTTCGGTGCCAATCTAGGCTCCCCTGACATTCCGACTGCTTCGGTCAGTCGTCGAGAGTTTTACGAATTGTTGCTCAACTACGCCAAAGAGGTTGGTGTGGGCATCGAGACCGGCCAGACTGTGCAAGATTTCTTTGAGACTGCCGACCATGGCGGCATTAACCTTGCCGACGGAAGCACCAGGACGGCCGATGTTGTCGTCGCGGCCGACGGCGTGGGCTCAAAGTCACTGCGCCTGATCCGTGGTCAGCACGAGTCGCCCATCAGCTCTGGCTTCGCTCTCTACCGAACGAGCTACCCGACTGAAGTCGCACTGAGCCATCCGCCTATCGCAAAGTTTTTCGGGGATAAACGAGAGTGGACTTCTTTGCATATCGGCCCAGGATCTCATTTCTTCATGGGAATGTCACCTACTGAGTTCAGCTGGGGTCTCACCCACAAGGACGATGGTACCTCTGTGGAGAGCTGGACGCGCGTCGTCGATGCGGACGGCGCTCTCAAGTACGTCGAGGGATGGGATTCCATTGTTCATGATGTGATCAAGTCCACACCCAACAACCAAGCGACGGATTGGAAGCTACGTTTCCGGGACCCCAATCCCAAGTGGGTTTCCGACGGAGGACGAGTCGTGCAATGCGGCGATTCCGCTCACGCCTTCGTGCCTTCTTCTGGATACGGCGCCACAATGGCCCTCGAGGATGCATTCTCGCTGGTTGCCTGCCTTACCAAAGGCGGTGCTAAGGGCGTCCCGACTGCGACAAAGGTCCACAACCACCTTCGGTAAGCTTATAATCTCTGATAACCTGTTGGCTGTGTACCTATGTGCGACAATACTAACAAACAAACAGCTTCGAAAGAACCGCGAATGCACAGAAAGTGGGCTACAAGTCACGAGAGGCATTTCATCATACCAACTGGGACGAAGTCGCGAAGAACCCGCGCAGCATCGCCAAGTTTACTGGCAAGTGGCTGAACGTGCATGATCCTGAGCGTTACGCGTACGACAACTACGAGGCATGCGCTGCTCATCTCTTGGATCAAAAGCCCTTCCAAAACACAAACACTGTTCCCAATTACAAGTTCGAGCTTTGGACTGTCCGAGAACTGCTGGATAAGGGGGAGAAGGGAGAGTCTATCGAGGATGATGGAGATTGGTATTGTTAGATTGCAGGGAGACTCAAGGGGTTTGTTTTGCGACAATATAGACTTATAGACGTATAGAACGGATCTTAACTTCAAGCCATGCATGATAAAAGACTCGCCGTATTCCTCTGGTTTGCAAGTGCTAGGTCTGGCATACGTCTTCAGACGCTCTCATTCTTAGCATTTCGATTTTGCCGCTCCTACGTCGACTTTTGCTTACAAAAAAAAAAAAAAGGTCTCGTTGAACTAATTGGAGACGGAGATCGTGATTCACGTTGCTAGCAAAGTCTCCTTTGATTAGAATAAGTGGTCGAAGATGGATGCTGTAGAGCCATTCATCGTATCGACTACACGAGTAATGCCTAAAGGTAAGCAGGATTCTTATCAATGTTCTAAACGTTATCGACTCTGCAAACAGATTTTGAGATACTTGAGATACCAAGACCATTGAGGAATAGATTGAACATTTGACTAAATGATTGCCCTTGAATGCAATGTTGATTACACCACATTTGTTAAATATGTACTACATTGCAGAACACAACCAGCACATACGACCATAGACACTAGAATACACGGCATCCCGTCCGCTCTGCCCTAGTTAAGCTGGTGATCGCCGGATCAGTACTCAGGTCGGTGACGACTGGGGAATCCCTGGTGTTGTATGTTTTTGCATTTTTGCCCTACTCTTCTATATCTAACCTTCTACGATGTCTCTTATGTGGATTTTGGCTGTCCTGGTGGAAGATGATATAAGTGGCAGGGGCCCGTGCATGTGTTGGGAGCCATCGCATCGAAAACTTAGTCTAAAGAAACTTGTCTTTGAATCCCCTTTGAGATCAAAAGGTCTTTTCTTTCCTTGATTTTTTCACCTGAGCCAACAGGAAGGGAATAAGTAATCGTCAACGCAACGGAAGAAGATTGAATTTATTCTACAGCGCAACAAAAGAGATGTGTTGAAGGGGTATCTAATATATCCAAGCAGGTGATCTGCGGTGGGCACTACTATGTCACTTCACAATATATGAAAGGAGGGAGATACCCTCAGCCTCCCGGCCCAAATACCTCTTATACTCCAGTTTATTCTATGAAACCATGGTATAATCGTGATACCGGTGTTGTTCCAGTGTACCATTTGAACTTTATAAAGTAACTGCAACGGTATCAGCACCGGCACGACTTTATTATACCCTTAGGCACGCGACCAAGGACTAAAGCTCTATATTTGCATCCAGACAAGTCTTGACCGAGCCACGGCCCGAATCTTGTTGACATAATTGATCAGAAAATAATATTATACTGAAAGTGAAAGTAGGAAGGAAATGTAATAATATAATGTATTATCGTCTTCCGCACCGGGTCTCCGGTTAATTAAGACTCGTTTCCCCAGGGGGGAAATACTGGGGCAGAGGTCTGATCACAAGAGAACTGAAGAATATTCTTCGAATACCCTGTACTGGAAGATAGCACCGTCGTGCCATCGGGTGCAGTGATAGTAAAGGTGAGGGCGGCGCCTCCCTGGGCCTGGGCCATCATCAAGCGCACGGGCAGGTACTGGCCGGCGGTGACCGAGTAAGTGACGACGCCACTCTGAGTCATATCCTGCGTATCTACAAGGTCATTCTGACGCGTCCAACCAGAGTACGCGGTGCTGCCGAGCCAGATCATGCCCAGGTCGTCGACGTTGGTGATCGCAAAGGTATAGGAGCCCGTCTGCGTGGCGTACAGGTAGAACCTGTGGTCCAGCACGAAGTAGTAGTCTGAGAAGCTGTAGCTACTACCGTATACGGTCATAGTCTTGCCGCCAGACGAGGAGAAGCCGACAATGATTGAGGTTGTGCCAGAGGTCAAAGGGGTCTCGCTTTTGAATGCCTCAGCTACAAACGACGAATAGGACCGCTGAGTGGCATCGCCGTATGGGTTCGACCATAAGGCCCACTGGACGCCTTCGTTGTCGCAGCCGCCGGCGGAAAGCGTGGTAGTAGCAGCTGCGGTCACAGTAGTTGTTGAGCTGAGTGTCACAACGCTCACAGCGCTGTCAGTTGCGGTCGAAGTTTCGACAATAGTAGTGAAGTAGGAGTTCGTTGTGGTTGTCGAAGTAGTGACCGTATTCACCATGGTAGTCTGCTCAGTGAGCGTATCGATGTCAGTAGTAGTTTCCGTCAAGATCTCTACATCTGTGACAGGCTGTGTGATGATTTCGGTCACAACTGCCGACTGAGTCACAGTAGCCGTTGCAGTTACAGTTGTTGTGGTGGTAGCAGTGGAGCCAGGGATAGTGGTAGTGGAAGTTGGGATGCCATTGCAAGCGCACGCAGAGAGGAATCCTTGAGTGGAAACGCACTTGAGCTCGTACTCTGATTTGATGGCTGCATCGACCGATTCAATAATAACTTCATCGAGGGATTCACGCTCTCCTATGGGAGTATCTCTTGCGTAAAATGTAGCATATTGCGTTTCCTCTGCGGCAGCTACGGCGACCGTGGTTATCGTCTGAATGTCTGTGATGGTCGCAACAGCGGTGCTAGTCTCTACAACGGTTGTAGGAATGGTTTGTATCTCGACTAGGACAGTTTCTATGGTACTGATGGCCGTAACTGTCGTTGAAACCAGTTGTGTATCTGTCGCTGTGGTTGATGCTGTCGTTCCAGAGCCGACAGTCATAGTAGTCACAGAGGTTAGTGTGTTGGAAACCGCGCTGTTTGTGGTCACAGTAACAGTGTTGGTACTGCCAAGGTAACCTCATTAGGACGGCCTTACAGGTGATGAACTGAAATCTCGAGAAAAGAAACACTCACATAGGTACGTCAGTGACTGTTGCTTGGTACGCCGGGCAGCCCACTGAGTTATACAACTTGACGACATTGTAACAAGCATCCGTGGTACATTGTGCCGTCGAACATTTCGCTGCCGCAAAATGACCCAGAACAGCGAGCACGCCAGCTGCAGCCAGACGCAAAGAGCCAGATCTCATTTCGTTGGATCACTGTCAGACTATGAATAGAACGAGATGTTGGAGATGTGATACGTTATATACTACAGAGTAATTATGAAGGCAATAAGCTGATTTTCTTGTCTCTCTTCAAATTGCACCTTCGACAAGTCCCACAACTTGCTGTTTTGGGGTACGTCCAAACATTAGAATGAAGCCACATAAATTCTACTAGCTCTTGCTCATTTAGAAAATTTTGGCAGTCTCAGTTGTACCTATAAGTTCAGCTTAGCCACGGCGTCGTTGGTCTCTTTCCTGGATCACTGTGAAATGGACATGGGATGCCACAAAACAGTAACAAAGAACTCACATGTCTCTGCCTTCGAAGACCTGGGTTACAGGCTAGTAAGAAGGCTGCAAGAAGGTAGGGTTCTCTGTAATCTGTAGGAAGTTTGACCCGTTCCTTGTGGCTCGTTATTACCGGGCAGCGCTTAAGGCCCGGGCTGAAACTTTGGGCGCCCTCAGCCAAAACCTGCCATGCCGTTTGGCATGTGGACCTCGACTAGTGATAGCCGCTCTATGTATACGAAATTGAGCTGTCGTGGACATAGTCATATGTGAGTGCGATCATGCAAGCAGCTAACCCAAGCTAGGTTAGTATACGAGCGTTCAGCTCGCCACTCTAGCTGCCTCTTTATTTCCGCTCTGATATCTCCGAGCCGTTTAGGGGGATCATCGCGCTCGAAAACAAGAAATTTTGAACAAGTTTGGAGGAAGACCTGTGCAGAGTTCCCCCTTTTTTTCTTCCCACGGCAATACATAGTTGGCGGACATTGAGAAGAGTTATTCGCAGGCTGTACGAGACTGACAGGCTGTGGCAGATATTGTCTGGCCGCCGGATTAGTACCCAGATCGGTGACGACTGATGCATTTGCGGCCTTGCATATCTTTGCTCTTCTAGTTTCTTTCATCTTATTTTGTCTTTCTTTCTTGCGATGGTTACCTTCACGTCAGCGATGTATCGCGCCAAGAACTCAATCAAGGGGAATAAGTCCTTGAATCTTGTCTGATTAATGGTACTTTCATTTCTCCCGTCTCAATCATCTCAATAACAGTTAAAGGTTGCTATAATCACCCCGCAGAAGTGTCCGTACGCCCTCTATTTTGCATATTCCGTAAAAAATACGATATTTTCTACGCATTAGCAATTTTTAGATTTTCTTTTATATATATATATAAATAAATTAAATTGCAAAAAATTCTTTCTTTAATAAATATTATATATTGTACGTTTATAGCATATTTAAATATTTATTCTATTTTTATATACCGTATTATATATAAATAAATATAGTGAATTTTGGTATAAATAGGGGGGAGTACGGAGACTTATGCGGGGTCGGTTTAGGCCGTCGTAATCTGATTCCGAGCGACATGCTGGACCTCCCTTCGTTCCAGAAACAATACAATACGCCCCTTGTGTACATGGACGTCCTTACACGACTAGCTCCAAGGTATCTCATGAATGGGCCACATTTCTTATTAGAAAGAAGCACGAAATGGCGTAACTCAATCAAGATGATGAAACCCAACACAAAGTCCAAGATCCAGGACATCAAGATATATACTGGATCAAGTGTAGCCCAAAACCTTTCGCCTTTGGCACGAATTCGCAACCATTTATATGGTGGAAACCCTCAGAGTCGGGTCGCTCCAGCTGTGATATAAAGAGAGGACGCTGTATGGCCACATTGGGCCTTTGCTGCAAATCAGCATACTGCCATAAATTTCTGCGCTTTATATTTCATGGATTACGTTATCGATCGCAACGACAGAAGTCTTATCAAAGACCAAGTTTACCAGATCAGACTTGTAGAAGGGCTTATCATGACATATTTGGGCCAGTTTCATGGCAGAGAACATCATCGCAACCACCCTGCCGGGCCGATCGCACTCGAGCAACAACTCCGTCTCACGTCCACATTTCCCAAGTTTGGGCACTCCGTTTCACTTAATCAGACATGGGCGCTCTTCGAGGCCTCAATCCACGCTCGAAAAAGACAATGCGGGAATTGTCAAAAAGATTCCACGAATACCCATCGATGTACTGCCTGTGCCAACTTTAAGAAGAAAAAGGATGGCAAGGAGCGACCAATCATACCCGCAGATAAGCGCCAATGTTTCAATCCTAATTGCAACATAACCAACGTCAAATGGCAAGCAGAGGGTTTCAAAGCTACCACATGGAATTATGTCGATAAAGACGTAAAAGACCAATCACGAATGCGCTGCGCCATCTGCCAAAAGTATTTCAATTCCCATGGAGAAGACCGACTATCTGCGGGATTATTACTGAACTCTGACACCACGAGGGTATGCATGAACCACAAATGTCTGATCTCGGACGAGATATCTATGGCCAATGGCAAAGGAAAAGTTTTGTGGCGCTTCCTGGATTCGAAAAACTCCGACGCACAGCAAGTAATGTGCGACCCGTGCTACAAATGGTCCGAGGACCGGGATGACTTTACCAACTTTCGTCCGCGTGCCCTCGCTCAACGCAATACGGGCGAAACTAGAGTATGCAGTAACCCGAATTGTAGAGATACGGATGAGCAATGCGCAGCGCGAGGCAAGAAATTGCGATGGTCAAGAATTGAAGACGACTGGTATTGCGAACCTTGTTATCAATACAACCATAGAAAGGGGGAGCATCGTGGGCCAGGAGCTGTCGTGAGACAGCGACTAGGCCAGGATTCAAGCAGTAACGTCTGCTCGAATATTCATTGTCAGGACACAAACGCGCAATCTGTTGAACGAGGTGAGCAACCACTTAAGTGGAATTACGTTAACTCAGTGGTTGAATCTGGCGATAACAGGTTGCTTTGTCGGCCATGCAATGAGTACACCAATGCAGTAGACTCGAGGGGAAATGGAACCGCAAAACCGTATCCAGCACATATTGTTGCTGCAAGACGACAAGAGGAAGTTCGACACCATCAGCAGCAGCTTGAGCAGGCTTGAGCACAGAACCAACGGCTTCCTGTAGAAGTAGTAGCCTCGGCATCTGCAATTTCCCCGATTGTTACACCGACTCACATTTTGCTTACTGTAGTATCACAAATAAGGGGAGTAAGTCCTTGAACCTGCTCTAATTAATGGTACTTTCGTTTTTCTCATCTCAATGACAGCCAAAAATTGCTAGGCTATGAAAAAGCATTTAAATTAATCTGTGTATAGGTCGAGCTTGACCAGAGGATCAACCACGTGCGACTATAGAGTATCATTCTCCTTGTTCAGAACACCAATGGCATGTTCCCAGGCATCGTGCTTGATACAGAACATGACAAAGTTCATCGATTCCTCGTCTGTAATCATTAGCAAATTTGGTCGCACATCAATTGGCATGCACGAAACTCACAGCTTGGGCGCGGCAGACTTGGATCATCGGATGATCGGCCATTCCATCGGGTGAAGCTCTGGATCCGTTCTACTCTCTCTCTACGGCATGTCTCCCAGAGCGCCAGTCTGGTGGAAACTTGATCACGGGTCGTGCCGAGAGGGAAAAGCGCGGCGAGCGATGCGCCATCTTCTATCGCCATGGCGCCACCCTGGCCCATAACTGTTGGCGACCTCAAAGTCAGCAGCTTTCCTGTATATGAATGCATTTCTCAGGTAAACACTTACAAGGCAGGAATGGATGAGCTGCATCGCCAATCAAGACCAAGGATTCTTTATGCCATGTCGGCAGCGAGTCCATGTCCATCAAGTCCCACACTTTGAGATCGCCTTCTGGAACACTCTGAAGAATTTGTTGCACCTCGGGCGCAAAGTCGCTATACAGTTGCAGCAGGTGGGACTTGGACCCTTGGTTGTTCCATCCTGCTGTAGATTTGGGTGACATGTCAGCTCCCCCTTCTTTTCAAGGTGGCGGGTCAGACATCTTACCTGATGTGCCATCGTTCTCTCGCTCCTCTGCTGGGACAAAGGCGCCGAAGTTGGAGATGGTGTGGTCCGCACATGGATAGTAGAGAGCACGGCGCTGTCCAGCATTCCATTCCACCATCTTTCCCTTCACTTTGCTGAGCTCCATGGTGGCTTCATGCTTCGCAAGGTCCTCATTGGGCGCTAACCAGCGGTAGCAGCTATAGCCAAAAGAAAACGGCTTGATGGATCCATCAATGTAGTTTCGTGTCCATGACTGTGCGCGTAATATTGGATTAGATTGTCGTGTTCCCACTAGAAGTAGATGTACTCACGTGAACACCATCGGCTCCGATGATCATGTCTCCGGAAAAGGAGCGGCCATCTTCAAGGGCCAGGGTGGCCTTTTCCACATCCAAAGCGACGATGCGACAAGAAAGATGCAGCTGGACTTGAATCCCAGGCCCGTCGGGCGAAAGTACGCGATCTTTCAAAGCTTGATGGAGATGGGCTCGGTGGATCAAGAAGTATTTCTAAAGCAAGTTCAACACTCGGCCAGCAGTAGCGGGAGTTCACGGTTACCTACTTGTGCGCTGTCCTTGTCCCCGTCTGCGCCCATGTCAGTGTGTCCTGTGATTTCCCCATCAGGGCTTCGCATTTCAAACTAAACCAATGCCACCAAGATTAGAATTAGTTCCCCCTTTAGAGTTTACTTTGGGTTTGATCGTACGCCAACAAGTGGGGTTCCCCCATGTTCCTCGGGGTATACTCCGAGTCTCCGGAGAACACGACTGCAGTTGGATGCCGAGTGAATAGCTGCGCCAATCTCTTGAGCAAACTTTGATTTCTCAATCATCTATAGCTGGTCAGCAAAAGCTGAAAGCTTAAAACGCTGGTCAAGCCAATAAGCGCATGGCATACTGTGACCTTGTGTCCCTGTTGGCGCAATCCTAGGGCTGCAGACAAGCCTCCGATCCCAGCGCCAACGATCAGGATGTGAAGTGGCGCACCATCTCTTGGGGGTTCCACTGGCGGTGACATCGTGTTGAGTTGGCAGAAGGTCGAATTTGATTGGGGAGTGTTGTAAGCCTATGGCCCAAAAGCAAATCGAGAACTGTACACAACCCAGAACGCAATATATAAACGACGATTATGATGATGCTCCTCTACAAGCGGCTCGCTAATGTCCCTATTCATGCTTGTTGTGCCCCATACTTGTTTGATTTTGAGGATCGCGAAGAGTGCGGGCGGAAGCTCGCGTTACCGTGGTGGGCCGGACAATTGGATTGGTTATGCGCCTTGCGTATAGACCGGACTATCGGCCGTTACAAGCACCGTGACTGTGACTTTCACAGTGGGTATGGAAATCTACCACAATTTTTTATATGTAGACGTTAGCCAACTATAGGTCAGCTGTTTTGAGAAACACATCAAATCAGAATCTCTTACCATACTATGGCAACTTATCCCATTCAACAGCCAGCCATGATAGTTTTCAACGGCTTCATGCATTATGAAGTCATTCTTTGACGGAAGAGACGCTTGTGGACATTTTGACCCAGGGACCGTGCTCGAAGTGATCAGCACACATCGCTCTTCTCGGCAGTGCGATCCTCCGCTGACTCAGCAATTTCTGTGGTTTCTGCTACGCGCAAGTCAACCGGGCTATACCTGCGTCTCTTGGCCAGTCAGGTTTTCGTTTCTCCGGACTGCAGATTTGTAATTCTGTGACCCGAATATATATATCTGCGCGGGGAACTGCACCACCTCTCTCCTGGTGATGACAACTTGAAAGCATAGCATTGGTGTCTAGACACTAGCCCCTCTGCTCGGCAGTTGGAGATTGGCGCTGCTTGGCGCGGATCCTCTTCTTCTCAAAGGCCGCTTAGTCAATACTGCACGCTCAATAGACTTTATAGAATCCAACATTCGCCGTAAAGAGCCATGACGGGGACGTGATTCTCTGCAATTCATCTCTCTCATCAAAACTTCCCACATTCTCACATCAATCAAGTACAAGTTCTCCAGTCTGTTTTCAGCATGTATGATACTTCGCATCTCAGCGCATGGCCGGCCGCCCTGAACACCCCGGAACAACGGCTTGCGGTTGCTGTCGGTACAGCATTGCTGGCATATGGCGTGTATACCCTTGTTTCTGCTCTCATATCTCCGCTCCGATCGGTACCCGGCCCATTCTCGGCACGATTCACCCGTCTCTGGTATCTCAAGGAGGTGTGGACGCACAAGTTCCATCGTACCAATCTCGAGTTACACCAGCGGCATGGTATGATGAAAGAAATCTACTTCCCAGCCACATCTTGCTAATCACCAGGCGCAAGGTCCGATTGTCCGCATTGCACCAAATGAGTATTCGCTAGATGATCCCGCGGCTTGCAAAATATTATACGGCCATGGGACGGAATTTCACAAAGGGCCATGGTATCACGGCAGCGCCAACGGTGCGGGTGAGTACAAGGAGAACACTTTCTCGGAGAGGGATCCGAAGAAGCATGCGGCAATGAGACGAAAGAGTGCAGCGCTATATACCATGTCGTCACTTTTGAAGATGGAGCCAGCCGTTGACGAATGCATTGGCCTTCTTGAAAAGCATTTCAGTAACATTTCACGGTAAGGAAAACAAGTCGTGCATCATTCACTCGCTCGATGCAAATCTATTGACTGATACCTGTTCATTTGCTTACCGACTTCTAGCAACGGCCAGGCAGTCAACCTACAGTGGTGGATGCAATGCTACGCCTTTGATGTGATCGGAAACATCACTGTAAGAGCGTCACTCTTTAATCAGAAAGAATTTAAAGCGCCAAGTTGCTAAGCATGACGATCTTCAGGTTGAAAAGCGATTTGGATTTCTTGACAAAGGAATTGATCCATTTGGTCTGATCGAGAGTTTACACCACTTTCTCACATACTCGGCTCGTGTAGGCGTCGTCTCGGAACTTCACGACATGTGTTTGAGGATCATGCAGCTCGGGCCGACGACTGGATTTGCTGCCGTTGCCGCATTCACCGTGGAGCAAGTCAAGAGTTACCTGGAAAGGTCCAAGGTACAGGGCGACTTGATGGACAGTGGAACGTTCATGGCCAGGTTGATGAAGCTCCACCAGGAGAAGCCGGACACGATAAGCGAAACCGACGCCTTGAATGTCTGCCTGGGCAATGTCGCCGCTGGCAGCGACACCACGAGCATCACCCTGACCTCGATATTCTGGGGCTTGGTGCGGAATCCTGAAGCATATGCCAAGGTAAGATCCATCATCTTGTTTGCCGAGACAATATTGACATATCGTTTCTTGGACAGCTACGTGCTGAAGTTGACGAAAAGTACATCAACGGCCGCGAGGACCATCTGTCATTTGCTGATGCTCAGTCGATGCCATACTTGCAGGCAGTCATCAAGGAAGGCCTCAGACTACATCCAGCAGGATCCCTACCACTCAGTCGAGTCGTGCCCCGAAAAGGTGCTGTTATTTCGGGTCAATTTTTCCCACACGGCGTAAGTAATCACCGTCATATAACCGAGCCTTCTTATTGGCAGGGTTTCGAAGAGCAATGCAGCTGAATATGCATACCTAGACTATCGTTGGAATCAATCCGTGGGTAGCTGGCCGCAATACCGATGTCTTTGGCGATGATGCCGAAGCCTTCAAGCCCGAGCGCTGGCTAGTCGATAAGGAAGCCGCCTCACGTATGGATAACTACATGCTTGCCGTAAGGAGATTCCATGATTGATAATCTCGCTGTGGGTTGGCCCTCACTAACATCCTACTCTTCTAGTTTGGCTTGGGATCCAGAACTTGCCTCGGGAAGAACATTGCCCTCCTGGAGATGAACAAGCTCGTCCCTCAAATTATTCGCAACTACGATCTCTCCCTGGTAGATCCAAATATGAAGCTCAAAACGAAGAACGTGTGGTTTGTCCAGCAAACCAACATTATGATTCATGTCAAGGAGAGAAAGTTTCAAGTATAGGTACACCGGCATTGGTGAACCAGGAAACGGGGTTCCCAGTAGCCACCGGCCGTCTAGAAACTTTCTCAATGGAATTGAAAAGGAAAAGTACGTGGTGATGGAAAGTCGGGACCTACCTAGGTACAAGACTTTCATTTCGAAATTAAAGTCAAGCCTCGGCGACCCCGTAGAGCAAAAGTTTTCTCGGCGTCTCTTTGACATAATCTCTCGTAGAGACTTTCATCGTCATCCAACAAGAACTTGCCCGGTTAGCTCAATCGGTAGAGCGTGAGACTCTTAATCTCAAGGCTGCGGGTTCGACCCCCGCATTGGGCTCAATTCCCAATGCATCTCAGATTCCAACTGAGATATCTTGGTTCTTCACTTTTTGACTTTTTGCAAATATGGTGTCCGAATCTTATAGCGCGCCAAAATGGTGCCGAGATGGAGTGTGGAGAAAGTCCCTGCCAAAACTGCCGTCCAAATTTGTTAGTTCTGATTTCACTTGACAACCACTTTTTGTCTCAAGTCCAAGCACTTCACCTGCCGCCTCTAGCTTCAAAGTTTCATATTGTACCCATCACATTGGTAGTTGTGCTCCCGGGTCTGCGGGGTGACTGAAGTGTGATTCAAACCATAATGGTTATCAGCTTGAATTCTCTACGTCCCGCTGGGCTCATCCATTGGTCTGTCACATGTTGACCTGCCACATACATTCTGCTTTCATACATCCCGTCCGACCTAAACCATTCCGTGGCCCGTAAAACACTTCATGGAACAAACTTCTTCGTTTGGTTGGCTATGCATTCTTTACGGGTGGAGACCTCATTCTGGCCTGATTGTGACCCGACCGGACGCAAGCGCGGCTTATTATCGCGCCCATCCCGCCTGCTCTCCATGACTTCCTGTCTAAGCTTTTTTTCCTTCCTCGATGTGCATTGACACCCAGAATTGACATAGGGCTGATCCTCGAATATACTATAACTGTATCGACGGCTAATGATCCGGCGATCGTCCGTGGAATATGGGCGTTTCTGACAATAGACTGTCGGTACTTGGCGCTTAGTTATTTGTTGCAAGGTTGGTTGGTCGTAAGTTTCAATCAGCCAAAAACATGCTTGTGGGAGTCCTCGATACATCGCATGATATCGACGCTCCATGTTAGATCGAGCTGGAACGGTTGAGATAGTAAGCGAGCAGTTCGCATAATCAAATCCCTCATGGCGTCTGCACGCTGGACGTTTATCACAACATGGGACTACCAAGGAGCGATGCCGAGAGAAATAAGCTTCTTATACCGCTTGGTGGCAGTTATCTTCCAAACGGTCGGCGTCGAAAGCTGCCAATGGGTCTTGCCCAAGACTATACCAACCAAGTTTGTGTAATGTCTCAGACGTAAGTGTCTCCTGCCACCTGTCCAACATCCCCTTGTGCCGTTTACTAGCACTTGGACACACCACCCGTGCAGATCCTTCCATTTTCAGGAGCAATAAGCAAAACCAAAGTTCATCTTTCACACTATGGTCTCAAGCTGCCGTTTATACGAGCTTTCAGCTTGATGACTCTTAGATCTCCGACAGAACGAACATACTCTTACCGGGCATGACCATGAACATATATAGTGATATGAGGTTGCCATCACTTTAATCTATATATCGGCACCTCAACAGAACTCTGTATCTACTCGTCCTTCTTGGCATCATCTTGAAGAACATTGTTTGGAGAAATAATTGCGCAATCATGGCTATCACCCTGGCCAATATCTTTCGTCTTGCCGCTGGGCTGATGGTACTGAGCCCTGTGTAAGTAAAACTCCGTCACTAGCAAATCTGCATTCCTAGTTTACTAACAGTTCGATTCAGAGTTGCCTTTCCACCAATCCATCCACCCATCCATAGGCCACCACACATCGCGCCACATCCTGTTCCGCATCCTCTTCCACACCCTGTTCCACACCCTCCGCACACACCTACTCCACCACATATAATTCCGCATCCACCCACTATAGTCCCACATCCACCAACCCACGTAACCACTGCCCTTCCGGCAACCACGGACCTTCCGGCCCCGGCAACCGGCATTCCGGGCTCTTGCCTCACTACATTTATCGATGCTATTGACAGGACTGGCGATATAATCGGTCCCAGCTGCTTCACATACACCACGACCTATGCCTGTAAGTCTTTCAACATTCTTCAAAACTGGAGCACACAGATCAATCGGCTTGGACTCAGCTTGAAACCATGCTAACGCGCTCGAAACAGTGCCGTGCTTTGCTTGTCCGCCGCTATCAACTCCCATCGCGTGTCCCGCCCTCGCCGTCTTGACCAGCATCACCGTGCCCTGTCCCACGGACTGCTGTCCCACGACAACTACCACCACGCTCCCGGGCACTTGTCCTCCTTGTGGCACTTGCGTCATCCCTACGTATACTTCCACCGTGTCGGCAACGTGTACGAGCACGAGTACCAAGGTCATCCTTCCCACGGAGACGCCTACTAAAGGTTATCACCTCCCGCTTTGATGGAGCTGTCTAGGTCGAGTGGACTGGGGAGCGGTGAGACAACGGAGGCAGGCATGGTCGCTTGTCGTTAGCAGGATGCTTGTCAGGCTTGTTTTGTCTTGAGCTTAGTTTACGATTTTGATGTTTGTTGAATCGAGGATTGGGTCTGATGAATTCCAAAACGGTAATGCCGGAAGGTTTTGTGTTTTCTCATGATATTCGCAGAATGTTATCAAGTAAGAAACAGCTATTTTTGGTTGGGTCCTTGCGTTGGAAAGAGAAATAAGAAAGACGATGCTTTTGCAAAGAACATAGGTCCAAATATGACATCGTCAATCACTTACACGCCTTGCGATTGTGGCTGCCGACTTAGCTTCAGTGAAGGATTTAAACTTTTAGCTCTTGGATAGATGCCTGCCAAAACAGATTGCCCCTTCATGGCATGTTGCGTAAGATGAAGGTGGTCTATGGCCTCTGCGGACAGGTACTAGACTGTATGATCGATAATCACGAACCAAACTAAGAGGTGGTGTGATTGATACTCGCACCGACGAGGAGACACCGTCGACGGCCAACATTCAGTAAGCAGGTGTACTGAAGTCAGATGGCAGACGTTTATCTGTACTACCAACATGCGCACGGTCGGTACATGGGTTGCCACGAACCGGGGCAGTTGGCAGCCGAGTACCTGCTTATATGCGATATACATAGAGGGTATCAAACGTCGTGCTCGGTCACCATGTTCACTCATCAGAAAAAGACGCTATGAGGAGCATTTATAAGCATGCAAGGAAAGTTTGAAGATGCATACTACCTAGGTTATTCAGTAGCCGTCGTTTCTCACCTTATTACAGGCAATGATCTGACCCAGGATGCCCCTAAGCTCGGCAGCTACAAGCTACCCCGCAGCGCCAAGTGCATCACTCTCCGTACTCTCCGAAATCCGTGCCTAGAATCCCGTACCTACTTAGCCTCCGTATCTAGCTTCCGGCCCTTTAAATAATGAAGCTGAGGTCCTGTTGGTCAATTGAGTTGCTATATGCACAATTCGTATGAACCTGCAACCGTTCGCAAGACTATACAATTGACTTACACGTTCGCCGCAGCCATGGCCAATATTACCGAGCACGACGTTGCATACTCCAATGATCGCAAAATCCACTATTTGGCAGCTGGCCCCGTCCAGGGACCACTGATCATCTTCATCCATGGCTGGCCGGCCACTGCCATTACGTGGAAGCCCCAACTCGAGGCCTTTAGTGCCCTGGGCTTCCGCGCCGTGGCGCCCGACATGCCCGGCTACGGCAGGTCCACGGCGCGCAAGCAAACCGGAGACTACACCCAGGAGGCCATTGTCGAGGGCATGATGGCGCTGCTGCAGGACACCGGCCGCGACGCCGCCGTCTGGGTAGGCCACGACTGGGGCGCCGGCTGCACCTCGTCGTTCGCGGCCCAGCACCCGGAGGCCGTGACGGCCCTGGCGAACCTCTGCGTGCCCTACCGCACCATTGAGCTGGGCTGGGAGGGGTTCCTGCCGCTGGTGAACCGCGACATTTACCCCGCGGACCAGTACGAGTTTGGCCAGTGGGACTACATGAAGAACTACGAGGAGAACTTTGAAAAGACGATCGAGTGGTTCGAAAAGGACGTGGCCGGCATGTGCAAGGCCACGATGCAGCCCGCCAAGCCGCCGACCTCGCGCTTCCACCACTTTGCCATGACGCGCAAGACGGGCTGGGGCGGCGGGCTGCCCGCACCCCCGCCCGTCGACAAGACCGGTCCGCCCATGGTGGCGCCCGACGTGTTTGCGCGGTACACCGAAGACATGCAGCGGACTGGCTACTGGGGCGCCTCGCAGTACTACATGCACCACGACGAGAACGCAAAGTACACCAAGAAGGCCCCCAACGACGGCAAGTTGTCGCAGCCGGTGCTCTTTATCCATGCGACGTGGGATACTATCTGCGACACCAAGGCCACGAGACTTGCGGAACCAATGAGGAAGCATTGCAGCAACTTGACCGAGGTCACGATCGAGGCAGGGCATTGGGTGCAGTTCGAGAAACCTGCCGAGGTTAATGCTGCTCTGTGCAGGTTCATTATTGACTCGGTGCCCAGCCAGTGGCCTGGCTACTGGGATAGTGGCTACGTCAAGACACCTGCTGTCCTCTAGTCCAGCTCCTAATCATTCGAAACACTGTCATTGAATACATATCCACTCAGAATCACGTTCCGTTGAGATACAGTACCCATTGATTGTTGCCATGTGTAGGAAAGACTCTGCCACGGAGAAGTGAAATCGAGGAGCGGGAGCTTTTAGGTATGTAGTGGTTATGTATTGTAAAACAACTAGTAATATACCATGCCTAGATTCGTTATCCGCAAATGGTGAAGCCACTTTTTACAAGACATATCTAAATTGGGAGCCGTAGTCTTCTCCGGCACGAGTGTTCTTTTCGTCCTTTGCGACCGGACCAAACTCGCGGTCCAGCTTGGAGTTCTCCCAGGAGAGGAGACATCTCTGTGCAAAGGCAAGGACGGCGCAGAAGAACATGAATGCCGCGCATATGCCCATTCCCTCAGTGTATTTGGGCGACTGACTTGTTGGGAAGATGTTGGTGCCCAGGAAGGGACCACACTGCCCAATCGTGTTCATGAGAACGACGGCCCATCCGCGGCGGGAGTCACTTCCCTGGTTGTCTATCGCAAGGTTGGTTAGTCTGAAGAGGCCATAAAAAGCGTTGAGAGTGGGAGACTTACTCAGTGTGACTCCGAGGACGTTTGGAACTGCTGAGAACACACCAGCCGAAGCCAGAAAAGTGGCAAAGTAGCGAACACCGACAGTGTCAACACAGGCGAGGATAATAAATCCAATACCTCCAACTATAGACGACGCGACAATAACGAGACATCTTTGCTGCGTCTTGTCGGCAATCCACGTCGTGATCAAGGCAAAGAGAAACGCCGCAAACGAGGGCGGCGCCGACAGGCCCTGGGCGTTGATCGAGGTGTAGCCCATCTCCTGGATAATGGTGGGCAGGAAGACGGGCAGGGTAGAGTAGCTCACGTTGCCGCAAAAGTACATGAGGGCGCAGATCCAGGCCTTGGCGTCGCAGAGCACGGGGACGATCTCCTTGAGGTTGATGCCGCCGACGCGGGCGTTGGCGTCGGTGCCGACCTGGCGCACGGCGCGGGACCGTACTATGGCCTTTTCGTCGGCGTTCAGGAAGCGCGCCTTCTCGGGCGAGTCGGGCACGAAGAAGTAGGCCACGGCGGCCATGGCGACGGTGGGGAGGCCCTCGACCAGGAAGAGGAGGCGCCAGTTGGCGAGCTTGGCGTGGCCGCTGGTGATGCCGTAGGCGAGGGCGCCGGAAAAGGTCGAGGCCAGGGGCGCGGCCGAGACAAAGATGCCCAGTCGGAAACCGATCTCGTGGCGGAGGTAGAAGAAGGACAGCAGGTAGATGATTCCGGGGCCAAAGAATGCCTCAAAGGCGCCGAGGAGGAATCGAAGTGCCATCATTCCGCCCCAGTTCTGAACGGCGGCCTGTACCGTGGCGAGGAGACCCCATCCGAACACGACGGCGGTGCAGACAAGGTGGGGAGGGAAAATCTTCCAGAACAGAATACCAAAGTCAAAAATGATGTAGGTGATGAAGAAGATGTTGACGAGCCATTGGTACTTGTTGCCCACCAGGTCGAGGTCCTCGGTCATGCCGGCAATCTTTGCATTACCAATGTTGCCTCGGTCAAGGAAAGCCAACATGTAAAAGACAAAGAAGAGCGGCATTAAGTTCCAGTCAAGCTTGCGAACAACACGCGTTTCTTGAGCCGGAGTGTACTCTACCTCGAGAGGTTGGCCATCTGTCGAGACGTCCGAGGGTGCAGACCTGCCCGCCTCAGCATCAGTCGTGATTGCCATCTCCTTGGTCGGCTCCATCGTATCTTTAGTATGGTTGGCGGGGAAAGAGACCAAAGACTCGATGTGTTGCAGCTCATATCTCAGGTGCTTGTGTCAAATTCAAGGTCTAAGAAGAGGGAACTATATATCAGTAAGACCAGTATCGGAGAGGCGACTGCCTTTCCTTTTCGGACCGGCCCGAAGCAAGCTATCCAGGAGCTACGGCAGACTTCAGGGGACCTGGTCAAGAATGGTTCCCGCAAACTGATGCTACTGCCGGGTCAAGAACGGAGGTGACATCTCGTCTTTTCATCGTTGATTCGACGACTTCTTCTGCACCCTGGCAATAGCGGTGATTCACCGCAGGGGTATGTGATAACAGGCTGACCTACTTTTCTTCCCACCCTCTGTGGACTACCGAGGCACGTGGCGGGAACCTGGCAACTGTTCTCCTGTATACATTGTGACTTTATAGTGGTATTGTCGGTCTCTGAGCGTAAACTCCTATTACGACATTCAAGTCGATGCAAGAAAGAGGAGCAGTCACTGCGCATTCCGTGGTCAGAGTCTCTCAATTGCTTGCATGGATTTTCACCTTACCAGCAATTAGCAAGTCTTGTGCACTGTCGCAGAACGGGCACAGAGCCTAAAGGTCCAGTAAAAGGTTACGATTGTAAATGCCAAGAAGCCTACAACTATGGCGGCGAATCCAGTGTTACAAAACAAGCATTGAGCTGCAAATCACCATTTCGGAAGGGTGTGGGTTAGGACGGGATACCCCCGTTGACAAAGTAAACTGTATGCAGTATAGCCCAGTGGTGCAGGACCAGACTTTAGTGCTCCAGCCTTGGAAAACTCCATTCGCATCCAGACCTACAGATTACTTCCGCTTACCTGCATCCGTGAGAAATGCAGGGCATCTCAACGTTCCGGCATATAATATTCAATGCTGGTGGCACAGCACTTCGATCTCAGTTGGCGACTGTGTAACCACTGGCCGGACTTTGGGTCCGAGGACTACGTTGCCATGAGTCTTCACGAATTCTACTTTATCGTCTCGCAAATTACAACTCCCTGAGATCACTCGAGTTCAACTATCAGGCTTTTTAGATTTGGCTCGACTTGACTCTTGACTCTGAATCTCCGAAGACTCCCACCAGACACACCAGACAGGGCGGATAGCATGCGCTACGGAACATTCCCCGTGGACCGATGCGAAGCCCCTCCCGCTCTAAGCGGCGCACAGATGCACTAACGACCGAACCTGACTATAGTGAACCAGTGCCCTGCCAGTCAAGTGGTAGTATCGCTATAGAATTGTGGGATTTAGTGGCAATAAGCAGGTAATAAACCCCATCGATTCGTGAGGGTAACCCATTAGATGGAGTCAAACCCGCTATATTTCAGGGATTCAGTAAAATTTTTAGCGTTGTCGCGGAACCTCCATCCTGCCGCTATCCATTTTATTTTTCTTCAACACCACCTGGGCTACCACGTATTCGGAGAATACCACCGGCTCTATCGAACGGCAGATACACCGTAAAGATGGTTCGTTTCACTAAGGTCGAGTATCGACCATGTGTAGAATGCTTCTACTATCCATTCAGTTTCGCGAAGCAATCAATTTACATTCCGTTCATGATACCGCGGTCCTCAAAGTCGCCAGGTGGTGGCCTTCACTTTATTTTGAAGCGCGTTGGCAAGAGGCCTCGACTTAGTACGCTTGTGTGACACCCTGCACGAAAAGAATGCTGCACGGATCTTACATCTTGTAATCTGTCGGTCCTAGTCAAGCTAATGGTATACAAAGATGACAATGCACCTTCGCCACGTGGTAATGAGTGCCAGGTTGCGCTACACGCAGTGAAACAACAAGAACATTGTTGGCGCGAATGGATTGTCACCAATAACGGGCGTCTGCAGATCTCAAGCATGCCGTGCACTCCAGCCCAGCAGGGCGCTGGACATCGGGGACGATTCGCGCCATGCAGATCCCACCGGCCAATGTGGCCGGGCCATTCGATACTCACCGGAAGAATCATGGTCAGATCTGCGCGCACAGGTACACTGGCCGTGTCCCCTCCCAACAACTGAACCCCCAGCTTACAGATAACATATGTGTTAGCTGGGAGTGATTGGCACTTCGCAAAGTACTTAGATTTAGACTCGGAGAACGATACCAATGTAATGGTTTCGTGCTATCTAACCTGCACCAGATTCCAGAATGATCACGTTCAACAGTTCGTACGACAATCCGGGTGTCTCGGGGGCAAGCAAGGCCCCGTTGTGGTGAACACCAGATCGCAGCTGATTTCCCGACTACCTTCTCCCATAACCATGTATCACGCAGAATGCATTTTCGATCCATGACCACGAGTCGCTTCTTCCTGTTGGGGCTCGTAACGTCGTACTCGAGGCCCTTCTGGCTTCATCCAGAGACTCGGGGCTTGTGCAACAGCTGTGCTCTGCCGAACGCTTTTCTTGAGTCATAAAGTACCTTTGCTCATGACTTCATGTAGTGTGACCTATGGCTTCTTCCAAGACCATTCTTTGGCTGCTTCTGTGTTTCGACGAAACGGTCCAATTCAACATACTCCCGCAGGGCGAGTTGAAACAAGCCCCCAAACCCCCAAATTCCGCCCCCTTCTTCCCTGGCATTTCACTTGGAAGAACGAGAATCTAGCATTCTCGAATAACAAAAAGGTTCCACTCCACCATGTTGAGTTCGCGATAATTTGGCATCTCGCCAGCAATGTGATCATGTCTCAAGTTCAGCGCTCTTTAGAGGCCCGGGACACGGCCAACGAAAGCAGACAGCATGAGTTGTGGGGATGGCTGGTATGCTTCCTTGTCATATCTAACTTGTCCATTGTAGGCAGACTCTGGGGGACATGGAAGTCAGTGTCGACACGATCCAAGGTGGTTGCTGAAGATGTCTTTATTGGGTTGAGTGGTGTAAGTGCTGCCCTGTGCCACGCCAGAGACCAGTTTGAGACCTGACTTGATGCTCACAGATCATACTCAACGTCATTATTGGAAATCTGATGGCAGCGACCCACTACGGACTGGGTCTGCATGGCGATCGAGTCAATGAGTTGGATATAAATTATCCTTCCAACCTGTCGAATGCGTTCAAGGTATGTCAATTGATCACCCACGTCTTTGATCTCTACCTCAGATCTTGGCAATCTACGGAGAAAGTTAATCACAAAGTCATCGTCTAGCATGTATGGATAACCATGGTTCTCATGAGCAGCTTCTTCGTTTGCATCAAGATGACGTTGCTACTCTTCTATAAGCGACTGTTTTTGTGCTCTTCGCCCGCTCTGAAAATCTTCTGGTGGACCAACATTGGCTACATAGGTCTGTGGTTCTTTGGATCCACCAGCTTCTACGTCTTTCAGTGCAGGCCAGTGCAGTGGTATTTCTTGCAGTATTACAACAAGTACAAGCACCCAGTTCCGGGAGATGTGCATGGTCAATGCGACGCCACGACTGTCGTGCACGTGGCCATGCCCATGGTCTTCAGTCTCGTGTCCGACGTTGCTCTGCTCGTCCTACCCCTCTGGGCTATATCCAAACTGCGAGTCGATAGGAAGAAGAGAATTGGTTTGATGGCAGTATTCGGTATAGGGCTTGTTGCTTGTCTGCTTGAGCTGGCCCGAATCCTGGCACTCATTATTAACACAGACGACAAGACAGATCCAAGTTGTAAGCCACCCTCAACGAGTCCATATGCATTGTGTTCAATCCGCAGACAAGTTCACGCTATGTCCCGGTTGTGCTTACTTGGGTTACATAGGGGGCGTGGCAGTGTTCTTGATCCTGACAGCCGCTGAGGAGACCACGGCTGTAGTCTGTGCCTGTCTTCCCATCATCGGACCACTCCTGTATAGGCACTACAGAATCTTCCGTGGCAAAACAAACAAGAGCCGCTCCACTGGCAATACCGGCAGCCTCGATGTAGAGGGTCAGAACCATGTCAGGTCGGGCAGTCGAAACTGGCGAAGCAGGCAGAGCTTCAAACGCGTCATGAGCGTCAACCACATTCCGACATCAATTGGAGGCCTCACCAAGATGGATGGCACAATCGATGGAGATCGCATTCATCTGACGAGCATTGAGGCCAAGCCTCCGAGATCCATTCCAGAAAGCTTCGACACCGGCCTTGACGTATCAGCCACTGATGGGAAAGATGACGTTGAAACAAACACAATCCCTCCAAGAAGTGTCATTGGTATGAATAATGGATCTCGAACTTGCACGCCATTCTCCAATGCCGTTCATGTCCGCACAGATGTAGAGGTTGAGGTTGTTCAGAAGAATGAGAATGCAAATCGTCCTAGATAAGCAATAATGATTGATACCTGGCAGGGCACGGAATGGCGAACATGGTGAATTCCAATGTTGAATAAACCCCGTCTAGACAAATCAAGATCTCTGCAACGTGAATATGGGTCATTGTCATATGTATAGTAGTACTTTGCCTTGTCGCTCGGGGCTGGCCTCGAATTCAATGGCTTGCTTGATCTCCGACAGCGGATATACTGCAGCAACGTTTGAAGCTGCGCAACCTTCGCGTATCATTTCAAAAGCTTCCTCTAGTGCATCCTCAATCGCAGAGCGTTCCGCTGCGTGAATCCAGTCTCTAAGCCGGTACAGGACAATACGGCACCCCGGGCACTCGCTGTACAGTGCTGGAGTCAAGGGCGTGCCGGAGAGCAGTCCATAATGGACAAGCGTTCCTCCGCGACATAGCGTACGGGCCAGAGTGTTGCCCTCGTGCCCGCCAACGGCATCATATGCGACCGTCACTCCACGACCGCCAGTCAACTCGAGTAACCTGCGCTGCAATTCCGAGTCTGACCCGCGGAGTACAGCGGAAACCCCGAGCTCGCTAAGTATCTGTTCCCGACCGGCCACTCGTCGCACAAGCGCAATCGGCTGCACTCCAGACTTGTTCAAAAGGCGAATGATCATCTGACCTATCGCAGACGTGGCCGCGTTGACCGCTACGAACACCGACGCGGAGGCAAGCGGCGCAAATTCCCGGACCATCCGTTGCGCTGTCAGCGGATTGATGTATCCCATGGCCGCCTGCTGATCGGTCAGGTCCGTGGGGACGGGGAAGCACCAACGCTCCTCGGTGACCTTGACCTGCTGCCAGGCACCTGCGCTACCCAACGGCAACACGCGCTGGCCGGGCTGTATTTGCACCCCGGCACCCACGGCCTCGATCACGCCGACGCCTTCGAAGCCGGGAACGAAAGGCAACGTTGTTCTCGATTGATAGGCGCCAGAGATGGTGATTAGGTCGGACGGGTTGATGGACGCCATGGTCATGCGGATCCGAACCTGGCCAGGTCCTGGCGCTGGCGGCTCATATTGTTCGCAAGCCACAACGTCCACAGGAGGGCCGAACGTATGTGTTATGGCTCTTTGCATTATTGAAACCGTACTTGGCTTTTGATGAGAATGCAAAATATGACTGTAGAGAATTAAGCCTCTGAGCGAATGGTCACTGCCACACAAAATATGTTTATTTGAGCCCAGCGCGACCGAGCTAAATATCTAGGGTGCTAGCAGTATGGTTGAGCAAGGTAAGCTACAGCAGGCCGCGGTGTAGTGGGCCAGCCGCTAGCAGCTGTGGTGGTGCTGAGCCAACGCAAGAATGGTTGGTCACTTAGCTAGATCTATAGGATTATATAGCGCAAACCAAGACTTGGCGCATGCATATGATTATCTATTGTTTCATCTGGGAATAGAGAATATAGCACATACTATAGCAATAAACTGACCGCAGCGCAACACACAAGGACCCCGCATCGAATCCCATTGGATCACACATGCCCGCGGTATAGCCAGTCGGCCTCGGCTGCTATCGATTGGGGTAAATGGCAGGCTTCGGAGTATACATCATGTCCGCCGAACGTGAGCCCCAAGAGCTATTCAAATATTCCCGTCATCATAATTCGATGATAAACGATATCTCGATCCAAGCTTCTATCAATCTAGTCCTAGTGTTGTTCTTGTTTCTTTGAGACAGCTTGCACGCCTTCGTATCTCGTTGGCTAATTCTCATTTCGCTGGCAGCTTCTGGTGAAAACGCCGACATGGAAAGCCAGTCGAATGTACAGACTGCACAGTCGACTAGGGTCAGTATACCAGAAATCAGCGCGCCCGAAACCCTTCAAGTCGTTTTATCTGATGATCGCTTCTTTTAATCGCATCGTATAGGCGATCCCGAGTACCCCCGCGCACACGTACTTGAGCAATGACCCCCGACCCTCGCAATTCGACCCTCAGAATCGCTCGCGTATGCTCATGGCACCGAATGAAAGCAATCTTGAACCTCTAGAACACAGCGACTCTGCCCATGGGAGCTCTGTTGCCGATCCAGTCTCCCGAGAGGATGCCGACGGGAGGGTTTGGCAAGACTACAGACCTGACAAATACTTTCTCCCAAATGATGCCACTGAGCAAGACCGACTCAATTTGTTCCACGAAGGCTTCTGTATGCAGCTGCATTTGCTGCAGGATCCGACCGTGAGAAGCCAGAAGGTGGAAGATGCGCTAGTCCTGTGAGATCAGTCAGCTCCTCTGCCCGTGTTCACTCGTACACCGTAATGGAGTCTTCATGGTGTCCTCGTAGTGACATGGAAAAAGAATCGCATTCAAGCGACCATTGGAAGCAATCGCTGATTTCAGAACTCGTAGCGCACCCATCAATGGTGATCCTCCGCGGGTGCTGGACCTCGGAACAGGCACAGGTAAAAACGCGCTATAGTCCCTACGCTACTTTTGAAGACGGCCCTGACCCAGACTTGCATATTTAGGTGTCTGGGCAATTGAGTTTGCGCGTTGCCATCCAGATTCCCAAGTCATTGGAGCCGACCTCAGTCTCATCCAACCCGACGTTTCCGCCTCCGTGCCCAATGTCTCCTTTGTACGCGCAGACGCCGAGGAGGAATGGGCGTACGATGCGCCGTTCGATCTGGTCCATGCGCGCCTCATGTTCAGCTGCTACATCAATCATCGCGACGTGATCAAGCGCGTATTTGATAATCTCAACCCGGGTGGCTGGATCGAGTACCAAGACAACAGCTTTAGTATTGACTCGGACGATAACACCCACCGCGGAACTGGCCTGCACATATGGGGGCATCTCGCTCAGGCTGGAGCTGCTGCCAAGGGCCGGGACTTTGAGGCCGCGCGCAAGTTCAAGGACTATTTCGCCGAGGCGGGATTTGTTGACGTGGTTGAGACCCGGTGCAAAACCATCGGCAGCCCTTGGTCTACTACGGAACCCGAGCGGAGCCTAGGGAGATGCATGTTGGATTCGAGCTACGAGGTGGTCAAGAACGTGTCCGGCAGGCTGCTCGGCGAAGGTGGCCTCGGTCTCCCCCAGGACGTGATTCAGCCCATTGTCGCGCAAGCTCTGAAAGATGTGAAGGATCCGAACGTCCACTTTTATTGGCCCGGGTAAGTCAGTTGTATGGTTTTTGCGGTCATATCATGCTGACTGGACAAATAGGTTTATTGTTTACGGGCGAAAGCCGTTCACGCAAGAGACTGCCGCTGTGCAGACTGATAGATAGCGCCAACAGCCCTAAAGGAGACACCCTAGATCACCCCCGCGCTACGGCTACAGCGTCAATAGTCCCTGGAAAACCGCAGCTAACAGCTGAAATATCGTCATTATATGCGTGATAGCACAATTAATTACATATACGTGCTGAAAATGATTGCTCACGATCTGAGCGAACAATTCGTACAATATGAGAGAAACGACAAGAATAAGCTTAACCTCGGGCCGTTGGAGGCTGTTGGCTGTGCACGGCCTTAGCAAGGGAGGCGATGGGCGCAGTCGTGACCAAACAACCCGTATCTGGACTCTGTGTATGATCTGAGAGAGCACAATATCGTCCACGATCTCAGAATGGAATTAACGTAGCCAAATAGTAGCCGTTCAAAGCAGTTCGGTCATCATTATGATATGACTGCTTACATTGGTTTTCATGGAAATGTTTTACTTCCGCTCAACATGAAATGTCATTTTCAACTAGTCTCCCACGGAGACCAGACAACAATCCTGCCAGCTGATGTGCATTCTGACAAGGCAAACTACAATCTTCCCGTTTCAGCAAAGTTTGTACCAATTCTATGCAAATCATTCCCTCCTCCGAAAGGCTGTGAGCTTGGTCCTGGCCCAGTGAGGAAATCGACTTCGCCCTTGCATTCACGGCGTTCCAAACCATGCGCAAGCCCCATCGAGTACCCTGCCAATATTTTACATTTCCAGTCATAAATGAGAGCCCCGATGAGTCCATCGTCGCAAGAGTTCCTTTTACTTGCCGTCACCTTCAAACACAAAGACTATTGCGACTTTTGAAGCGGGCTTGACAACCAAAACGCTAACCAGTGACGATAATACCATGGTGACGCGACACAATATCATCAAGGCCGTTATATGGGTCTCTATAAGCGCACGCCTACTTTTGGCTGATGATGCCGCATGCTACTTTCCCAACCGAGATCGAGCCTATGACTTTATTCCGTGCGGCGACGGCCCAGCAGTTGCTTGCTGTGGACCTGCGCAGATCTGTCTGGACAACAACTATTGCATGAGCATCGGCCAGCCGTTCACTTTGGCGAGGGGAGCTTGCACCGACCAAGGGTGGACGAGCGCAGCATGCCCAAGTCAATGTCAAGACGGTACGAAAGATTCAACCTGTGCGCGTGAAGATGACTAACAAGAAGGGTGTGACACCAGTCCGTCCAAACTCGGGTGTTTCGATTATACTTCAGAAATACGAAAACAGGGTGTCGACATATTGCTGCAACTCTCTCGCCGTCATCGCCGGGAGCGATGTCCCGCTCTGCTATGAAAACACATCAACCTTTCAATTACCAGATGGACAGGTCATACCCGGCAGAATCGCTCTGGAGAACTACACGAGTATATCAGAGTCCCAAACACCGACCGCGACAACGACCGCCACAATTAGCTCAAGTGCGACCATCGACCTCGGCAGCACTGCAGATCTCTCAACTGGAACGATTACCCCGTCGTCCGGAACCGAAGGTTCAGTCAAGTGCGAGACTAGAAGCCATGACCTCCAGATAGGCGTGGGTTTAGGCGTGCCTCTCGCTGCTGCTGTCATCTCTGCCGTGGCGTGGGCAATGTTTGAAAGGAGGAAGAGAAGAATGGGTGAACATCCTAGTGTTACTCCTGCAGAGCTGTCCGGTCAGCATCCTCATAAACTTCATGGTACTGACATTCCTCTGCAATCACCGCAGTCTAGATATCAGAGCGGTACGCCGAGCGAGTTGGGCTCATGAGACGTCTCGGGAAATAGAAGTTAGTCGTTATGACTCTTGCAAATAGAAGACAAGTCTGAAAAACCTGGCATCCCCTAGTATTGGAAGTGATTGCATTTTTTCATATAGTACTACAATCTTGGGTATCGACTATGGATGTAAGAGGATTTCCAATTCAATTATTTGCTTGGGTGAAAAAGAGTGCCTCTCAATTGGTAAGCCTCTGTCGCGGCCCTTTTTTGTTTTTTTTTTTCCCCCGCGGTCGCCTTTGAAACTTCCCATTCAATTAGGCACAAACACTGACCATGTTTACAGCTACCTGGTCTAGACACTTTCAAAGGCAAAGCTACAGTTTTGATTCTTCGGATTGACTTGGTAATCGTTGGTGCTTCCATAGAAGTCAGAAAGCTGTTCGGCTGGAAGCCCACGGATGATGCACCCGAACTTCGTTGATAGCAAAGCCAGATTCAGGTCCAGCTCATGCATTCACAACAGATCAAAGAGCTTCATGATTCCTCGCTGCAAGCCGCAGACTGCGGCACTACCGTGATCCTCGCCAACCAGCTCGTACGCTGAGACGTCCCGGAACCTCCCGCTGCCACGTAAGCGATCTGCCATAGCCAACGCGTTCCTCTTCATGCCCTTTGCTTGAGCCAGCGCGAGCCTTCGCGCAAAGCCTTCGGGTGCCTCATGCTGTCGCTTTTCTGGGTTCTCCTCCAGGGATCCAAACGTCATGATAAGTCGATGGCTAGAGGCCGACTCATGGCTCTCCTTGGCACTTAATGCATCTTCGGTGGTGATCTTGCCGATGACTCCTCTAGACAGAAAGTCTTTCTCCTGTTTCCGGACAATTTCGCAGTCTTGAAACCAAATCGAGGGACTTCCTGCGATATGGGAACTGAAGAAGTCTGGCCGGGTGAAAAGGGAATACAGCGTGAAAAGACCGCCGAATGAGTGTCCGAAGAGGTAGCGATTATGGTCATCGAATCTCAGACTCCGGAAGAGGTTGTCTTCCACATAAGGCGCAATCTCGGTTTGAAGGGTTTGGAGGAACTTCTCCGCGCCACCATATTCGACGCCTTCGATGGGCTTCCCGTCTCTTCCCCGGGGCGGATCCAAAGGTTTCGAAGAGGGAGGCGTGAAATCGGAAATACGACGCTTGTCATAAACGGCAGTACTTAGGGGATAGCCAATGCCTACGAGAATTATATCTTTCCTGAAGACAAACTCAAGTCGCCGAGCTACGTCCGTTGCTGTGAAGAAGTATGCGTTGCCGTCCAGAACATATCTATAGACTCTTAGTTCTCTGATATGAAGAAGTCGGTTCTTGTCAATGGTGAGAATTACAGGATCGGTACACGTGTATCCGGAGCTCTATTCTCTGGGCCGTGAGACGACTTCCAGTTCAATGGCCACGAGATCTGAATGAGATAATCCCCGCGACATGTCGGCAGAGTACACTGAAATGTATTTGGTGATTCTGCCGGTCGAGTGCTGATATCACTGATGGCAGTCATTTCTCTTGATTTTCGGTCCCTGTCAGGAGTTTTTGCAGTCTTCAGTGGTTAGCCTCGGTTGTAGAGTGGAATACCGGGTCGTCGTGTGTAGTCGAGAAGCAATTGCTTCAGCCGTACTCCGATCCTTCCGAAGTCGGGGCCGAATTCTGAGCGCATAGTCAGACCATCTCTGACCTTTACGTGTGCTTCGCAACATGGGGGTACGCAACTGTATGGTTCTGAGAAGTTTTCCGCTGGATTTAGCGACTGGGCACTCTACTAGGGGCGAATAGGCGTGGTGCGTAAGCGAGAAGTCTCCACGACGTCTGTGTTAGCGATACTTGGCATTGCGGATCTGATTAGATTAGATCGGTTGCGATGCCTCGCACAGACTATGACCGTTGATGTATGACTGCAATTTTTCCTGCGCATGAATTCCATGGTAAACTCCGACGGCGACTGAGATGTACTGCGAGTATGCATATAACTGGTCGGCATGCACATTGCATCAATTCGTTCATGAGGTGCAAGCCAAGAATATCTGCCACTTATCGCCATGGCCACTGACAAAGAAGGATCCGAAGCGCATGTCAACTCTTCGCCCGAGGATGTTGACCAGATCGCAAAAAACAACGAAGAGATCTTGAAGGAGTCTTGGTCTCGACGCGCACTGATCATCGCTTACACCAGGTAAGGCCGCTCCTCTAGCCTTGTAGAAATGACATTCTAACATTCATGCGTGTCAAGTCTTTTCGCTGCGACCTTTATCCTATCATTCATTAAATATTCGACAAAAGTATACGATGCATACGCAACGAGCTCTTTCTCCAAGCATGCCGCGCTTACGACAGCAAATGTGGTTTTCACAATCACTGGTCTCGTGACGTATCCGATCATGGCAAAGTTATCGAACGTGAGTTTCTATGCCACGGCAGGATGAGTCTGAGTTGTCACTCAAAATTTCATTCTCAGGTATTTGGTAGAGCTGAGGGATTTGCTTTGTCAATCATTACGATGGTGCTTGGTCAGGTGCTATACGCTGCGTGCCAGGACGTGGGTACTTATGTGGTAAGCAACTTGACCAACCAGTGAGGACAATGTTTACTATCGTTTCTATAGGCGGGAGGAATTTTCGAGGCCATTGGTGATACTGGCTTTGCAATCATGCAACAAATATTTATTGCCGACACCACGAACCTTCTCAACCGTGGTCTTTGGTCATCACTACCTGAATCTGTAACCGCCATACCAACATTGTACCTCGGTACTATCGTTGCGGATGAAGTATTGGTTAAATCAACCTGGCGATGGGGTTACGGAATGTGGGCACTCATACTTCCATTTTGTTCGGTACCATTGGTTGTGACGATGTACGTCCTCCAACGCCGAGCGAAGAAGAATGGATACACCAAGAGTTCCATATGGAGTGCCACCGATGGAGAGAAAACATCTGTCGTGCACCGCCTTCGCCACTTACTGATAACGGAACTCGATCTCTTCGGAGGTTTCCTTCTGGTCGTTGGACTTGGCCTTACACTCATTCCTTTGACTTTGACGGGGTCCAAGAACAGCGACAAATGGCAGCAGGGGTCATTCATTGCCATGCTAGTCATTGGAATCATTACCACGATTGGCTTCTTTGTATGGGATGTCAAGTTTGCCGCCAAGCCATTTGTTCCCTTTCGCATGATCCGAGAACGGACAGTCGTGGCGGCATGCTTGCTATCTATCTTGGACTTTTTCCACTATTCTTGCTTTACCATATTCTTCCCGAGCTATCTTCAGGTCGCCGGTGGGTACTCGGCGGGACATGCATCTCGAATTGAGTAAGTCTCATTGTCTTTCTGTTTCCTACTGTTCTGCCCTTGAATTTGTCCTGTAATTCTGGAACAATGCTAACTGCATCGATGCAGCAATGCCCTTCGAGTCACGTTCCAGATTTCCTCCGTACTAGTCGGCATAGCCATGAAGTACTCGAAGCGCTCGCAGATCTTTGTCTTTATCGGCGTGCCCCTATGTGTTCTCGGCCAAGGTCTTCAGATTTACTTCACGAACATGCAAGGGACTCACGCGGCTAGTGAGGTGTGTTTCGTGACCGCCAAGACACTTGTCGGTCTAGGACGCGGTTTCTATCAGACAGCCGCCCAAGTTTCCATCCAGTCCCTCGTGCCCCGAGAAGATGTTGCTGTCGTCACGGGGGTTTACTTTGCTGCCATGAACCTGGGAGCCGCCATTGGAACTAGGTACGCTTGTTTTCGTTGTCGAGCGAAGAGTCTTACAATTGCTGACAAGTCATAGCGTGAGCGGCGCCATATGGAACTCCATGCTACCCGCCAGACTGACAGAGTATCTTCCCGAGGACACGAGATCTCAAGCCCAAGCGATATACAAGTCAATCACGGTTGCAAAGAAATATGCCAAGGGGACAATTGTTCGTACTGCCATCGACCAAGCGTACCGAGAGACTCAACAGCGGCTGGCCATTGCTGCCACAGCAGCACTGGCGCCTATGCTTCTGATCATGTTTATTATGAAGAACGTAGATCTGTCTGCTAAGAAGTAAAAGTAGCAACAAAAGTTTGACGGAGCGACACGATCCTTGCTGGTAGCAGCGGCCCCTTGTATGTACTGTATGGACAACAATAGCTCCAGCTTCTCAATTGTGCCCAATAGCTTGTACATACAATTAGCATAGAGTCGCCACGATAATGCCTTGCCCATCGCCTGGAGGGTGGTATAGTCCTTCAATTGCCAGTCCCGCTGCTGCAAGCAAAGTCCTCCATTGACTAGCAGTTCTCTCAAAAGCTGCCAGATACACCATCATCATTAGATCCCATTGAGCGGGCAACAACGAACATCCTTCATCTGGAAGAATAAAGTCGTTGATTACCAAGAAAGAGTAGCCCTTCTTCATCGAGGCCGCCACATTTCGCAGGATACGAATGCAGTCGGGATCAGCGTAGTCGTGCATAATGAACTTCATGAAGTACACGCGCCCCCCAGAGACGGGCTGCTGGCTCCAGAAGTCGATGCCACGTTTCTCAACACGGTCCGGCATCCCGGTGATACTGTCCAGAACGGGCTGTTGATCCTGCAAGACGAGCCGACCAGGTTGGTCACTATACTGGTTGTAAAATTCGAGCAAGTCATGGCCACGGCCTCCGGCCACGTCGACCATCAAAATGGAATTATCATCACGGTCGGCACCTGTGAGAAGTTTCTCTTGGACGGGGAACCACGTGAACCATGGAGGGCGGCTGCCTCGATCCCCCTCAAAGAAGGAGTTGGCATCATCCCAGTATGACTCGTTGCCTGGGAGTGCAAGCCTGATCAAGATCACTTTCAGCCAACGGAAGTTGCGCAACGGTGTACGACCATGCAATCGCTACTGGAAATCAAATAGAATCACATTGAAAAGAGAGAAAAATAGGATCGAACATACCACTCAAATGTCTTTTCCTTGCAACCACCATGACCAACTTGCCAGATGCCGTCTTTAGGGTCAATTGGATTGGGATATTCTTTTGCCTTCAGCCACTGGGGCGTGGCAGCAAGACAAGGCATCGTATGATCATAGCTACAAATTCGTTAGCAAAGCCACCGCCAAGATCCATCATAGAGATTTCCAGGATGAATACATAAACTTGATCATTCCTTCAGTCAACTTGTTACTGAAGTGTCGCGTCCACCTGGTAGGACCGTAATGGTCGGCTCCCGTCTCGGACACATATCCTAGTGCGACAAGAACTCGGAGGAATCTGGTTAGCAGAAGTACGTCGGCTCCTGTCTTTCGCGCGAGGTCATGTGCGGAAACTGATTTGTTCTCGGAGAGAATGTGGAAGACTTTCAGATCAACCAGTGTTCTGATGGCCATCCAGGCTCCTGGCTGCAAGGTCAAGTGTCAAAAGCCCGTACTTAATGTTTTGGGAGATTCTTATGACAAGGCTTACCATGTACGCAAACTTCAGGGATGCATCTTCGGGCTTCTCAAGCGCTGCGACTAGCTTTGTTGCTTCAGCCAAGGCTGCTACACGTTCTGATTCAGACAGAGAGTCCCCCGAGTTCTGCTGCAGAGAGGAAAGCACCTTGGCTACGCTCTCGAGAGCTTCGTTCCTGGAGGGATTGGTTGACATGGCTGGATAGCTGGGCCCGCAAATATTGCACAACTGTAGGCCACTGGACGGCTCTGAGCAAGGATAAGAGTTCGCCAGTTAGCCTGCGTACCACTGATGAACGCGTGATCAATCTCTCGCGCTGTTCCGTGTGTTCAAATGAGTTTGAACGCAAACGATTGACCGAGCAAACAAACCAACAGACGTATTCCGCTACAGAAATGGTGTCTGTAGCACCTCGGGGGCTGTACACCATTTCAACGACTTCCATGAGTTCTCTCGCTTCTACCAAATGACATGGCCCATCATGCCCGCTTTTCGTTACATGTATGGGCGAGGGAGGTGCATCAATTTGTAAGGATTGTTGCGCATGATACTCCACCACAACTCTGCAGACCCAGTCACATTTGCACAAAATGATTGCTTCAACATCCACATTTGGTGGAGATCTCCGATAAAACGTGCATATCATGCACACATCCGCTCGGCGGGGAAACCGGTCCGAAACTTGAGCGGCCCGGCAAGGCAATGGAGGGTCGGGAAGGGGGTCGTCGACATGGGTACGACCAACAAGCGATATGTCGAACCCTGGTATCATGCAAGGGAGGCCGAAATGCGATGGTACGCAAACTGCAATCTCAGAACTGGTGAGTAGCTCGTGTTTTCCTTGATTTGCTGGTCAGTCAAGCGATCAATTTACTTTCGCTGAAACAGATTATTGATCTGGACTTCCAACACTACTGATTCAATTCCTGCCTAGTGATTCTTTATCGATGAAAATGATTGGAATTCATCTTCAACCAAAAGTCACATTTTTGGCTTCCTTGTGCCTTCGTCTTGATTTCCCATCATGAGCTGTCATGGCTGGCTCGGAAGATAGTTATGTCGCTACCATCAACACGGTCTCATGGATTCTTGGCGCCATCATAGTCTTCCTCACGTCTGCCAGGATATTTGGAAGAACGGCCATCATTCATCAAGCAGGCTGGGATGATGTTTTCATGGGATGTGCCACAGTGAGTGTCGTTCGCCTATGATTATTAGAGTTGGTACTGATTTCTTCTCGCCATCTTCAGGTTTCTGCGATCATTTGTTCTGCTCTTGTCACTACTGGCACTACCTATGGCCTCGGAATCCACACGAAAGACATCGCGAACCCGACTGACAAGTCCGAAGCCATCAAGTACACTGTAATAGCTCCGGCGTGGTCCATCATCTGCTCCAGCTTTGGCAAGCTCTCGGTCCTGACTTTCCTATTTCGATTGCTTGGTGTCACCACGAAGACTTGGCACATGGTATTCTTGTGGGGTATCTGCTTTGTTATGGTGTCGCTCAACATCATGGCTATCGTCATCATTGTCGGTTTCTGTCGCCCAGCTGCCGCGCAGTGGGACCCAAATGTCCAAGGAACATGTATGAATCCGAATACGCAGTAAGTTCTGCATCCTCTCTCCATACCCTGCACCAATCATCTGATGGCTTACTGTCTTGTTCTGTCGAAAAGAGCGATGCTCGGAGATATCCAGGCAGCTTATAACGCTTTTATGGACATTGTGGTCGCACTCTTCCCGCCTTTCGTAATCAAGAAGCGCAACATGAGCACAAAAATGAAGATTGGCCTTTGCGTTATCATGAGCGGTGGGATCCTGTAAGATTTTTCATTCTGGAAAAGGTTCGCGACTAATAGGTCCCAAGTGCTGCAGTGTGCACAATCATCAAGACCTGGCTGATCTCCAAGAACCTGGCCGACCACGATGATATCACCTATTCCTGGGCACCAATTACACTGTGGTATACGTACGCGATCCTTCCTCTTCGCCAAGTATCTTCAAAAGAAGACTGACAAAAACGCAGTGCTGAGATGGACGTACTCATCATACTTGGAAACATTCCCACATTGTGGCCACTCTTCCTCTGGTTTACGTCCAAGGTTCTAAGCCGGGGCGGAGATCAAAGCTACGGTGTCTACCAAACCACGTCGAGTCGGCCTCGTCACATTGGATCCGATGCATTCGAACTGAAGGATACTTCGAACAAAGGGTCTGGACCAGCGACGCGCGCATTACGAGAAGTAGACAATCTGCACACGGCCAGAACCAAAACTCCTGATGGGAGTGAAGGCTCACCAACAGACATGGTCAAGCAATGACACCCATGCAGGATAGATCGGCTAAATGAAAGGTGTCATACAACTGTCCTATTCAATTGACCAAAACTTTCAAGCTTTACACATGCGATGACGGAGAAACTTTCATGCACGACCCAACAAGTTTGGGGCATCTTACTCCGAAGATACCCTGTTTCGCCCACGGGATGCTAGAACGACGATGGTCACATTACGGCGTCGAAGGCGATTCATGGTCCGGCTTGGTCAACAGTGGGACAATGTAAAAATTAAGGAAACGGGTTGAGAGCGGCGAGAAGAGCGACATTGAAACAGCCTGACCATTGTGTACAAAATCCCGAAAAGGCGCTGAAGACGTTCTCTCAGATCGCATGAAGGAGTACGTGCCGGGCCATTGCCTGCTGCCTTCCCGAAACTGGACATGGAAAAGGGCGAACTTTGCTTTCGCGAATTCAAGCGAGATGGATCATTGAAGTCATAATTGCTGGAATGTTGACCACTGTATTTCCCAGGACATACAGGCATTGATCATACCCTCACTTGGTCCTGTTCATCTCGCCCGATCCCCACGCAAACAAACCAAACCGAGCTCCGTTCCTTTGGCGTCGCGCCTCCTTCCATGCCTTCATGTTGCCATTTGGTGGTTTGACATACAGCCCCTGCCCGTTTGGGCCTCTTGCCATACCTGGCGGTGGCGGTGGTAGTGACATACGCTGCTGCAATGTCTTCTTCTGTGGACGATGGCGCGTTAGTATCAGTCCGCGAATGCTGTGTGCGCTACAAACTAGCGCCTAGTGGTACAAATACTACAAAAGGCAGTTACCCACTTCACGGTGCCAGGGGAAGCACATGGCTAATAAGCGTGATGATGAGTTTGACAACGATTTATAAATTCTTCAAAAGCGCAATTGTAGTGAAATCAATGAGTCCTTGATTAGAATTGAGTTGAACGATGCGATCGCAAGTACGACAATTACCGCGCGCCGTCGGACGTAAGCAAGAACAGTGCTGTGCCGCTCTCCCGGGCACTGCCATACAGGACGTTGCGCCACCATTTGCCAAGGAGTAAGCCGACCTGTCACACGACGTGGACTCTGAATCCTTCTGCAGTCTTTGAACCAGTCGGAGTTCATTCCACTTCTACTTTCCCCCAAACAGAAAGCCACACGCAAGGCCTGTATGAATTATTCCGCTGGAGATTTAGCACTCACCAAGGGGTCCATTCAGGTACATAGTACAACTATTGCCCCATTCTAGAAGTTCCGTGCGTCGCACATTCCTCAACGGGCAGAGCCGCAGGCGCCACTACGAATCCTTCAGCACACGAGTTACACTGCAATTTTAACCCTCACGAAGGGCGGGATAGTCCCAACTCATGCATCTTAGTGATGCTTAAAAGACTTCCTCATTCCAATGACCGGCATAAATTTCAATTAAGCGGACTGAGTAGCTCTGTTCATAACCTGAACTCTCAGCTGAGACTCCAAACGAACTCAATGTCATCAAGGCAGCGATACAGAGCCGCCGCTTCCACTTGGTGCTTTAAAAAAAAAAAAAAAAGCTCGTCAATACCACCTGGGTGTGTGCTATCCAAATAAAAAACACCATCAAACCCAGTCGGTGGAGAACACTCAGCACAACGCCAACGAAATTCGCACATTGCATTGTAAAAGAGACACAGTCAGTTTAATGCGATCGAGCAGGAGCGTTTTCAGAACAATGGGACTATCAACCTAGAGTCGGTACTCCCCGTGAGAATGTGAGCGAGAGTGGCTCGCTCAGAAGCAGAAACGGATAATTTAGGACGCATGACCCAGCATGAGCCTGGTGAACGATAAACCTGGAACGCAAACGGACTAGCAAAAGATAGCTTGCGCAATACCCCATCTGCGTCACTGCTTCGCTTTGGTGTCTTCGCCCTTGGAGATTTTGTCAAGATATTCCTGATAAGAGTCGATACCACGAGGCATCCCCGTCCAGGCCAGATCCTGCTCCTCCATGGCCTTCTTTCTGACTTCTGCAAGCTTGGCCCAAGAGTCCCTCGAAATCATCCTCTCGTGCCACGCCTTCACATTCGGAAATTCCTTGAATCTGTCCTCGAGCTGCATGGGAATGCATTGATGGAGGATGTCATTCCATGGAACAAACGACAGGTCTGCATATGTCATCTTGTCCCCGACTAGCCACTGCTTGCCTTCCAGTACCCCATCGAGGACCCCGAGCTGCCGCCTGCATTCATCGTTGAAGCGATTCTGCACGGATGGAACCTTTTCGGGGTGAAGAAAATTGAACCTAGATGACATCAGACGGACGCAGCTAAGTATAGGCAAGGACGTTTGGGACAAACATACCAGCCCGCCTGATGAAAGAATGGTCCTTGCAAGCTCATCTGAAAATGCAGCCATTGATTGAGAGCATGCCGCTCCTGCATACGCTCGGTCGGAAAGGTCAATACCTGGTCACAATCGTACTGCTCGATGATGTAGGACACGATCGCACCTGACTCCCAGAGAAGCACTCCAGTGTTGGGATCCTCGATAGCTTTCGTTGGTCAGCAGCTGGTACGAAAACCTCGCAATTGCATCACATCGCAGCTCTTACCAGGTACTGATCCATTTGGGTTCAGCTTGATGAAGGGTGGCCTTTTGATGTCATCGAAGCGGAATGAGATGATTTCATAGGGGACGTGAAGCTCTTCTAGAACGAGAACTACTTTCCATGGATTCGGAATCGTGGGCGTGAGCCATACGCGGATAGGTTTGATGGCGCTTGACGGCATCGTGTGCGATAAACAGACGGCTCTGGGGAATTAAGAAAAGGAATTACGAGAAATCTCATCCTTTCTAGTCCTCGATGGCAAGTTTATGGAGTTGGGTCAAGAGGGCATGGGACCACTTATCGATGCATTGATGATGCACGGTCAACCAACAGACATGTTGGTACCAGGATTCCCGCGAGTGCATAGCGTTGATGCAAGTGCTGTATCGGACATTTTTCAAATCGAAACATTCCGAATTGATTGCGGAGTTTGGGTGATTGTCGCCACGCACATCGCAACATGCTATAACAGTATACGTAGTCCAAAATCCAAGTCGTGACCACGCAGCTGAACAACCAATAAGTTTCACCAAGTATATATTTTCTACGCGACGCCAGCCGAATCATTCAAACGTACAGACTTGAGCGAACAAAACAAAAGTCATAAGATGGAAGGACAATTCCGATATTGAAGCCGCCACGTCTGAGTATATCATGTGTTATGAAGAATCGTGATTGAAAAAAAAAAAAACGCAAAAAGGAAGCCAAGATACCTCAGTGTACTGAGGTGCATTGGGAATTGAGCCCAATGCGGGGGTCGAACCCGCAGCCTTGAGATTAAGAGTCTCACGCTCTACCGATTGAGCTAACCGGGCCTAGAGCTTGTTATTGAGCTGGCAAATCTTATTCCATCCTATGTTACTAGCACAAGATGGAGACCAGGTCCCTCGAGCATTGACCGCAGAAACATCCAATCACTCGTGGGCTAAATTTGAGCACCACCGTCAACAAGCGCTGATGGTTGTTGCCCAGTCCTTGCGAGTTTACGGAATTGACGCGTAGCCAACAAGTGAGACTGGACTTTCGACCACTCTCAACTTGTGTTTCCAGGTAGTTAGTACTGCTATAAGGAATCTCTTTCAGATATCGAAGGCGTACATGGCGGTAGCTCGCGGCTCTGGGGCGGATAGCAGGCCGAGGGGCTAGCGCTGGTTGCTGTCAATGATCACCGGTGCAACCCATCGCCTGAAGATGCAAATAGGTCTTCTTGTCTAGAGCATGCCAAACCAGTTCATCCGATGGCGAGAGCACGACGAGCAGAAACGACTTCGCACGCATTGAACGGACGATATCCAATTTCGATACATCTTTCATACCTACGTCATTGTTGTGCACATTGTCCTCGCATAGAACTATATACCACCGAGTCCTCGACATTAGCAGTAATTGCCAGCCATCAGGCATAGGGAACCACCTGGGCATTCGCTAGTACCCGTCTTGACCCCGCAGAGTGTCCAGGTGTTAGTTAGAGGCGTTCAGGGCCACTCATGAAAATATTCCCAGACTCTGAGCGGCGCCTGTCAAATTCCCACGGGGATTGGCTAGCGGGACATTTTGAGTCTTGAGGACTCAAACTGCCACGCCTTGGGAAAGTTTGTTCCGCAGCATTTGCTCCTACGGCCAATCCGATCCAGGGCATGAAAAAGAGATGCACTCCAATTGGACCGTTGCCAGCAACTATCTCGATCTGCCTTGTGCTTGGCGAGCCCGGGTGCAAGTATGCTGAACGTTCGGAGCTTTATGCCCATGCAGCACCAGCCTAGAGTTTAGGTAGCGCCTCCCTACTGCCAGGGGTTGAGCCGGTGGACCAGGTACGCCTGTGGCTCTCCGGAGCAAACCACCCGCAATTTTACCACACGTTTTATGTGAAGATGGGAATTTCAACATCTCGATCACAGATGTCCGCATCATCAGAGATGGACAATCCCTGAAGCGACTCAAGTTACGCGATCGATCAAACCTATCATTGCTTTTCCGCTCCACACGCATGCGCTGCCGTTGGGAAAGCTTGGGCTTTTTTTTACGGCAGCAGAAGATGCAGTCTTTGGGTCTGCAGCGGTAAGTGCGAAGTATTGCGGAGCGGTATTGGAAAGCTGCAGGCCTGTGATCGGTTTCTGACATCATGAGTACGTGAGTATAGTTCGCTTGTGAACCAACAACGGGCATGTCTTTGTCCATTGTCTGTTATGATGTAGACATGATTGGATGCTCTCGCTCAGTGCTCGAGATTTTATAAAAAGCTCTCTGTTTCACTTCTACTTAGTTCATACTTTGATCGCACCTTTCTCTTGACTTAGTTATCTCTGTTGAAGCTTCCTGGATCGAGACGTGATTTGTGAAGACAGCAGTCAGTGTTTATTCAACAAACACATTCGACAAGTCATCAATGGCATCGCAAGTCATTTCAGCTGCTGTCGAGAAACTCCAGAACACCATGGCAGGCGAAAAGGGAGCCAAGACGGCTGATATCGAGCGCGATGTGGTCAGCCCCAGCCAGGATACTCGCATCACTACCGAATACGGAGTCAAGCAGGGCAACACTGATGACTGGCTCAAGGCCACCAATGGCGACACGAGCGGTCCATCGCTGATTGAGGACCACTTTGCCCGAGAGAAGATATCTCGCTTCGACCATGAGCGCATTCCCGAGCGTGTCGTCCACGCCAGGGGTGCTGGAGCGTTTGGAACTTTCCGCTTGAAAGAGAGCGCCGCCGATGTTACACTTGCGCCAGTCCTCAATGATACATCACGGGAGACACCCGTCTTCATCCGCTTCTCGACGGTACAGGGCAGTCGAGGAAGTGCGGACACTGTCCGTGACGTTCGCGGATTCGCCGTCAAGTTTTATACCCAAGAGGGTAATTGGGACATTGTCGGCAACAACATGCCGGTATGTCATGAGCAGAAATCACACCGCGATACCCGTGGAAACCGTGAATTGACAATATATAGGTCTTTTTCATTCAAGATGCCATCAAGTTCCCCGACTTTGTCCATGCTGTAAAGCCAGAGCCCCACAATGAGGTTCCCCAGGCACAGTCGGCACACAACAACTTTTGGGACTTTGTCAACCTTCACACCGAGGTCAGTGCCATTAGCCCTCTGATCAATTGAACATAACTAACAGAAAATACAGTCTACTCACATGTACATGTGGGCCATGTCGGACCGCGCTATTCCTCGATCGTATCGCATGATGCAGGGTTTCGGTGTCAACACCTTTACTCTCGTCAACAAGAACGGCGAGCGCCACTTTTGCAAATTCCATTTCACACCACACCTTGGTGTCCACTCTTTCGTATGGGACGAAGCTCTGAAGCTTGCTGGACAAGATCCCGACTTTCACCGCAAGGACCTTGCCGAAGCCATTGATAATGGCGCATTCCCGAAGTGGGATTTCGGTATCCAGGTCATTCCAGAGTCCAAGGAGCATGACTTTGACTTTGACATTCTCGATGCGACCAAGGTCTGGCCAGAGGACTTGATCCCCGTCCGTAATATCGGAGAGCTCGAGCTCAACAGAAATGTTGACGAGTACTTCCCTCAGACGGAACAGGTTGCTTTTTGCACAGCTCACATGGTACCTGGTATTGGTCACTCTGATGACCCTTTGTTGCAAGGCCGCAGCTTCAGCTACTTCGATACGCAGATATCCCGTCTTGGTATCAATTGGCAAGAGTTGCCCATTAACCGGCCGGTGTGTCCATACATGAACTTCAATCGTGATGGCCAGAGCAGACACCGTATCAGCAAGGGAACCGTTAACTATTGGCCGAACCGCTTCGAGGTGAACCCTCCAGCCAAGCCACAAGAAGGCGCATACCCTGAGTATCCCCAGAAGGTCTCTGGTATCAAGCAGAGAACACAGGGCAAGAAGTTCAGAGAGCACTTCAACCAAGCACAACTTTTCCTCAACAGTCTGTCGCCTCCGGAGAGAGCTCATCTAACCGCCGCTTTTGGCTTTGAGCTTGACCACTGCGACGACCCCATTGTCTATGAGCGCATGTCCACTCGTTTGGCTGATATTGATCTGGACCTTGCCCAGGAGGTTGCGACCATGGTTGGTGGACCGGTGCCTGACAAGGCATCCAGACCTAACCACGGCAACAAGGCGCCCAGGATCTCGCAGACTGAGTTCCCGGCCAAGGTTCCGACCATTGCCAGCCGAAGAGTTGCCATTCTCATTGCCGACGGTTTCGACTCGACGGCAGTGAATGGAGTCAAGGCTGCCTTGACAGCATCCAGCGCACTGCCATTCATCATTGGACCCCGACGAGCAGAGATTTTCCCCGCTGGCTCCGACAAGAAGCCTGGTAGTGGTATCAAGGCCGACCACCATTTTGAGGGAATGCGATCAACCATGTTTGATGCTGTCTTTGTGCCTGGTGGCGCCGAATCCATCAAGTCCTTGTCCACCAATGGTCGCAGTCTGCACTGGCTACGCGAGGCCTTCGGTCACCTCAAGGCTGTTGCTGGCAGTGGTGAAGCTGTAGAGCTCTTCAAAATCGCCTTTGGCCTGCCGAATGTTTCCGTCTCACAGGACCACCAGGTTGTGGAGTCTTATGGCGTTGTCACCATCGCCAATGTCACACCGGAACATTTTACTGAGACTGTCAAGATTGCCAGGGAGGGTACTCAGTTCCTTGAAAAGTTCTGGTACCAGATCTCTAACCACCGTAACTGGGACCGAGAGTTGGATGGGTTGAGCTCCCAAATTGCTTACTAAGTATCAGTCATCCAGAATGCATCCAAGTATCTTCTATTCTTAGCCTTATTACTCAGATATCCCTTTAGTTTCTCATGTCAATGCACCGAAGCGAGTTGGACTTCGAAATCTTGTCTTCCATGTTTTGGTCTTTCCAAATCACTGTGTGCTCTTTGTGTAATTGTTCGTAAGTCATTCAACTTGTCACTGATGTCAAGTGGGGAGATATGTCGGTTCATGCAAATGTCCGTAATATGTGCCTTATTATTGTGCTAGATTGCATGCAAAGCACGTGATGGTGAATTGTGTCTCCAGCGGTGACTGTAAGCGTGGTATTCCTGCGCCTGACCCTTCATACCCGTTCCGACGAACCGACGATATTAATGAAAGTATTACCATTGCAACTGTAGAGTCGAAAAAGCGAGTCGCTACAGTCACCTTGCACGTTTCGTAGCGTGCAACGGTGTCATTCGCCAGAGCAGCTTACGTGCTCCTTTTGGACCTGCCTCGAACTCGGAACTGATCATCTGTCACGGGAATCAATATTTTCACAATTTTGGCATTTCGGCGGTCAGTAAACATTCTGGCGCTTGCCGCGTGCTGGTCGGGACCTAGATCTAGATGGATTTGGGAACAACATCTGGACCACTGCAACAGTAGAATTATCTGATTGTAACTCTAGCAGATATGGTGCAAGAGAAAGACGTGGTGGCGAACATGGGGAGGGGCCACTCGGTTGCGTGCCTTGTAAAAATTCGCCATACAGATGACTGTTCCTGACTGCCAAGACCCGCAAGGCTAGCAGAGTCGAGAGCCATACTAGCACAGAGTATATGGATCTTTCCTGACAGGTGGGCTTGGGCCGACGGCGCCCAGCCCAGAGATCCCACAAGATCACCATATAAGAGCATGTTTACTATTCAAGGGGACGCGTGTCCCACGTTACAATGTACCACTGCGAATTTCACTTTGGGCTGAGCCGCGTCACCGCGAGTTGTGCGATTTCCTTATATGATTGCCTTTATCAGCGCCTTTGCGGGTGCTCGCGTATCGCGAAAGTGGCCGAATCGGGAAGTTGGCCAGGAACAAAGAGCCGACGTGGGGCCACAGCGTCCCGGAACAGCCCTGAGAGAGATCTCAGGGCTGGAGGGGCTGTCGATAGGGCAGAGTGCAATGTTTCGTCTTTTCTCCCCTGCCCTTGCATGGGGGGCTGCCGGTGCTAAACCAATGGCGGAGGGTTAAAAATGCTCAACTGCCGTGAAGCCAAGCCGCTTGCAAGCACTTTTTCAAGCTTAACAATAGCGCATCTTTGCGAAAGATTTACGAATGAATGCCAAATCATAGAGTGAGCATGGCAAACTCAGAATCCGGTAGTTGTAGACTATTTTTGGACTTGGCAAGAGAGCCGAGACACCAGAACGGGAAATACCAAGTGGTTTCAATCCACATGCATGGAGACTGACCCTGCACCCCTGGTCCCATCTCATTGGCCGTCACATGTTAGTTGCCATAATATAGATACCGGAACACCAGTACCAGAGAGGAATGTGTCTTTTCTGGCCAAAATTAGTCAAGCAGCAAGTTGGTGATTTTTTTGCTTTTTGTTGCTTTTTCGCCTCAACGGCGGGCATGCAATGGCACGTTTGGTCCCTTATTCGCGGAACCGATTCTCGGTACGACATGAGCCAACACTACGGCCGAGACCCCTGTCGGAAAGCGATGGCGGCGAGGGCGGGAAATCCGAGCAGAGGGGTCGTAGGAGTGAGTATATGAGCTTCAGCTCCAGCCGTGACAAAGCATGCGGGAATGGGAAACGAGTCTTCAACCGTTTGAACCATCTGCATTTCACGGCTCGTCAAAATGAGGGCAGGACGAGGATTCTCGGCGGTCGCAGCCCTATCGGGTCTGTCCGCAGTTCTTGCACAGAACTCTTCATCCTCTGCCTCGGTCACCGCTCCTTTATTGGCCGATGGATACAGTAAGTCAATCAGACTCTTTATATATAATTATCCTGGGAGATGGCTGACACTTGCATGTAGTTGATCTCGGACCCGCGAGCGACGCTTTTGAGAAGGCCAAGGCATTCGTCGACAGCCTCACCAACGAGGAAAAGGCCAAGATCATTGTCGGCTCAAGCTTCACGGGCAACGTCTCCTGGACCCCCCTCGCCAGCAAGGATGGAGTGCCCGGTATCAACATGGCGCTGTTCGTGTCCGGCTTCCCCATGCCAAACGCCGCGACCATGACCTGGAACCGTGACCTGTTCAAGCAGCAGTTCCAGGCCACCGGCGAGGAGTTTTACGACATGGGCTATAACCTCATCCAAGCCTTTGTTGCCAGTCCCCTCGGTCGTGACCCCTACGGCGGACGTGCCAACGAGGGTTTCTCGCCCGATCCCTACTTGACCGGTATTCTCTTCGGCAAGGGTGTCGAGGGAATGAGCTCCGCTGGTGTCATCCCCGTCGGACGTCACTATCTGCTCAATGAGCAGGAGACCAACAGAATGGGAGGTGGTTACTCCTCAAACGCCGATGACAAGACCATCCAGGAGGTCTACCTCTGGCCTTTTGCCGACGCAGTCAAGGCTGGTCTGATGGCCGTCATGTGCGGCATGAACAGAGTCAATGGTACCCTTGCCTGTGAGAACTCTGACATTTTGAACGGGTACCTCAAGACGGACGCTGGATTTCCCGGTCTTGTGCTACCCGACGTCGGATCCCAGTCGACTTCGTACGGATCTGCCAACTCTGGTCTCGACTTGGGTTCCAGCCAGTACTGGAGCGAGGACACCATCGTCAGCGGCATCGCAAGCGGCGAACTGTCGCAGGGACGTCTCGATGATATGGCTATCCGTAACGTCATTGGTTACTACTACGCCGGCCTTGACGCCGATAGCCAGCCCGACCAGCCTTCGGCCACCGAGATGCGCGACGTGCGTGGAAACCACTCCGACATCATCCGCAAGGTTGCCAATGAGGCCATTATTCTCCTGAAGAACGACAATGAGAATGGCCGCGGTCTGCCCCTGAACAAGCCCCGCACCATCTCTCTCTACGGCTCTCGTAAGTTCCCCATCGATTCGTGATTGCCGCGTCTTCGTAATTGATGCTGACTGGGACGTTCCAACTAGACGCTGGACCTTGCATGGCTGGCCCTAACCAACAATTCTCGGTCGCCGGCACACCCGCTGATACCTACGCTGGCCACTTGGCTACTGGTGGTGGATCTGGACAAGCTTCATTCCCTTACCTCTTGACACCTTTTGAGGTCCTCAACGTTCGTGCATCTCAGGAGGGATCCATGCTCTGGTGGATCTTGAACAACACTTACACGGCTCCCGAGTTCTCTGGTAAGTTGAGATTTTGAATCTCTACGAAACACGCGCTGACTCTCTTGGCAGGTATCCCTGGTGGCGGTGGCGGTGGCGGCAATGGTTCCTTCCCAGGTGGAGGTGGTGATGGTGGTGGCTTCCCTGGAAACGGCTCCAACCCCTACAATCCTGGCGGCGGTAACGGAACCCGCCCTGGTGGTGGCGGTGGTGGCGGCGGTTTCCCTGGAGGAGGAGGCGGCGGCTTCGGCTTCGGAGGCACCGGCTCGACTCCTTCGTTTGTTGCCTACTCTGCCAACTCTGAAGTCTGCATCGTCTTTATCAACTCGGCCTCCGGAGAGGGTGCGGATCGCACTGAGCTTGCCAACGTGGAGCAGGATACCATGGTCAGCACGATTGCCGACAACTGCAACAACACGGTCGTGGTGGGCAACTTTGCCGGCCCTCGCGTGCTGGATGCTTGGGCCACGCACCCCAACGTTTCCGCAATTCTGTACTCCGGTCTCCTGGGCCAGAACAGTGGACAGGCCATCTCGGACGTGCTGCACGGCGACGTGAACCCCAGCGGCAAGCTCACGCACACTATTGCCAAGCTCGCTGAGGACTACCCTACGCCGACGTGCATGGAGACCGAGTGTGATTTCGATGAGGGCGTCTTCATCGACTACCGCTACTTCCAGTCGCACGACGATCTGGTGCGCTACCCCTTCGGTCACGGTCTGAGCTACACGACATTCGGGTATGGCGACGTGACCCTGTCTGTAACGGACCAGGCCGCTCTCGACTCGCGCTACTCAACCGGCACTCCTACTCTGGGTGGTTACAGCGATATGTACGACGAAGTGCTGACAGTGAGCACGACAATTGAGAACACCGGCGGTGTGGACGGTTCCGAGGTCGCGCAACTGTACATCACGTTCCCCGATGAGGCTCAAGAACCTGCTCGCGTCCTACGCGGCTTTGAAAAGGTCGCCATCGCCGCGGGCGAGACAGCCGACGTTACCATCAGCGTTCGCCGCCGCGATGTCAGCTACTGGGACACGGTCGCGCAGAAGTGGGCCATCGCTACCGGCGAATACACCCTCGCCGTTGGCTCATCGAGCGTCGATATTAGAGGCTCGACTACCTTGACCATCTAGATGTCATGTATAAATTATAGTTTTCCTTCGGTACTTATTACCTTTTCTTCCCAGTATACATAGCAAAGATGATACCTCAATACACCAACTCGCATTGATTTCTTGTTTGAAGTGACTTTGGTTGAACACAAGTGCCTGGCGCGAGACGTGGTTTGTTGCGTTGCCTCTCCGAAAAGCAACATTCTCGTGACTGAAAAACGCGTCTTGGTAGAATGCTAGTGTTTTGGACATTTAATTGATGGTCCGACGCGACGTGTGCTCCGATCTCTGATCTCCCGCAACCTTGTGTGTAGACAAACGGCCACTTAGGTTGGACTGGGATATTGCGCTTATTGAAAAGTCTAAACTTTGTGCAAGTTGTGCCGCGCATCCCAATTTTATCAATAATGGTTGAATATTTGGTTGTTGCTGTGAGAGATAGCGCACAAAGTGACGTGGGTTATTCTGATTGCCCGGTGGTGCACCATCAGCCGCCATTTGACTAAAAGCAATGATCGCCGTGGTCGAATGCACCTAGCGACGCGGCTGCCGTGGATGGGAATGAGATTGCGATAGCCGGGAATGGCAGCGCCGGAGCTCCAATGTGCAATACCGGAACTGTTTACCGAAAGACCGCGGACCCGGTTCCCATTTCCTTAAGAGAGGCCACTACTCCGAAGGAAATCGTACTTTAGTCGTCGCAGACGCGATGGGTTCAGCCGTAATTGAACTTCCTCGTCTCATCCCAACTCTATTGGCTCAAGAGCCGCAAAGTTAAAATAAAAGACTCATACATCTTCTCAAGTCGAGTCATGAGCACGATTTGAGGATGCTTCCAACACAAGGTAGCCAAGGAGGTGCATCCTGTCGTTCGCCAAGGGCTAGATGGTATCAGCCATGGCGACATCGTATTTAACGCATAGATGCGAAAAACCGGTATTGGTATGAGCAGAGGATGGAAACAAAGTTTGCGGTCGCATAGTTTGGCTCTGTTCCTGCATGGGAATGCAAGCTTATTAGCTCTTTCCACATCCCGATCTGCGCCATCCCCTGAACGATTGCTGTTCTGCCAAGCGCCACCTAATCTCCCCTTACGGCTTATTTCCAACCTTACATCGTCCCACGAGTACTGCGCTCCCTAGATAGGAATGGACGTTCTTTTTGTATGTGATTTTCGAGTGTTCGATGCGCTTCTTGTCATGGTAGAAGAGTTGCCGGCATGACATGGTCAATCGAGACATTGGGTTCAGGCCGCCCATCCCGTCATAGGTTGGCAAGCAGAATACCGATAAAATGATGTCGCGCCCCCAACACCCTCTGGGTGCCGTCGTTGCCATAGACCTGTCTCCTGTTCTGCATCTATCATTCTTGGAGGGGGAACCCGTTGCTTACCATACTCTTTTCCAACCATGCATTTCCAGTCGCTCATTTTCAGTTCGTGCCTCGCAACAGCCATTGCTGTGCATCAACATCACCATGTACATCAGCATCCAGCACGAGATTATCATCAGGAAACGTATACCGTAACAATATCCTTGGCACTGGCCACTGCTCCAGCAGCAGTCCCCGCGACCACTTCTTGTTCTACTTCTTCTTCTTCTTCTTCTTCTTCCTCTCTTTCTTCTGAACCGAGTGACACTGGATCGTTGTCACCACATTCAAATTCGAAATGTTCCTACTGGTTGGAGGATATTCGGCACCAGGGTGTTGCACCTTTCAATTCCAATTCCACCAACTATAAGGTCTTCCGCAACGTGAAAGACTATGGCGCCAAGGGAGATGGTATCGCCGACGACACAAGAGCCATCAATCTGGCGATAAGCGATGGTAACAGATGTGCACCAGGCACGTGCGCCTCATCGACGACCACGCCAGCTCTGGTGTACTTTCCTCCGGGTACCTACATCGTTTCGGAAGCCATCGTTGGCTATTACTACACTCAGATTGTGGGCAATCCGAATTGCCTGCCCGTCATCAAAGCGAGCCAGGACTTCACTGGCGCATGGATCTTTGACGGAAACAAATACGGTGCCAATGGCCTTGGCTGGGGTTCGACCAACGTTTTCTGGCGCCAAATTCGTAACTTTGTTGTCGATATGACCAATATTCCCGCTTCGAAAGCGGTTTATGGAGTGCATTGGGCTGTGTCGCAGGCGACTTCACTTCAGAATATTGTCTTCCAGATGTCGGCTGCGCCCGGTACACAACACGCAGGCGTGTTCATCGAAGAAGGGTCTGGTGGGTTTGCCACAGACCTGGTATTCCATGGAGGTCTGTACGGGATGAACGTTGGCAACCAGCAATACACCATGCGAAACCTGACATTCTACAACTCTGTCACGGCCATTAGACAGCTCTGGGACTGGGGATGGACTTATTCCGGTATCAACATCAACAACTGTCAGATCGGTTTGAACTTGACTGATCTCAAGTCTGACGGATCGCAGAATGTCGGCTCTGTCGTCTTGTATGACAGCTCGATCAAGAATACCCCAATTGGCGTTTGGACTGCGCGTACCAGGGGCTCAACACCACCATCAGGGGGCAGTCTTATCATCGAGAATGTGAACATCCAAAATGTCGAAGTGGCTGTCCAAGGTTCTAGTAATGAAACCACCTTAGCAGGTTCCACAAGTTCGACGACTATCACTGCCTGGGGGCAGGGACATGCATACACAGCGACAAAAGGACCGAGCAATTTCCAGGGAGCTATACCTGGCAACATTAGGCCACGCACTATGGGCCCTAGAGGCACATGGTACGTCCGCTCGAAGCCTCAGTATGGAGATTATCCTGCTTCTAAAGTTGTCAGCATCCGTGATGCCGGAGCTGTTGGTGACGGCAAAACCGATGACACCAAGGCCATCAATGCTGCACTTTTGGCGGCAGCTGCAGCCCAGAAGGTCGTCTACTTTGATGCTGGGTATTACAAAGTCACCGGGACTATATTTGTGCCAGCTGGATCGAAAATCACCGGAGAGTCCTATCCTGTCATCATGTCGAGTGGCAAGTATTTCGCGGACATCAACAATCCTCAGCCAGTTGTGCAAGTCGGTACGCCAGGCCAAGTCGGCAAGGTCGAGTGGACTGACACTATTGTGAGCACCCAAGGTGCGCAAGCCGGAGCAATCTTGATACAGTGGAACATTGCGTCCAAGGGAGCTCCATCAGGCATGTGGGACGTCCACACACGCATTGGCGGGTTTGCTGGCTCCAAACTCCAGGTCGCAGATTGCCCGAAGACTCCAAACACGGTTGTAACTCCGAACAAGCTGAATGAACAGTGTATTGCAGCCTTCCAGAGCGTTCACGTGACGGAAAAGGCCAATGGTCTGTACATGGAGAACTGTTGGTTCTGGGTTGCTGATCATGATGTGGAAGACCCCAATTTGACCCAAATCACTGTTTATGCTGGACGGGGTCTGCTCGTCGAAAGTGAAGTGGGCAACGTCTGGCTCATTGGAACAGGCGTTGAGCATCATGTCCTGTATGAATACCAGCTTGTCAACACCAAGAACGTAGTCATGGGACAGGTGCAAACAGAGACAGCCTACTACCAGCCAAACCCTGACGCTACGATTCCTTTCCCAGCAGTCAAGTCGTTGAACGACCCAGTTATCGCCAAAGGGCAGGACGGTTGGGGACTACGCGTCGTCAACAGTAGCGATGTTTTTGTTTATGGCGCAGGGTAAGTAATTGTGGTTTTGGCCGCTTGCTGGCGGCGATCGCTAACTTGATGACAGGTTGTATTCTTTCTTCAACAATTACAATGTGTCATGCGCTCAACAAGACGTGACGGACAAGTGCCAGAGTCGGATCGCGAGCATTGAAGACAGCTCCATTTCAGTGTACAACTTGAACACCATCGGATCTACATCCATGGTGACGGTTGATGGACGTGATCTCGCGAGCTGGGCAGATAACAAGAATAACTTCGTGTCAACAATTGCTTGGCTGACAACTTGAAGACTCCTGGTCTGTCGAAAGAGAAATTAGAGATAAAAAACGAGAAACAAAGACAATTGCACTTGGGATCGACGAAGTTCCGAATATGCGTTGATGTGATGCATGAGTTCTGTAGCGATGATCGAGGAGCTTCATCTTGGCTTTGGACCTTGTTCCGAGGCCGCCAGGCACGCGATTCTGATGCAAGCTAGTACTCCATCTGCGAGCTTCCGGTCCCTCGAAGGACACGCAGGAGACTAATGTCGAACGCCGGGCTTCATGGAAGTGCTCGATGGTGCATCATCAGAACTATCCAAGACTTCCAAGAATCGCCAATACTTGTCATCGATGCTTCTTTTCGTGCCGGACGATTCGCTGCCCGGACGGCGCGACCCACATCCAGAGCCGTGACTGCGGTCTGCGCACTGAGATCGCTCACTTCTCGATACACGCACAAAGCGCGTTGGGTCGACGAGAAGAGCAGAGAAGCACGCGAGGCACGGGTCCGAGTCCGAGAACAACCGGCGTTGCATGAACGGATCGACAGATAGCGATGCTCAGATCAAGCCCCGCCAAGCGGCCAAGGAAGGCCAAGCCGTGCCCAGCTGTTCCATGATCTGCGCCCCGGGGAAATCTGGTGATCGGCCCACAAGGATTCCGGGTTCTCGCCATGTTCCGAGGAGGATCGAGAAATCGAAGCCATTTGGAAGAGATGCGAAGAGGAAATTACCGAGTGTGATAGCGATCTTTAGATACCATTTTGGTCGCTTCAAATGATTATTGAAATGTTTCTTCGTGTTTGGTAAACGATAAACGAAATGTTTTGCTGTGCGTGGTCAGGGCTTTTCCCTCTTCAGGCGTTTCCAGTACCCTAGCTGCTCCAAATTGTTAGGCAGCTGGGGGAACATTTGGAGCGTTGGAGAACGCTACAGGCGCTACAGCAGAAGCAAAAGCACCTAGACCCCGCCGTGTCACAGCGGGAAGGTAGCAGAAACTGGAGACGATCGGCGCTAGGGTCTAGCGCTGGGTTTCGTTTCAGCATTCTGCCCCCTTCTGGGCCTAAGCGGTTAGGTGACCACAAACTTGATTCCATCCAACATCCAGCCCTCAATATTCTCTCTATAGTCATTTTGCGAACAGGCTCGACAGAGCCTTATGGCAACTAGGGGCGGGAAGCATCCTCGCCATGCTGCCAAGCTCATTGCCAAGATGAACTAAGCAGATCTGCCGCAAGGCTTGGAGGCAGCATAGTCGTGGCTGAGGTGTTCATTCTGTGATGCGATTCGCCCGTGCGAGGCTCTCTTGGCAGTTTTGCAAATCGTCTCGAGGTACCCTGAGTCTGATCCAAACATCAGCGTGAACAAACGGGAGACATGAGGCTGTGAACAACAGCAGCAGCTGGAACAAACTGCAGTCACGATGTTCAGACGATGCAGTCATGGAATGAATCTTGAAGGGGCAGAAGCTGCTGTCGTTGCGGTGGCCAAGTTGTGTATAAGAACAACCTCTGCATCCATTCCGATATCATCTTTTTCCTCTCTCATCATCATCAACAGCTTCAGCATCTACAACAGTCTTTACGACTTCTTTTCATCTCTTCTTTCTCTTCTTAATTTTCACTCATCTGAGAATCGCCCTGGTGGCCTTATACAACTACTCTCTTTCCTATATTTTCTAATTTCTATCTATACCCTCTCTATTTGAAACCCACCCTTCACTACACATTCAAAATGCGTTACTCCATCATCTTCGCTGCTGCCGGCCTCGTCGCCTCTGTCTCCGCCCACGGTGTCGTCACCAAGGTAGTTGGCGCCAACGGCGTGGAGATGCCCGGTCTATCCGTCGCTGACGGCACTCCTCGTGACTGCTCCAGCAACGGCTGCGGCTCGCAGGCCGACACCTCCATCATCCGCGACCGTGACATCTCCGCCGGCGGCAGCCCCCTGGGCAAGACCCAGGGCAACGGCCCCGTCGACGCCGCCACCATGATCAACAACTTCATGGGCTCGGGCGCCGCCCCCACCAACAACGGCACCGGCGTCGGCGTCGAGGACGACATCCCCGCCGACGTTGGCGCCTCCAAGAGCGCCAAGGCCAACAACAAGGTCGTGAGCGCAAAGTTCCGCAGCCGCCAGCTCCTCGCCGGCCTCCTCGGCGGCGGCGCCGGCGGCGGCGCCAACGCCAAGGGCACAAAGTCCACCTCCCCCGCCGAGACCATGGTCAAGGCCACCGCCGGCCAGGGCGCCAGCAGCGGCCTCCCCACCGCCTCGGACGACGGCACCGTCGAGCTCCAGTACCGCCAGATCAACCAGGACGGCGCCGGACCCCTCGAGGCCATGATTGACGGCACCTCGGGCGGCACCGACATGGCCGCCTTCCAGGAGGCCGAGGTGATGCAGAACGTGCCCGGCCTGGTCGCCGGCCTCTCCACCGCCACCAACACCGATTTCGCCGTCAAGGTCGCCATGCCCCAGGGCATGACCTGCGATGCCACCGTCGGCGACGCCCAAAACGTCTGCGTCGTTCGCGTCCGCAACAACACCCCCGCTGGACCCTTTGGTGGCTCCGCTGCCTTTACTCAGACCGCCGCCGCCCGCAAGCGGGCCATTGCCTACCGCCTCAAGAAGCGTGCTGAGGAGGCTGCCGCTCGCAAGTAGATCACAGGCTATTGGAGTGAAATTGAGAGATTGAAATCAGTCTGAATCAGACTTGGCGATCCAGCGCGGACTGGGAAGACGGTTATGGTTTGATGAGTTCCTGGGGTGCATAGATGTTTGATTGATCACATATATATATAAATTCTCAAGGGTGTTGATTGGATTGCATGGTTTTCGGGCTTACATAGAAAGCTCAATGCATCTAATACAAGCCTAATACATTCTTTATTTCATTACTTCCTAATTGATGCAATCATCGCTGTGATTTAACTCCATGCATAGAATTCGTTCCAACGAAACTTGATATTTTTTTCCCCGAGGCTCGGATTCAGCCTCACACAGGGCAAAATGTCTTGATTTTGTTCCTCCAATTTTACGTTGACGTGGAAATAAACGCGAATAAGTGCTGCGGCCAGACGCAACTCAGTGTTCACATTCCAGACAACGACCCGTGGCAAACCGCAGGTATGAGCCTCGTTCAAAGCAGCTTTCAGCATTGATGCGATAACTAAGACCCGGTCGTCCTTATCGTCGTGGATCGATATCCGCTGAACTGTTAGCTGCTGGCGATGGAGGTCATGATACTAGCACATCCAGGTCAGTTTCGAGAGGCGAGTGGCACCCAGTGTGTAGTCCTGTTCCGGACATATACTGCGGCGGATGAGTTCTGCCCTATTGTGCGACAGACTGATCAATTTCTCTTTCGGAAAGGCTGCGACATACATTTCCTTGAAACTGGGCAGATTGAGGGGAAAGTTGATGAAATTAGTAGTGATCAAATCTCTTTCTCCCCAGTATCTGGCTGAAATGAAGGATTGACCATCGTCACTGTGTATAGGAACCACAATGGGCCAGTCCACATTCGCAGGAAGTTCTAGTGGAGTTTCCGGAGTAGAGATCGTACACTGCGATACTGGGAATGGTTGCCACCCCTTCCTGACAAAAAACTAGTGCATGTTAGAATTAGTGAACAATGTCGAGTTCTGATGAAAACGTACATCACCAATCGTCGAATACGCCATACTGACTTGGCAATCCTCGGCATCCAAGCAATCGGTCACATGTTTCAATAGCATGCTACCAAGGCCGTACCCGCGGAAGTTGTGATCGGTAACCAAAGCCGTGATACACTGCCCGTCCGTCTGCTTTATGCCGTGCTCAGCATCTTTGCACTAGAACCGCCGATGCACGGTCTTGCAAGTCGCAATAATCGCTAGTGGATGTCTTTCAAGTGCTAGACACCAGACACGCCAGGGACGGTAGTGTTTCCCAAAAGGCAGCCAACTCAGGTCCTCTTCGCATTCTTGATAATCGCTCTTGGATAGTGGTGGGCCGAACGACGCCCAGCCCAACTCATAGCAATTCATGCGCTGCTCCATGGTGGCCAAGCCCACCGTCATTCTGACTCCACTCCATGGGCCGCCGGCGGGACCAGTCATGGGGACGAGGAAGCCGGTGTCCATTTGTACTCTGAATAGAGTCTGTGGTATCTCGATGCGAAGTGGAAGCCGATGCGGAGGCTGATCGGGTCGTCTCCAAGAGTGTTCTACTGCCCGTGAATCTGAATGATGCTTCCTGAGAAGCCGCTGTTAACGTCGACGTGAGAGAATGATATTTCTAGTAGCTGGGAGAGTTTGGCGTCATAATGGAAGCAAGACAAATACTCTTGATGTATGTTTTGACAACTAATTGATTGTGCAGTGTGTAGAGTGTAGGCCTCATGTCTTGAGGGGCGGTTGTCCCATTGACGAGAAGCTGTTTCCTGGCAGGAAACCGCAAGTCTGCCTACCAACATAGCTTCCTACGGCAATCGCGACGGCATTACTGCAACGTCTACCGGCTTGGAGGAAACTAGTATCCTGGTATTGTTATATTCAACTTCGAGGTAGCAGTTGCCTTGTCATGCCCGTAACTTGTATGCATGCGAGATAAACAAACACTTGGATAATGCCAAAAAGGGTAGTATTTGACATACGACACTGATATCATCTTGATATCTGGACTATGGTGGTAATACAAAACATGCTCTTCATTGTTCTCGTGGACGACTACTTCCAATGATCTCACAGGAATGACACTAGAAATTATACATTTTCACTTCAATCAATCTTTTCTCGCATATTTCATAATCTCCCGCTCAATGATCCACAAACTGTCCAAGTCCTGGTTCTCCTGCATAAGCCTCGTAGCTCGAATCTTGTACTTGGGGTCAGCCAAGATCTTGTCGGCCGCGGCCGCGATGGCCTCGGAGGTCGGCGTCTGCGTCCGCAAGTTGACGGCGAACCCGGCCCACTCAGCGCGAGCCGTCACCTCGACCTTGTCCTCGGTGATGCCAGCAACTACCATGGGCACGGCGTTGATGACGCCGTGCATCATGCCGCCGTAGCCGCCGTTGCTGATGAAGACGTCGGCGTGCTCGAGGGCGGCATCGTACGGCAAAAAGTCCACCACGCGCACATTGCTGGGCAGGTCGAGGTCCGCGGGCAGCGCCGCGTCCTTGACGCCCAGGATGACGATGACCAGGACATCTTCCCGGCCTGCGAAAGCCTTGATGGTGGGGATGATGACCTCGTTGTAGTCAGTGGCGATGGTGCCTTGGGCGACTGGGATGACCTTTTTCCGCTTCGGGTCGGACGCGGCCAGCGCGCTGTTCTCTGTGATCTCGGCCCACCAGGATGGATATTCAAAGTTCGGGTCAATGCCTCTCTTGGGCAGTGCACCAGCGAAACGGACGCTCGGGTGCAGGTCGGAGCGCGGGTACTCCAGACTCGGGCTGCACATTTGAAAAGTCGTGTCGTACGAGCAGATCCAGGCATCAAACATGAAGCAATCCGGTATTCTGGTACACCCGACATCCTTGAGTATTTGATTGTGCTCCTCGTTGAGCGGTTTGAAGGGACCTTGGTAGATCATGTCGTTCATCAGTCTGTTTCTAGCCCGGCCAGACTCGGTTGCGTCGGGGACAAGACCAGGGCCGAAAGGCGCAATGTCCTCGCTGCCTGACACAAGCGGAACGACATTAAGGTCGATAATTTTTGGAAATACATCGTAGCCTTTGGGGAGTGGTGCACCCAGTGTGAATGGGAGAAGAGCCATGGACATGGTTTCGGCGACAATGACGACATCACGTTCGGGCTCCCGCTCGCGAACCATCTCCAGTAGTGACCGCATGTTCTCAGTACGCGGTGCTATCGAGGCCATGAATACGGTCCTCATATCGTACATGAGCTTCGGAAGCCCTAGCGGGTGCGCATCTCGACCCTCGAGACTGCCAGGCGGAAAGAATGGCGTTGTCTCCCAATATTCAGCACCAATCTTCTCAACACTTGGTCTCAAGTCTGGAGCAGTCATGAAGATGACTTCAAAACCGCGCTTGACCATTTCACGGGCAACGTGTAGCGCTGGTGCAGAGTGGCCCATGATGGGTCCAGCTGTCATGACTAGCAAAGGCTTCTTCTTGTCCTTGGTCATGATGGGAACAGCCATCTCTTTCCCCGTGTGGTCGACCGTCATGGTGGCAAACGATATGCGAGAAGGACTCTGATGAAGTAGGGGTTGTCGTCGTGTTAGCTGACTGGTTTGATATCGGCTGACAGCGAGGGACGTCTGCCATTATATACAACATGCCGCCGCCCCTAATCTGCCCCTACGAGTTATGCGTAAACGATGGGGCCAGTTAGTGTAAAGCCATCATGCACGGGTCTGGATCCGGCGGCCGTGTAGTAGGTCGATATACATAGAACTAGCCAGTCGCTTGACACGCTACTACTTTGAATGTACCATTGATTGTATCGAAACCAGTGTGGCAGGATTACGGTCGATATCAGAGGTCATGGTACGAACGGAAATAATATCATCTTACCAGAGCCCTTACAAAGACAACGTGTCATCGCAACATACGGTGGATCGGTATCTAGCATGATGATCCTCGTGATTGCGCGTTCGCTGGCTCGGGAATCACCAGCTGTGCGACGAGAAATGTTTGCTTCTGTACAATCTGCGACGCTATAATTGGGGCCGTTTCCATCTGAGTCTGAACGCGCAGGTGGGATGGTGCATGATCCAAAGGAACAGTACCCAAAGTGCCTCGCAGCGCCAGAACGACTTGTATGAACAAAGCGAAAATAGATTCCCTGGTCTGTATTCCCTTGAAATGGCTATCAAGAGGCGCAAAATATTCTAACCTTCCGTGATGAATGCTGCCAGATGTCAAACGGCGAGCCCTTCCACGAGCCTCAAAGTTCCAGTGAGTGGGCCAGTCTCTGGGCCCTTGATAGGCGTCTACGCGGGGAGCTGAGAGGGTACCCGGCGGGGCTGGCGCCAGCAAACTGATCGTCTGTTAGTGCTCACCCAGAAAGCGTTGACTAGCACGGAGTAAAGCGCTAAATTGCCTACCAAAGCGACGTCTATGTTTACACGTGTAAATCCATGATATGCCTGCATTTGGAAGCGGGCTTTGATAAGTAATGAGTGGGATCAATAAGCGAAATTTCATATGCACGTTGCGCGGAGAGATTGGCTGGTCCTTTGAAGAAGGCTATAAGAAATGAGACGTCATCTTTGATATATCATCGATTGCGAAACCAAAAGGCCCCATGCTAGTATTCAGCAGCTCATGCAGGTGAGATTCTTATACCCTGTCAAGTCCTAAAGCCGCCTCTACAGTGGACCGCGGTTGCCGAGTACCAGTAGGGCGGGCGAGCTAGCGGCCGCACCCCTGTGCACAGCGGCCGCTTCTTGGCTACCAGTCTTGGCCTCCACATGGCATCGGCCGCGCTTGGGGTCTGTTTCCTTTATTTCTGCTCTGCATGCCGGTGAGCTCCTTAGTCCTAGGTCTGCTATTTTAAAGTCAATCCTCATTGGGACTTTGGGTATCTCATGGTCTCGGCTCGGGATGGGGCCGCATGCATGATCCTCGATAGATTCGGCAAGGCTCGTATTACCGTTGCACTGGTCGAGGTACAGCTACGTAGAGCTTGCTTCCCACAGCCCTATTGGAGGATATGATAATAACGTTTCTTAAGTTCCAGAATCATACGAGCCACTATAATCAACCTCTGGTGGCAGGATCATCTATGTTATAGGGCACTCTCTGAAATACTTCTCCGTCATGTACGCACTTACTTCAAGACCACGTGAGATCAGCGCAGGTCAGAACAGATGACATTGAGTGCTATATCGGAACAAGTCGATCGATTTTCTTGTCACACCATCAGTCACTCTACACAGCAAATTGATTATAACACCAAACCCACAATAACCCGCCCACAACGACCATTGGCGTACCAGGCGGAGATGTATCATTTGTGGGCGCCGTCTGATTGATGTCAACTGAAGCCCAGCGTGGTGTTATGTCGATCACCTACAACTTACTGCCTGATCCAGCTGCGATGGAAGCTGTACTAACCTCTAATCGAGATCTCAGAGATGTCCGACTTGACTTTGGTCTTTGATCTGGAAGTGCATAAACCTTTAGCAGGCCAGATTCGTAGGCAAAGGTGATAGTATGAAAAGGTCATCGCACATAGAGACCGAGGAATTCTTGATTTTCCATGAAATGCTATTCTCTCCAGGGTATCGCTGCCAATATGCTGGAGACATAGCTCCGAGACGCTGCAAAGTAAATTGAACCGTATTTGTCAACTCTGCCCCTCGGCGAACTGTGGGTCACCAGCGACAACCTTAAATCAATTTCAGCCCTCCAATTGATAACGATAACAACTGCCGGTTTGTGCATATTGGGGAGCAGCGCAGTGGCTCTTACTATAAACATTTGTCTCGGACCCTACCACGAATCATGCATCCTTGAGACTTCGGGGCAGCTTACCTGAAGAAGCGGGATGGAAGTGCCTCCAGCAATGCAGCTGGCCAAGGTCTGGCGAGCAAGTGAAACTTCCGTGAATCTTGATTTCTTTTTTGCCTCTTCTTTCTCCTTGCCTGGCTGCTAGGGATGGGATCGACTCAGCTGGCCCTTTGTCGTCAGGCAAGAAACGCGAATGCGCCATATTCCAACGAACGGCCATACGAGGCGGCTGGTCGACGTCACGTTCGTCCGAGATCTGAATCCGAGCTAGAAAGTCTTTGGGAATAAAGTCCCGGCAAAAACGCATACGCCAATTCTCATTGCCGGGGTGCGTTGTGACAAGTTACTCATATACAGACGTGACGGACGATTCTGCCAAATACTCTCAGAACTATAATCATTCATCCCTATCTCACATTCATCATGCCTCTTTTCGAGACCTTGCGGGTGACTGTGACATCTTTCTTCACTCTTGTAGCCCTGAGCCCAACATCAGATTGGCCTGAGGATTTTCAAAAGCCTCTCCCAATACAAGATTCAACCACTAATCTTCCCCCAAACACAGAAGGATATCCCAGGTTCAGCCCTCCCGGTGCGCCAGATGATTTCCAGTGTGAGTATCCTGAGATGAAAGGTTGGGTAGATTGCTCCCATGACCTAGACCGCAAATGTTGGTTACGAAATGTGGAAGAGGGAAAACAGTTTGATATCAATACCGACTACGAGATGTTTTCGCCTCGAGGTATAGATCGACACTACACAATCGATTTGGCCGATGGTTGGTACTCAGACAATGGCCTGAATTTCACCGAAGCAAAGCTGTTCAATCGCACATATCCTGGGCCTTGGATTCAGGCTTGCTGGGGAGACCAGTGAGTTGCATCTCCATAGTTGCAGCACATGAGAACGACACTAACCCTGGGGAAGTTTGATTGTGAATGTCACCAACAGCTTGAAACACAACGGAACATCGGTGCATTGGCATGTCAGTATGGAGTACCCCTTGAGAAGAAGGCTTACAAAGCTCACGTACCCAAGGGCATCCGACAAGGGAACACTACCCACATGGACGGAGTCAATGGAGTTACGCAGTGTCCGATTGCTCCTGGAGACTACTTTGTGTACAACTTCACACTGCAGCAGTACGGATCGTCGTGGTATCACAGCCATTACAGTGTGCAGTACGCCGATGGTGCTGCGGGGCCTTTGACAATCCATGGTCCTTCCTCTGGAGACTGGGACGACGCTATCTCACCGCCTTTGATCATGACCGATTGGTTGAACATATCTGCATTTCAGGGCATAGATCACTCATTGCCGCGCAAGAGAGACATCCTTCTCAACGGCCGTGGTAACATTACCAGATTCAATGGTACGATCAGCCAGACAGAGATCAAAGCACCCTTGGAAGTTCACTTCCAAAGCCCTCGTCCTGGACAAGGGTGCAAGAAGTACCTTCTACGTGTCATCAACACGTCATTTGACACGACTTTCGTCTTCAGTATCGATAATCACCTGCTTCAGATTGTCAGCGCCGACTTTGTTCCGATTCAACCCTATCATAACACATCAATCCTCGTCGGTATTGGCCAACGATACAACGTTGTAGTCGAAGCAAATCCATTGGACAAAAGCAGTCCACTCGCCAAAGACGGGAATTACTGGATCCGTATGGAAATAGCCGACTGCTTTGGACAGGATCTACCCATATGTTCAACACCCACACCTTCATCGTACAGTGAGGTTGGCATTCTACGATACGACTCATCGAGCACTACCAATCCCTCGTCGCAGAAATGGCCTAATATAGCATTGAACTGTTCCGACGAGACTTATACGAGTTTGAATCCGATCCTGCCCTGGACTGTAGCTGCGCCAAGCAATGGGGAACAGAACGCCGAGTCCCCTCACTTTGGGGAGCACTTTGAGGTTGACTTCCACCCCAAACCAATGCCATCAACTTACCCATTCGCCAATTTCGCCATGGACGCAGGGAAGAAAGGTATATCTATGCGTGTGAACTATTCAGATCCCATTTTCCTCCACCTTAACCCCAAGGATCCGACGTCCCGGGAAAACGATGCTTGGCGCGTGCAGTATGAAAACTACACAAAAAGCGATTGGGTAAGTTGCCTCGGGAAAACCCACGAACGTTAAGTGATTAACTTGTCCGCCAGATATACCTGGTGTTACATGGCCAGAAGGGCCAGGGTGGCAAGATGGAGACAACGGGGGCTCATCCGGTAAAGATATTCTCCTACTACCTGCAACCGATAATACTAACCCAAGACAAGATCCACCTGCACGGACACGACTTTGCTATCCTCGAGCAAGCCCAAAACAAGGAGTGGGATCCTAAGAACATGAGCCTGAAATTGAATAATCCGCCGCGTCGTGATGTAGTCCTTTTACCCACCGACGGCTACGTCGTGATCGCTTTCAAAGCTGACAACCCTGGGCCTTGGCTCGTACATTGCCACATCGCTTTTCATATCTCGGAGGGTTTGGGCATGCAGATACTTGAGGACCAAGCGGGTGCATTCAAGCTCTGGCCCAATAATAGTCCGGCGATCAAGGAAACTCTACGGGTATGCAAGAACTGGGACGCGTGGTATTCAGACCATACCCATTGGGCGAACAAAGGCAACTGTACAGATACAGACATGGCATGGTGCTTCCAGGAGGATTCTGGCGTGTGATGATAAGATGAAGTGGAGTCAGTAGAGTTGGTAATGTGTTCAATAGTATGAAGAATGCCCGAGATCATCTGAAAAGATCTTGCAATGGCAGGCTCAATTCAGTCTCTTAAATGATGTTGATGAAATCATGACCTCGAACGATCCAAAGGGAACGCTAAAGAGACCAATAAATTTCTCGTTTTCAGAGCTTCGAGCTTTGAAACTGAAATGCCTAAATAGACAGCTTACTCCAGCACTTAACTCAGTCTTCCCACCGCCCAAAACGCCTGAGCACTTGGATCTACTACAAAAGAGCGAATTCATTTGCAGCAACAAGAAGGGCTAGCACGAAGCGGGTAAGGTTATCAGTCCTCATTGCATATCAGATACTGGGGTTCATACATCTTCAACTCGGAACGCTGTATGCGCAAGGCGGCTCTCTAGATGACAAGAAGTCTTGCAACCGACCAATAAGTGGCAATATCAATATCATTAAGCACTTCTATAGACTCAAAAATCACAATATTCACCTGACTATCAAGATAAGAAGTATAACAGGAGCCACTGATCGAATTTAAGCTTCACGTGGCTGCCAGGGCTCTGATATAAATGCATTCCTAACTCTGCCTGTATTTGGAACAAGGTTGTGCAAGAGTAGACACTCAGCAGAACTGTGTCGACCTGTTGGTATTGATCGGGTGAGATGTGTTCCAAAAACTAGTGTAGTATGATCTTTTCGAACTGGATTCAAAATCAATGGATAAAATCAATGGATACCAACAGCACTAGCAATTCAGTCCAATTTTTGCTGGGCCTCCTTCCTTTGTGTATGACATTTGGTTCGTCAAGTACTTGTGAAACCATTAATTTTGCAAAGAATCTTGAATAATTAAAATCCAGGGAAAGCGGTTGGCTGAGATGGCGCCATGCACATTATGCTATTGTGCTTGCTGTATAAGTTGGGAAGTATTGAAATAATGTGAGTTATGCTTACCTCAGAACCCCGGCACCAAACGTCTACTCAGCTGCTACAATACTCTTGCAATGCTTCTTGGATATCAAGGCGAGATCGAATGCCCAATGAGGAATGTTGCATGCGAAGACAGATGAGAAGCGCGTCGAGTCATGATCCGGAATAACCGGATAGCAATAGATGTAAAAGTGGCTATTTCAGCAAGACAGGCCTTCGATGTGGACTGTCCGCAGATTCGAATGTGAGTTCGGAAGGTGCACCACTGGGCAAAGTGCATGGAGATCAACCCTGACAAATACAAGGTTTTATATCTGTAAGCACATTGCTTGACAATTATGGGACGCTACATCATACCACATGCGACCTGAGAATACGAGATGCGACTTTATTCAGCCCTGAAGTTGCATCGCCTGGGTCGCAATCTCATTTACAGGGGTTGATGCTAAATCCCAATAGAGTTGCCGGCCGAGTGCCTGCATATGCCGAAGCGGATGCAAGCGAAATCTGTCAAAGCTTCTTGTACTAGACCAATTGAATTAGTGACGAAAACAAAAGGAATTGCAGTTTTGGCTAAGAACTTGATAGCGTAAATGATACATGACCACTATGAGATTGATGCAAGTGCCGATATATGTAGCATGAGGATTTTTATTCACGCAGGCTGGGCAGGAAGTTCTGCGATGCTGATCGGCGATGCTGCAGGGCCCAATTGAGGTGCTTACCCCTGCAAAATGCCGGCAGCGTTGTAGCGCCTTGGTCGTTATCAAGGAAGGTAGCCGGTTCCGCCAACTCTAAATGTTGGAGTATCTCATGGACGATCCTCAGATTCCCCATACCATTGCAACCCAACGAACCTCGAAAGAGCCTCGGCCGAATGACGTCCGGCGAAGGATGGGTATGGAATGATTCGACGTCACACCATAATGGTTCTCCAGAATAAGCCTATAAATGCCGTCTTCGTCGGTCTATCGGTCGTCAACATCTTATGCTTTTATCGCTCAGAATATCCTTTATTCAGTACTCTTACAAATTTGCGAACATGAAGGTCAATATCGCTCTATCCCTACTCTCGCTCCTGCCTGCGGCCCTTGCCACGACTTGCGTCGCGGAATGCGGCTGCGCCGGCTGTGGTCAAGTTGCCAGTGCCGCTTTCGTCCAAGATGGCAGCGACCTGGTGGCTGACGCTCCTGGCTGGGGAACTTTGACCTTGTCTGGCTCCACCATTGAGCTTGAAAACGAGTCCGACAGCGTCTTGACCTTTAACAACTATGGCAGTGTCTGTTACTACATCTCTCCGCACAGCTCTTGCACTGTTGGCAAGCCCGATTCCTTCAACACTGGCTTGGGTATCCAGGTCTGGCAGCACCCGTGAGCGAATTAGTGCACGGAATGGTAAGCTCGAATTTCAAAATGTTAATGCTTCGCAATTTTACTAAAGTGGTGTTGTCGCATAGCACGGTCGCTCGAGTTTTCGGCCTTGGACGATGAGCAGTCTAGGAAGTCCAAGGTTGTCCCAACAAGAACGGAAGCTATGGTATTTGAATATTGATCCTAGCAGGTCAAAGTGTATGCGTTAAAGAGGTTCACCAGTTTTCACAAAGGATGGAGTTATTAATACAAGATCTACATTCACTATCTTTCATGTTGTCTGCTGTGATGTTTTGAAGTCAGATCTCGATTTCTTTACGAGTGAATGTTGTGACAACCCGAAACTGCTTCAGCATAGTAGTCTCCATCCTTCGATCAATTACCCTTTTTCTCGCTTTACGGAATGAAGAGTACATGTCCCATCTCTCCATGATATTGAACTTAACTCGCCGGTTATTTGTATAAACGCGTAGCCTTATCACTTCAACAAATGATCCTGACCTTTAAGAGACCATAGAGTAACTGTCTAGCCGATAAAAATGATACTCCACCACACAAAATCAAGCCAATATACAAACAAGCCAGTCCACGAGTGCCCACAGCCTCAAGCATTTGGCTGCTTAATGGTGTCGCGACAAGCAAGGCGAAACTCACAACAAAATACATCGTTCCTACTCTGTTCAGTTTTTCCTTTCTTATTTTTGCGCCAGTGGACTTGAGTTGATCAAACCTACCAAAATATCTCCCGTAATCATCCGCATGACAGATTTTGCCCATACATACTGGTGTCAATAATATGAAAGACCCACTTCCAAATCCCCAAATTGCTGCAAATGCGTAGATGGCGCCTAGGGATGATGATCCGAACGGCACCAGAATGATAGCGGTGCAAACTGCCGTGAAAAGAATCATGCAAAGCAGCATGTTGAAATGCCCAATCCTGTCGCCAGCGATTCCGGGAATCAAGCGTCCCATGCAAGACGTCGCGTTTGCAATGGCAAGCAGCAGAAAACCTGTATCGGAAGAGAAGCTCGATTTGATGGCATATGTCGGCAGAAGCGAAAACATACCAAATACTGCGAACTCGAGAGCAGCAAGGCCAAGCGTCACAAAAACAAAAGACCCACTAGTGAACACTGAAAAGTTGAGAGCAACGCCGGAATATCTGGCGGCAGATCGACGTCTCGGGCTCAGCCTGCGTAGACACATGACGCCTCCGATTGATGCAAAGGCAATCAAGAATGCGACGGCCCGCATGGACCAGGCCCATCCGACTTTGGGGAGAAGCGAGCGCAACGTCAACGGCATGACGACGCCTCCGATGCTCGATCCACTCAGTGCGCAGCCCATTGCGACACCTCGCCGACGAACGAAGCGATTGCCAATAACTCCCACACCGACGACGGAAAAGATCCCGGCGCCGATACCGCCCAGCACACCGAGGGTCAGCATGAATTGCCAATACTTCTCGCATTGTGCGAGTAAGAAGAATACCGGGATGTAGAGGACACATCCTAGGGGTGCCAGGAATGCATCACCAAACGTGTCAAAGACGGGCCCGATTTGTACACCAAGGAAAAGAGCCAGAGAGGTAAAGACTCCAGCAATCCAGCCAATATCCCGTGAGGAGTATTCGGACAGCTGATGGAGTTCAAGGTATGCCTGCAGCGTTCCCAGTGTTTGCATGAACCCTAGGTGTTTCTGGTCAGAGCTCAGATCGACGAAAGACTTTGTCGAGCTTTCATCATGTATACTTGCCATAACTTGAGAACAAGATCAGGAAGGAACCGAGGACGGCGCACAAAGACTCCATGTTGCTGCTTTCAACATCTTGCTGCAAGGAATCCGAGGCGATCTCGAGGCTTTCAAGTGTCGAAGGTTGAGGTACATGGTCTGGTCGAATCGGTTCGAATGTGCCTGAGCTAGGCCTCGTGATGACCTCGCTGTCACAGATGCGATGGTGAGGTTGGTCGTTCCTCAACGATTTCATCATTTCTTGATGAGCCATGGTTGCGAGATTCAAAGACGTCAATTCGACTTGCCGTGGTGAGTGTTTGACTAATTCTAGAATAAGTGTTGTAACCCCTCAATTGTTTTAACGTCAGTGTAACTATGGCTTCGGTACAGCTTCCGAGTACCCCACAAAGTATACTGAGTCAGTACGCCGGCTTGCCCGAGGCGGCCTTATCTCCTATCTCGCATCTCCTAGTACAAAAGGGTGTACACCCTTTGAAATACATAGCAAACCCTAGCACCTTGGCAGTATACTAATCACTGAAATACTAACCAATCAAATATGGTAAATAGACATGAATTCAATGGGCCAATGGATCAGGTTCAATAAACAAATAAATCAGAAGCGGTCACTTTGATATAACTTCAGTGCTTCATGTCTGGTTGCAAATTCTCACTTTTTCTGTCGCAATTCTTTTTTATCGCAAACTGCACTTGTGCCGGTCCTGCGTTTTCACTTCAGTACAAGATGAATTTTACGTTTTTCAGAATAATTCAAGATGATCCAAACATCACTTCTCAAGCTCAACGGTACAAGACACTCCGTTTGCAGGGCCTGCAACAATCACCCACTGCCTTTTCATCAACATACGAGATAGAGTCTGTATTTTCCGACAGCTTCTGGGCATCGCGACTACAGGCGAAAGGCAGAGAGACCTTTATTTGCGCCACGCTATCGGGAGACTGGGTGGCACAAGTCACACTGCGAGGTCCACTGTCAGTAGAGGACTATCTTCTACCCCCAGCGTCGGGGCAGCCCGAGGTACTGCCGTTTGAGATGGAAGAAAAGTGGCAGATGCTGAGCTTGTATACACTACCGGATTATCGGGGCAAAAGCCTAGGAAAGCGATTGTGCCAAGCCGCTTTTACCTATCTTGCGTCACTCGAAAGGCATCCATCCCGTGTGGGGGTACGCATCATGGTCAAGCCAGAGAACACGGTGACACTGCATCTCTACCGGTCCCTAGGTTTCGCGGATGCCGGAATGTGCACATTGGAAGAAGCATTGAGGGCCAATGGAGATTCTGAACTATTGCCTGATGGGGATTTGCCGGAGAAGTATACGACTCGAACTGGTCGGATCATGGAGCTACGTATCAGTCGTGAATCTAATGGGTCCAGGTAAATCTTGAAATACCATTGTTCTCGACTTATAATAACAATATTATATCTCGGAGTTACCATCTCACGACGGGGCCGTCTTGATTGTCTTCAAATCATTGTCAGTTGTAACCTTGCCGTCAAGGTTAACAAAGCTCGAAGACGCAATGGCGCCGTATTAAGAATTACCGATTTAAATCTATCTAACGAACTATCTCACTTCAAGCTTGATATACCGACACGTCGTCAAATATGACGGACTCCTTCAGATTGTACCTTCCATTCGGGGTGTTTGGAGGAAGGTCATCAGAGACCACCCAAAACACCAACTGGATGTACGCAAAGGTGCCTGTCGAGTCATACTGAATTGAATTCCAGTCGTCATTGGCTCCCCATCCCGTTCCGCCTTCAGCAGGAGCTGTTGGGATTGTGAAAGGATATGGGCCGTAACCTTGGGGTGTGGAGTCGGAATAGGATAGGAAAATCGCTCCCAGCTCTCTGTTGGCAGTTCGCACAAGGATACCCCATTCGTTCTGATAAGTCGCATCAAAATCCATGGTTGCCAATGTGAAAGTCAGCTCGTATGTTGTCCCGGGACACAGTGTCAGGTTCTGCCTGAGGTAGACGCCACCGACAAACCCGGTGTCGTCAAGATTGTAGATAGCACTGTTTTGATTTATTGATGTCAGGTACAAGGCACAAGACAAGCGAGAATGGCTTCTGCCCCGGAAGAACTTACGCGTTGTTAGGTTGCGACGTTGCCAGAGAACTTGGCCCATATATGACCTTGTGGCTGGTGTCATCATTGGAAAGTTCCCACGGAGAAGCGTTGTTGTTGCTGTCGAGTGTGTCTGCAAGCGCAAACCGTTAGTAGCGACTTTATCGTCGTGATAATCCACGATGTAGGAATATGTGGTCTTACCAAAACCACCGTTCTTGACGGCATCCGTGGGGTAGCATACAGGTGCAGAATCTGTGGAGGTGGCAAGCCCCGACACATCCACGCACTGCCCTTCGAAGCAGTAGCCGGTACTGCACACGTGGCCGCAAGAACCACAGTTGCGCGGGTGGGACTGTAGATCGACGCAGAGGTTGCCGCACTGATCTTCGTTGCAGACACAGGCCGCACCGCTGCAATGAGTCTTGTACGGGCATGTGCGTCCACAGCCGCCGCAATTGCTGCTATCATTCTGTATATCGGCCGTACAGACGCACTGGCCGCTTTGACATTCGTAGTGCAAGCCCGTGTTGCATTTATAGTCGCAGCCACCGCAGTTGTTGTTATCGTTTCCGGTGTAGGTCAAGCACTGCCCGTGACATACCGGATGACCTCCGGGACAGTAGGCATCACATCTCTCCGAATTGGCCTCCTTGAAAGCGTCGGCGCCGAAGTGGGTTGTCACCACCCAGGCGTAGAACGACGCAGCACATTCGCAAGCAGCTCGCCTGATCGTAAACCAAATCCAGGAGTACTGCGAGCAAATGCTGCCGTGCAAACAATTGTAGAATGCAGAGTTGCAACCTTCCCAGCTGCTCGGTGAGCAATAGTCGTCGGTGCATTTCTCACGGGGGTTCCCGCCGTAGCAATTATCGAAGCAATAGTCGTGTAGGTCACAGCAATGGCCGAAGTTCAACTGAGGGATCCACCCGGCGGTTGAACCGGAGCCACAGCCATTAGACTCCATATCACGGGCGCCATCACGCTTGGACGAGTATAAATTTGCCGGAGAGGAGGGTACTCTCGGCAGCTGCCCGTCCGTCCAAGGGCTATTTCGGCGATGAAGCTCGGGCATCCCGGCATAGCGCGGGTGTCGACGCGACAGGGTGCCAGTGGCGTCACTGGTATAGCTTTCATCATAACCAGGGGGCATGGTCGTGGGAACCAACAAGATGTGTTCGCCGTCGCTTGGGGACCCGGCAACTAGAACAGTGTTGACTTTGTCCGGTCCTACAGACCAGGTGTAGTCGGTGCCCAAGTAGTTGACTTCGATATGGCCATCACATGAGAAAGTAAAAATGCCCGTGACGAGGCCATTCGAATCGTTCTGGCTAGTGGCGGAAGTGTGGATCTCCAGTGTCCCTACATCCAGAGCAACGTATATCTCGCGCCCTTCTACGGTCGTCACGAGGTCGTAATAGTCGCTTGATCCCGTAGTCGTCATCTGAAAGCTGAACGCGGGCAAATTGTTGAAGTAATCTTGGTTTTGAGCCGCTTGTTCCTCGTCTTCCTCCGTCTGGTCCCCGGTTCCTTGTACGGGAAAGTCAGTGGCCTCAAGGATGCCTATCCGTCCATTTTTGGGTATCAAGGGAATAGTATCGCTCGTGGCGATCTTGAACGTCAAATCCATATTCGAAGAATCGATGAAGCAAGTCTGTGTCGGTGTTTCAGTTATTTGGTAGGGTTCGGTGCTAGTGGGCGTAACCACTGGATCGTATGTCTCAGTGAATGTAACTGGCAGAGTGACTTCATAGTAGGTGTAGTCCGCAGCATTGAATGTGGATGGGGTGGACGTGGAAATGCTTTCAGATACTGTCGACGAAAACACACTGCTGTCATCCAAGGTCACTGACGCCAATGAAAAAGACGATGAACTCGTGCTGCTGCCATCAAGAGTCGACGTCGTCGACGACAATGAAGTTGTAGACGTCAAGCTGCTTTCAGATGACGACGACGACGACGACGACGACGACATTGATGAAGTCGTGCTGCCATCAGACGTTGACGATGATGAAGACAAGCTATCGCTAGCGGATGTTGATGTTGTTGCCGCTGATAAAGATGAGCTGGCATTATCAGATTCTATCGACGACGATGCCGATGCTGGCGAGTATACAGAAGATGAGATCGTTGTAGAGGCAGTCTCATCTAATGCAGTGGCACTACTGCCGTATGATGATGTTTCGTCCGAGGAGGAGAGTGAAGCAATCGAGCCGTCATCGGCAGGCGAAGACGATGAGTAAGAGAATGACGAGGATGCCGAGGCGGACGCCAGAAAAGAAGTAGCATCCGTCACACTACTTGCTGAGCTTCCTTGTGCTTCGTAGCCCGAGGACTTAGAGCTCTTGCCAGTCGATATGCTTGAGGCTGAGGCAGCACTCACCGTTGACGCGGCAGCAAGACCAGTTGTCGAAGGGAACACAGGCTTGCATTTGCTACCCTCAACGACAGCAAAGGCTGCAGACGAGGCTGCCAGCACGTGGAGAGCGGCAATCCTCATGACAGATGATTGTCCCAGGCGCAGTAGAGCAGAGTTGTCAAACGAGAGAGAAAGCCTGAGGCGAGCCATGTCCTCGAGAACAATTCGGATTTATCATATCCAAACCATCCCTTTTCCTGAACGCCTTCCACCGTCCTACCTGTCAATCTTCAGCCGCGCCGTGAGGTCCACGGCACTGGTCCATGTCTTCGGCTAGCCTTGGCATACAGCTAGTAGGCGAACGCGCCCAGCCAGGTGCAAAAGCATCTGCTAAGTCGCCCAACTTGGGCTCTAGCGTACCCCCATGGTCACAGCGCTAGTCGCTAATCGATCTAAGCTTACAATATACACGACCCCTAAAAGGCCAGCTAAGCCCAGACCTGCGGGCGGCAGACTTCATTGGCCACTCCCGCTGCGATCGCCTGAATGTGGAAATTGGGTGCAGGCTGGAGCTGAGCTGAGAATCTATGGTCTGTCCGCCACTTATTACTGACCACTCTGAGGACCCCTTGGGTTTGGACCTTCTGGATTCTGTCGCTGTCATCGTTCCTTGATCAAGAGCCGAAACGCCTGAGAAATGAAAATGCTTCGATGGACTTTGGCCAATGCCAACGTACCAGACTATCTGCAGATACTGGCGGTTTCCAATTACTTAGCTCATACGGACCGAGGATAGCATACATAGCTACCTTTCTTACGAAGGTTTGCTAACCGTTTCTTACTAGAAAAGTGGTGATAACCCAAACAACTAGTGAAGAAGAGATATAATCCCTTTATACAACCTAACAGCCGATATACGTTAATTCCGAGAGCGTCTAAGAGGGAGGTTCCAAAGTCATGCTTTGTTATCCCCCACGTTTCTCAAGTTTCATAAGCTGGAAAGGGCTTATAGGAAGGTTTCAAGAGTTTCGTTATGGAAAGTCATGTGACTCTATCTTATTTATTGGATCTGACATTTGGCATGCGTCCCTCCATTTTCGGCGCCCAGGAACTCACTTGTTGGAGGGCTTCATGCCTAGTAGAAGACATTTCGTTGCATATTTTGAGAATGTTGTGTTCTGTCTGCGACACTTGGACCTCGACATACGGCCAGATATTGCCTTGTTATAAACGACTTTTGCAGCAGGGCATATCGTTCATTCTATGGGATACCCGCAACAGAGCCGGCGCCGGAGATGGATCACAAGTGAAGCAGGACTATGTCTGCAGAACGATGTGAAGGACGTTTGCAAGCTGTCCCCAGACGTGCTAGACCAGTTTTATTTTCCGCGCGTCCGTTGTAATCTCCAGGACAAGACACTGTCATTGTATCACGGAGAATCAGTCCGAACGTCGATGCTCAGCTATACCCTTCCCCTCTCATTATCTTGTTTATCGGTTGTTGTCCTTTTCTTGCTTCAATACTACAGCTGATAGTATGTGTTGATGCGCCTGATGACTACACACATATGAAGAGAAATCATCTGTGTGCTTCCAACCACTGATTATGGGTCTTAGATCTAATGTGTTGAAACTCCGAAAGAGTTTATGAATATAAATATATGTTTTTCTGCCCCTCGAGGCCAAAGAAATAGAAGGAATTACATGGCGCAAGAACACCGCTCAATTCACATAACCTAGATGCTGAGAGAGACGAGTAGAAGTGAGCGGTTCATGAAGCTGACTCTTGATTGTGAGCCAATGAAATCAGCGTAGAGGTCAAATCCGTGATTGCATGAACATGTACTGATGAGGAACGAACTTATGAGTCCATGATTTCACATGCCAGTTCCCGAATTCAATCCAAGCGGGTGTCTAACGTCTTTGCGCTCGGTTTTTGCACTCAACAGACTGCATACGTGCTATTTGAGGGTACCAGCAAGTACGCCGTAAAAGATAGGCCACACCTCGCTAACACGCCTTTATCAAACACAGCACATGGCCAGACCTGGGATTGGGTAAACAACAGCATTCCTGCAGCGAACAATATGACTGGCTTCCACTACGTACCGAGCAATGCGGTGCTCATCTACTGTGCCGCAACTATTGGCAGGTACTTTTCTCACGTGCAGCCCGCTTGATTTCAACAAATAAAGCGAGGAAGCAGTACCAACTTTTACCGATGAAATTATCAAGTCCCAATTTACATCTATGCCCTGCAAAATAAGACTCACGTCTTGATACCGCCCTCAACGACTGCATATTGAACCCTTACTGCACTTCACTGCACCGACTGGCCAAACCTTGAGCATTTGAACCCACACCATCATGACCGACAGCGCACCTCCTCTGTATTCAGACACACCATTGTCGTTGATACCCACGCCCAAATTCCAGTCTGGCAAGGTTTGTGTTCGCATTTGACTCCACTCGTCACAAAGGGCAAGTGTTCGAGTATTGTTGGTCGTTAGTTGACGGGGCTTCTCGCAGGACGACCCGTTCACTATCGAGGCTTCGCACATGGCGCTCAGTCATAACGCGTTTATTCGCGGCTTCAACAGTATCTACCAGCAAGCTCCGAGAGTGCGAGGCGCGAGAGACAAGTCCGATTTCGTCGGATACTGCCTTGCCTGGATCGAGTGCGTCAAGACGCACCACCAATATGAGGAATCGGACCTGTTCCCGAATATCAACAAGGCGGCCGGTCGCACTGATCTCATGGCAGGCGCAGTCCACGAGCACGAGGCGTTCTACGGCGGCCTGGACCAGATGGCGAGTTTCCTCGCAGACAACGGCTCAGAATTCAATCCGACTGAGCTGCTGTCAATCATGGACTCGTTCAAAGAGCCGCTCCGGAGCCATCTCGCAGCTGAGCCATCAGCTATCGTAGATCTAGCAAAATATAGCACCCCAGAACGACCGATTGACATTCTAGGTATTGCCGATGCTGCCGGTAAGGACATTTGATTTTTTTATTTTTTATTTTTTTTCATTTCCCTTGCTTCGGGGGATTGTTGCGACAGACGCTAATTCGACTGGGCCTTTCGTCTCTCTTTTTAGGCAAGAAACAAGTCAGCTTAGATTTCATGTTCAACACTTTGCCCGTCTTCTTCTTGAACATGGAGACGGTTGAGTTTGAGAACGGCATGTGGCATGAGGTTTTCCCGCCATTCAAGGGAGTGGTCAGAACCATCATGAATAGGGCTGTGCCCATGTGGCAGTTGGGCCGGTGGCGGTTCGTGAGCTGCTCAGCCGACGGAACAGTGAAGCATTTGGCGGTCTGAGTCGAGCGACAGTGTAGCAAAGCACTGCAGAGACACGGCCCTGTGCGCTATTTAGGATATGGGCAATAAATGCGAATCTCGTGGTCAATTCGAGGTTCATTTCGGCTCCCACAGCAAGTAGCGTCGGAATCGTTCCGAGCCATCTCGAACGTCAAAAAGGCCATGTTTGGTTTAATAATAGTTTAAGCATAATTCGCGGGATCGCAAACAGAAGGTGGCAGTGGACAAGGATGCGATTCTCGTATCCCCTAGCGGTGTTCAGGGCAGTTCAGGGCCCTCCCCACTTGCGCAGCGACCCAAGTTCGGTAGCCGTGCAAATAGCAGCACGCGCTGTCAGGTTATACGAGACATCGTCGTATTAGAGGCATCTGCCAAGGCTCGTTTCAATATACACTAGTGAAGCGATTCGCATGGACCAATGCGAATAATTGAATTAGAATTGTATATCAAGGGACTGTCTCTCGCCTTAGATTGTGTGAATGGCATCTTTTCGCCGTAAGAGTCCTTCGCTTTCTGGCATTCGTCCTAGCCAAGATGCATTTGCGTACGACTGCCGTGTTGTGCGCCCTGGCGGGTGAGGCTTTGAGCACATACACCTGGCCATCCAAATACGACGATATGGAAGACATTCTGGCCATGCACTCTGGATATAGGAGATTCGGATTCTCAGACTGTTCGTTGGCTCTTTTGTCTCTCCATGTGGTTATTTCATCGCACAGTTCTTTCTAACACTCATGAAATCTTGAAGTGGTAGTACCGTGCAGCTTCGGATCGAATTTGCCTGGTATACAAAACGCGGCAGAATGGATGCGCTCAGTCTTCCACGACATGGCAACGTACGATGCATCCACGGGCACTGGTGGGCTGGACGCCTCACTTCAATTCGAGCTCGATAGAGCAGAGAATAAGGGATCAGCATTCAACAACACATTCTCCGCCATGAACGATTTCGTCACACCCAGGACTTCCGTGTCTGATCTTCTCGCTCTTAGCCTCGTGGCCGCATTGGCGGCGTGCGATGGGCCAAAGATTCCTCTTCGCGCAGGCCGTATTGATGCCATAGAAGCTGGGCCGGCCGGTGTGCCGGAGCCGACCGATGATCTCGAATCTACCCGCGAGAAGTTTCGCAAGGGTGGTTTCAATGATGGTTCGTTCATTCACCCAATTCAAGTAGGATTAACAAATATTGTAGAAAGATACTAACTCTGAAACCACAGAAGACATGATCACCATGGTCGCTTGCGGCCACAGTCTCGGCAACATTCACAGCGTCGATTTCCCGGAAATCGTCCCCGGCGAAGCAGCGGATCTCAACGTCGGCCATTTCGATTCGACTTCTTCGGAATTCGACAACAAGGTTATTACAGAATATCTCGAGAACGACACAGCGAACCTGCTCGTCGTGGGTGCTAATGACACCTTCAACTCGGACAAACGCGTCTTCAGCGCCGATGGAAACGTCACCATGTCCTCACTCGCCGATCCTACCAGCTTCCAGGAGAAATGCGCCAACGTCTTCGAGCGCATGATCAATACTGTCCCATCCACAGTCACCCTCAGTGACCCAATTGAGATCCTGGACGTCAAGCCCTACGTCAATCCGTTGCGTCTGCAAGAGGATGGTACAATCCTGTTTGAAGGCTCAATCCGGGTTCGCAACAATGCAGACAGGCAGCTTGACGGCGACGATCTCGAGGTGCTTCTGAACTACCGGGACCGCTCTGGCGCCAACGTCACCGAGCCCATCACCGCCGTCCGGGCTCGGCTTAGGGGCGGACAGTCTTACGGGTTCTGGAATAATGTGTTCACGTGGTTCGAGTTCTCTACTACCCTCAACGCTACTACGGCCATTAGCAGCTTCGATATTCATCTCACCACTCCTTCGACTGGAGCGTCACTTCTACTAGACAATGAAGGTACCGGAGGTTACGCCGTGACGTCGGATTTGTTGTATCAGCAGACTGCATCCTGCCTGACTTTCAATGATACGGCAGCCGCACTATCGGTGACAGCGGCATTGCGCAAGGAGCTGGTCGATACGAATAGTCCACCTCTTCTGCAGCTTTCGCATCGTGTTACTCAATCTGGAGTGATGCTGCCAAAGCTGGAGCTCGAGACAATTCCGTTTCAGCCGAGCTCCGACAGGGAAACAAGCGTTTACCTATACTTCCAGGCCAATGCAACATTGACTGGGGGCTGGAGTACAACTTTCGACATTGAGACACAACCCGGTGGGAACGGAAAGGGACTTAGAATAGAGCTTCTCAAGACAAATAGTCTTTCGGCGACCTGCGGGCCGTAGGTTGAATGAGTTGTATTTTTGTTTTATACCCACTTCTAGCCTGATGTGCCTTTCAATGTCTTCCAATGAACCAATAGATACGTGTCTTGACAGCATTATTATTGACTTGCACTTGCAAATTCTATGCAGCCGCTAGGAGACCGGTTGACCCCGCCATTTTGGGTAACCGTCAAAAGTACCTAGTGTAGCGACCATACCAAGACTGATTGGCGGCATTTGAGCAAAATGCCTTGGGCCACTAGTACTCTGCGCCTAGTTGAATTGGAACGTTGCTTTCCACTGGAGCTCGAATCAACATTGTTTCAATAGCAAACGTGCCAAGCATCACCAGAATATCAAGTCGTCTCACAAATAATGATTTTCCGACGTAAGGTATGTATCTATTCTGAGAGGATAAGTACATAGGTACCAAGTGGTTGTAGATACCTCCTAATCCAGTCATTCAATGTATGTAGACAACATTGAATTACGCTTTTTGATTAACAAGGTTTCACCCACTTGCGCTTTGTTTAATCAGCCCTATCTTTTTGACCCGGTATTTTCGAGGATCAACGACCGGTGTGTTATATTTGAGACACCTTATGATGAGTACCACACATCTCGATCAGGTCCTTTCCGATGTGTTATTGAATTCAGGGCATTTGCAAATCTATCCTTTTGACACTGAAAATTGGCAATGACGAATTGCTGATTCGGTGAAATCGATGCATCCAAGATCTTAAGTGAGAATCAAGCACCTCTAAAGAGAAGCGGCCCAGGCCACTTTTCCAGTGACAAACACTATTTGAGCCACTTCACGACGCACTTCGTGTCTATTGTTAACTCTCACTCCGTCTCCATGCTCTCTGCACCATCCTTTACTGTCACGGTCACTGGCTTGCAACTTCGTTCCGTGTTACCTTCTAGCCTCATCACGGCCGATCACCCGACGTAGGGAACGATGCAGCCGTATCTGTACCATGGCTTCATGTGATCAGGCCTGCAGGGAGATAGCGCACGGCTGATGCCGCTTCTCACGGGCGTCAATACGAAAATTTGAGACCTTGCCAGCGCATACACAGAAGCCTTGCATTTCTCAGTTTCACCAAAGCACATGGCGTATGCCAGACCTCTCAACTTTTAACGGCTATCTTTCCCATGGCACGTAACAGGCAATGATGTCCCCGAAGTTTGGGAGGAACATTAGTGATCTGACCTTCCCCGCTTCTGAGGCGAATCTCAGATGTGCACTCTGCACACAACCACCATGACATTTTTTGGTTTGTTGGACAAGATGCGGCATGTGTGCTTGGCGGCAGTGCTTTTCGAACGCCATTGAACTCCAGCGTGCCGCGTTGTCCACAGGAGGGCGCGGATCCTTTGAAATCTTGCCCGTCAGATTTGACCATGACCCGGCTGAACTGCGAGCCGTGCAGATTGGGGGCTGCAAACGAGGTGCGCAATTTGACGGTTAGAACCCCGTCTTCCCTCTTCGGATTCTCTAAACTTTTTCAACGCAATCCCTCAGACTCCAACCACGTACACTTTACAGACACGACATCCGCCACGTGTCCACCTTTCTGGCATACCCTCCCAGAAGCAGAGCGTTATGCCAAGGATTTCCGCTGATGCGCAGCGTATGAATTAAATCCCCAGAAACTAGGCTCACCTTTCTCATCACCCCAGCCTCATCGCGTCACACAATATGTCGGGTATCGAAGTTCTGGGCGTAATTAGCTCCATCATCGGCATCATCGACACTGCCATTCAAGTATATGATGCGATCAAGGACCTCCATGGACTGCCCGAAGCATTTGTGGAAGTGAACAATCGGCTTCCACTTGTCCAAGGAACCCTTGAAGACGTGAAGGGCCTGGCGAAGAATGCGAATCCCAGCGATGCCAAAGCGCTGAGTAAACTCATGAAGAGCTGCGAGAAAAAAGCCACGGAGCTAAAAAAGATCTTCATAAAGATTGCCGGGGAGTCAACCGATGGCAAATTCGTCATCTCCGTGTACCAGTCACTCGTCCTCAAGCTAGGCAAGAAGTCTCGGGTTGAGAGTCTGATGGATGACATCTTGAAGGACTTAGGAGTCTTGGTTGCACACAACTTGTTTCGGACCGTCGCTCAGAAGAGGATCGAGGAGGTGGAGAAGGCCAGACAGGAGCTGGCGACAGTGCCTTCGTCACTGCCCGACTCCGACTTCGATGAGAAGCCCAGTACTGCCAACCAGTATGGAGACGGGAATCGCCAATACAACGCCTTCGGTGGCACAATGAAAAACGTTGATGGCCACTATTTCGAGGCGGGAGGGAACCAGAATTTTGGTACGGTCCCATCTAAAGAGCGTACAAAGCGGAAGGAGGCACAACAGACCGAGAAGTCGTCTGAGTCTTCCGATGATAATTAGGATCCAGGTGGACCTACATGGATATGGGTCAGAGATAGCTAATGTTAGATTTAGTCCTCAATCAATCCAAGACCGCTGCCATAGATCTTCCCGTCGTTCACGAAGCGTGCTACACCAGTGCCAGCGTCGACCAAATCCAGCAATGCGAAACTGGCACTCGAATTGGAATCCAGGAAGCGATCACTCAGTGGGCAAACGAAGACTCCGCCGAACCTCTGTTCTGGCTTCTGGGCCCAGCAGGGACCGGCAAATCTACCATCGCACGCACTGTTGCAGACTCTTTCGCCAAAAAGAAGCAACTAGTCGCTAGCTACTTCTTCAGAAGAGGAGAGCAGGGCCGCAATGACACCACTTGTTTGTTTCCTACCCTTGTCATGCAACTGGTCGACAAGATTCCTTCCATCGAAGGTTATCTTCGGGAACCTCTCCGTCATCTAGATCGGAATGCAGTAAAGGGGATGGCTTTAGAACATCAGTTCGACAAGCTCTTCAGTGAACCCCTGAAAAAATATACATCTGCCGGTGACAGAGCCAGGTCGACTCACGTAATCATCATCGATGCTTTGGACGAGTGTGAGAGTTCCGATTACCAACTTGAAACAGTTCTAAATCTACTTGACAAACTTGCCACCATTTCCGCCACAATCAACTTTCGCATACTGCTTACGAGCAGATCGACTGCTAGGTTTAATCAAGCTTTTAAGCCACTCAAGGCCAAGGAGAGAGTTCACTGCCTAGACATTCAACAACAGTTCTCTGATGAGACTCGGGGCGACATCAAAACGTTCTTGACGGCGAAGTTTACATATATAAAAGACAGGGCTTCAATTGAAGACCCCTGGCCGGCCCCTGGTGAATTGAATCGCCTAGTGCAGTTGGCTACGAATCCCGAGCCCCTCTTCATCTATGCTGCAACCCTCTGCCGCTTTGTCTACGATGATCAGAGCCAGAAGTACCCAAAAGACCAGTTAGAAGACTGGCTTAAACAGTGTGACAACAACGAATCTCAACTTGACCAAATGTACAAGCCGGTTCTCGATCAGGCATTCCTTGGAAAATCCGAACCACAGCATGCCCAGCTATTACAATATCTGGGTGCTCTCGTGTTGCTCAGAAGTCCACTTTCCGCTAAATCTCTTGCCCTTCTTTTGGGAATGCAGCTTGACCGCACCAGGTGGTGGCTTCAACCTTTACATGCAGTATTGGATATCCCTACCGAGCCTGACAACGAAGGCCCTGTACGGCTCCTCCACAAGTCATTCAGCGACTTTCTTCTTAGCCGAGAAGACTCTGGACCTAGCGACTATCGAGTGGACATCACAGAAACGCATGCTATGCTAGCGGCTCAATGCATTAGACGCATGACAGAAAGGCTCAAACAGGACATCTGCAATCTTCAAAAGCTAGACATACGCAGGGATGAGATCGACAAACAGACGACAGAAATTTGCATTCCAGCTGACCTTCAGTATGCCTGCCTCCACTGGGTTCACCACTTGGAAGAAAGTGGAAGGCCACTAGAAAATGACGTTCGCAAGTTCCTCCACACGCACCTTCTTCATTGGTTAGAAGTTTTGGCGATTCTGAAGATGGTTACTAGTGGTGTCGCTGCAATCAGGCAGCTTCTCAAGATGTGTCAGGTCAGTGAAGGTGATCTCGTTTTCCACTTGAGCTAACTCCTCTTAATCCAGCACTTCAAGGCACTGGTAGATTTGACCGATTTCATAAAAGATGCCATCAACGTGATGACCAGTTCTGGATCTATAATTGAGCAAACGCCACTTCAGGTCTACGGGGCGCTCATTGTATTCTCGCCGGTTGCAAGCAAAGTACGGCAGAAATACTGGAAGCAACGCCTTGGCAATCTTCCTCATATTGACGGCGTGAAATCCGATTGGGATGCGCATCGGCTAACATCTGCGGGCCATACGTCCGGTGTTTACGCGGTGGCTTTCTCGCCGGATGGTAAGGTAGTGGCGTCGGGATCCACGGATGGTACGGTGCGGCTCTGGGACGCGATAACGGGCACACATTTGCAAACACTCAAGGGCCACGAGTATGGTGTTAAGGCGGTGGCTTTCTCGCCGGATGGTAAAATAGTGGCGTCGGAATCCATGGATGATACGGTGCGGCTCTGGGACGCGATAACGGGCAAACATTTGCAAACACTCAAGGGCCACGAGTGTGGTGTTAACGTGGTGGCTTTCTCGCCGGATGGTAAAATAGTGGCGTCGGAATCCATGGATGATACGGTGCGGCTCTGGGACGCGATAACGGGCAAACATTTGCAAACACTCAAGGGCCACGAGTGTGGTGTTAACGTGGTGGCTTTCTCGCCGGATGGTAAAATAGTGGCGTCGGGATCCATGGATGGTACGGTGAAGCTTTGGAATGCGGTTACGGGCACACCTTTGCAAACGCTCAAGGGCCACACGCAAATGGTTATTGCAGTGGCTTTCTCGCCGGATGGTAAAATAGTGGCGTCGGGATCCATGGATGATCATACGGTGAAGCTTTGGAATGCGGTTACGGGCACACCTTTGCAAACGCTCAAGGGCCACACGCGAATGGTTAATGCAGTGGCTTTCTCGCGGGACGGCCATTCTATCGCGTCAGCATCGGATGATAAGACGGTCCGGCTCTGGAACGCGGCTACAGGTGAGCTCCGACAAACATTCGAAGGCCATGAAGATGAGGTCTACGCGGTAGCTTTCTCGCCGGACGGCCATATGATAGTGTCGGGATCGAACGACATGAAGGTACTATATTGGGATATAGCTACAAGCTTGCCCCGGCAAATGGTTCAAGGCCATGAAGACCGTGTTACGGCGGTAGCCTTCTCGCCGGACGGCAAGGTGTTAGTATCGGCGTCGGTAGATGAAACGATGCGGCTCTGGGACGTGGATACAGGTGCGCTCCGGCAGATATTCAAAGGCCATACAGATGTTGTCTACGCGGTAGCTGTTTCGCCAAACGGTAAAATAATGGCGTCGGGATCGTGGGATAGAACGGTGCGGCTCTGGGACGTGGATACAGGTGCGCTCCGGCAGATATTCGAAGACCATACAGATGTTGTCTACGCGGTAGCTTTTTCGCCAAACGGTAAAATAATGGCGTCGGGATCGTGGGATAGAACGGTGCGGCTCTGGGACGTGAAAACAGGCGAGCTTTTGAAAACGCTTGAAGCTAAAGACAGAACGCTTTGGAGCAAGGCGGTAGTCTTCTCGTCAAACTGCGAAGTAATGGAGTTGGCGCCGAACGGCGAGATATTGCAGCTGTGGGACGTGACCACGGGCACGCCTCAGCAGACGCTCAACATGGGCCCAAACCGCAATATCCCATTCAACCCATCTGCTGGCACGCAAATTTCCTCAGATTTCGAGACTATAGGTCTGGTTGCAGATTCACAGGTACGCGAATCGCGTTCCTTCGAAGAGACAATGTTGTCGCCAGCAACCTGTGGACTTGGTCTTAACCCTGATCGGACTTGGATCATGGAAGGGGAAGAGAAGATCATCTGTTTTCCCAACGAGTACACACCAGTAGCGTCGGTCATAAGAGGCCCGGTCATGGTTATTGGTTGTTCGTCAGGGCGTCTCGTCCGTATTGACTACAGGGACGTGGCCTCGACAGGGCTGTGGAATTAGACTACTAAGTATTCATGTATGATCTAATTTCTTTCTATTTTCCTTTTGTTTTATTTTTGTCTTGACCTAGCGCGACACACAACAAGGCTGAGAGGTCGTCTCTTTTTATTTATCATGCCTAGACTTTTAGCTATATTCTTATTTTCTCCCACGGAATCCAATTTTTCATCTCTGATGCTAACCTTCGCGCCTATCGTCAATTTCAAAGTCTGCCGCAAGCAATCCGTGAAGCACATCACACCAAGAGAAAAGTGGTCCAAACTTGCTTCATTGTAATTTGAAACTTGAAAACATCCAATGGATCAAAGATGATGACGTGACACACAATCCCATTGGGACACTCATAGGCAGAGACTAGAGTCTCGCAAAGCAGCACTCATGCGTGACTGAGGTGCGAAATAAGAAAGCAAGGATTACATTACGTAACAATAAGATATGAACTGCCTGAAGTGACTGCTCTAATAGCAAGAATCGACTAACGATAGCAAATCAGGTTGGAATGAAAGGGTTCCGTCTTTATGACATGTGGGGTTTCGGCTGCATTATATGACCTCAGACCCATCGCCGTGTGGGAACAACTGCACGTGGTGCCTTGCTCGGGGTAGTGAGAATGCAACTCCTTGTGGTCAATAAGCCAGTGCAGCTGGGGCCAGTAATGGACACTTCTCAAGGCAAAAGCCTGGCAAGAACCATTAACAATAAGTCTTTAAGTTCTGTCCCAATTTCGGAAGCACTTGTCGCTCTATCGAATTCCAAGGTTTCTCCTGTCATAGCGCACAAAGACGAAATTCAGATTGACAACTCGAAGCTTGTGCCGACAATGGGAGAATCTTTTGGGCAGGAACGTGCCCGGAGACTCATGATGACAAATTCACGTGACAATGAAATTGAAGATTATTGGGACACAGGCTCGCCCAAAACACGTGAACACGTGAGAGTCCAGATGTCTTGGTGTCCTTGGAGAAGTTCGGAAATTCCCTTGTGTTTGAAGCAATTTTATGGTCGAAACGGACCAACTCAGTACTTCTCAATCATCAACCCAGGCTTTCAGATCGCTTCTGAACGACAGCTGGTCAAGATCCCACAATCATTGAAATTTGTAAGAAATAGCACCCCCAAACTTTATTGCGACTTTAAAAATATGTTTTATACTTACTGATCACTTTCCGCTCGAGGTACAAGATGTAAGTACCAGCAACACCCTTTGGCAGTGTATCATGCTATAGATCTTCAATTACATAGTATGTAGGTTAGAGCAGAATCGCCTCAAGTTCGTGATCTTGAGCTGATCTCGCATGACTCTTGTATCTTACGGAGTGAGCTGCTCAGTCTGGATTTTCATACCTGGCGTTGAACTTGACCTCTGTTTTAGCACGTAAGACTCTTATTTCTGTCTGGCATCACCCAGGATCCAATGAACTTGGCGCTAACCTGTTTGACCCATTCTCATCAGCAGACTGTAAGTGAATGTGCTGAATTTAGCAACTTGATATCACCGTAATCTGATTAACATGAACACAGAGAACATTTCAAGAGAGGCCTTTTGCTCAACAAGTACTCATATCCTTCTTACTCTCCAGCTTGAAGGTGACTTGGGCAGCGTAGCCGACAACAAGCTCGCAGGAGCCGTGATTCCCTCGATCACGGCCAGACCAGATCCAGTGGTGTAAATTCCAGTGACCTCAAAATTGTGTACGCGGTGCCGATCTCTGCGCGAGCATATATTGAAACGTGGGCAATTCGAGTCGTACGAGTGGGAAACACTCAAAGGGGATTCCAAGGCGTGAAGTTGTGACCTATGCAACATGCTCTATGCAGCTTGGAAGTCTGAGCTTCGGAACGATTGAGATCAGAGCTGAGAGAGACGAATCATCCGTCAAGATCAACGGTAAAGAACAGTGCTGTCTATCTCTCGAAATCCTGGTGAACAAAGGATTTATTACTCCTTTGAAGTCGCAAGTTTTACTTTATCCTTACACAAGTTACACATCAAGATTTAGACAAGGAGATCGATTAAATTGTTCATCTCAACGATTCAGGTTTGAGCATTGATTTGAGTGTTGTACACATCAAAACATATTTTGAGATCCTTAGAATATGGCTCATCCATTGCGACATAGACCATTGCGACGAAAACAATGGAAGCAAATGTGGCTAGACCTATCTGAACCCGGATCGTGGATCGCTTGCAATCTCAACTGCGCCACGTCACTTAACAACCCAAGTGATTCCTGTGGGAAAAACGGGGGATTCGACCGTTCGTCTCCTTGAGACTGGCCTTGATGAGAAGGGCGAGTGGATTACTCTATCGCATCAATAGGAAACTGGTGAAAAGTTGCGCGCCACGACGGAAAACCTTGAGAGCCATGTCAAAGGTATGAGCTTTGATTCACTTCCGGCAACGTTTCATGACGCTGTCAAGGTGACTCGGGCTCTTGGCTGTCCATACCTGTGGATTGACTCCATATGTATTGTGCAGGAGGGAACTCTGGCCGACTTTGCAACTGAGAAAACGAACATGGAGAAAGTCTACAGCGGTGCATATTGTGTTCTAGCGTCAAGTCACAATCCTGGCCATTATGCTGGGTTTTTGCAAGATCGAGAGCAAAGAGCGACTTTGTCGTTGCAGAATCCAGGGCAGTCAGCACCATTCTACATCACTACCCCTATTGACAACTACAACGACCATGTTCTGGAGGGCTCATTGAACAAGAGAGGTTGGGTTTTGCAAGAACACGCGTTAGCGCGACGCACGATATATTTCACAGACTACCAAACGTATTTTGAATGTGGAGACCGTGTGCGGTGCGAAACAATGACAAAGATGACAAAGTGAGTATACGAAATTTATTGTAAAAGCTGCATGCTAATAGCATTATCTACTAGCGAGCTTGCAAACTTCTTGGGAGATCCTGACTTCTCTCAAATCATGCGAAACGCCGACCGTGGGGAAAAAATACTTCGCTACCAGAATCTGTACCGGAGCTACTCTCTGCTAGGTCTCACAAAGGTCACAGATAGGCCACTAGCTATCGGCAGCTTGCAACATCGAATCCAAGAATCTCTGGATGCAGATGGCGGATTCGGTATTTTTGACGAAGGTAGTCGAGCTGGCAACAAAGCAGCTGGACTTCTCAGAAGGAGCTTACTCTGGCGTCGTCATGGAAATACGCCTACGATGTCAAGAATCGCATTTCAGGCTGACCAGGTTGTTCCCTCATGGTCTTGGATGGCACATGATGGTGGTATTGACTATATCAGTCCAAAATTCGGAGGAATGGTGTGGAAGCCGTTGAGGTCGCCATGGTCGTCGAATTTGAAAGGCGGTGACAATAGCTTCCCTTCGGATGTCGTCAATGACGATATTGCTCTGATTGGTGAAGCTAGCGATTACGATGCAGGAAAAGCTGGAGAAGGAAAGGGGAAATCATTTTCGATATTCCTCCTGGTGAGGGATCGCAACCATTGCCTACCAAATGTGTGGTTCTTGGCATCGAAAGTGGATTTCCGGAGCCGAAACTAGAGCACAGGACGCATTATGTCTTGGCGATCAGGGCAGCAAAGAGCTCAGGCTTAACTGGCATGCCGGTTTATGAGCGAGTTGGTGCCGGATGGCTGCCTGGCAGGTGTATTCTTGGTGATTGTGGCAGGGTTGTGATTCATTAGTATGCCGGGAGCCCAATTTCCTACAGGAGAGTCTTGCCTATTCAACATAGTGTCAAGTCCAGTTTGTCATTTTCATAGAAGTCGTCAGTTCTCAGTCAAACTTGGTTCAACTTGAGATGCTTTCGGTAGGAATGTTGCGTTGCATAGCTCAATGTCAAAATACACAACCAAGTGGAACCATCCTAGCAGGCCCACTTCTTGTCGGTTGAATGACTGCTGAACATCTGTCGCGGCAGACGAAAAGCATGTGGCTTGCAGGAGAAAGGCACAAGCCAGCTTTATTGGAGCATGATAGCCTCTCGTGAAGCTCGTAGGAACTTCTCTTGAAGCAGAAAGCCACGACATTGCTCGAATCCAGCCACGTGCCCTCCGCAGATGTGACCATCCCGAACGTAAATTTCGTTCCGATAACATCTCTTTAGGCCATGCGCACGTGGAGCGGGAGAGAAAGTCACAGCGCGATGCGACGAGCTCCAAATTTTCGTCGATCATTGTAAAGTTCAGGCTGTTTTGTTGGCGCTGGCGCTGGCACACGCTGAGGCTCTTCGCCGAAAGAAATTATTCGTGGCGCATTATTAAGTCGGACTTAAGCTAAAGGTGGGTATAACATATCCCTACAGATTGTGATATTAGTAAATCATGGATGTTGTACCTTTAAGCAGACCATGCCCTGAATCTGGCTCTGAGAGTCGGAGAGATACAAAGCAAACCTTCTCGTAATGTACAAGTGAGGGAAAAGAAACAATATGCTGCCTAGGAGCTTACTGGGATGACGACTTGACTCGAGTGTGTAGACTCTCTGGTACCGAGGAGTGCCGCGTGGCAATGCAGAAAAGAGAAGCCTGAGCAGAGTGTCGTGACCAATCGTTCCTGATTGCGTGATAGTTGAAGAAATGTGCCAAATTATGCAGCAACAAGGAGACGAGGCGATCGACCACGAAAGTACTGCCGATCGAGGACAATAATTGAGGTATGGATCAATCCATCGAAGTTCTAGAGGCAATGACTGTATGGTAATGCCTTGAGCCAAACGGCCTATTGTTCCCTCTTTGATGCCCGAGATACAAGCGCTCCGACTGCGGGAATGTCACGATATGTTCGAGCCTGTGTGGTAGCAGAGTCAAACCGGCTTTGCGGAGCCCGCAGTCTCCACATTTGCCCTCCGTTTGTGGTCCGATGGTCCCGGGAACTATATTTGAGAAAACGCCACCCACGTTGGCAAGAAATGTCGTGATCATGGGAGAGATAGAATAAACAGTCGTCTAATAGCCTGGATGCGTAGGTTTATTTCACTGAGTTGGCGTCAGGCAGAGTCAAGTACGTCTGTTCGCATGCACTTGTTGGCAAGACTCCAGATTCCAACGGGCATTATGTACAATCACGCCATCGCGCCATGAGTCTCGAACCCAGGGTCCAAGACCACAATAATAACCTACTATATAAGGGGCGGGCGGTCGGCGTGATTGGATGGTGTGCTTGACACTAGTGATGGTGGCTTTTTCTCCAGAATCGAGATTCGACGGGTGTCAAATCGTGACAACCCATACGTATATTCCGTACCCCATAGAAAGATCCAACTACCGACATGTTCTCCATAGGAACGAACGATGAAGCCAATGTGGATGTGTCGCAAGCAAGCCAAGCACTTCTCCAGATTGATAATTTGACCCTTATCATGAATTAGAGCGCCAATCTGATACGCATCTGATACCTGTTTGTCCATGTAATGCTCCCAGTGAACAAGTATCACTACCGTGACCGAGCGGCAGAACCGAGTATACCACCATTTTACTTTGTACAAACCATTCACCTTTCCGCTATATGACGGCAACGGCAGTCGGAGGCAGAGACATATGCCATGAGGCTCAAGAAAACAGCCGTCCGAGTCCCATATTGAGGACAAGCAAACATGCTCCGAGAGTTTTGTCATACGCTACTTAATAGGAAGTTGGAATCAAAGGTTGGTCAATCACGAGCGAAATTTGGTAAATCTCATCAGCTTGGGGAATGCTGAGTGGAGGCGCGCGGGCTCGTCTCGCTCGTCAAAGCAAGTCAGGGCCTGGCTCGGCGCTGGGGTTTACTGGGCTGTTGGGGGGGCCCCTGCTGCAAAGACGAAATCGTAGGCGCAATCACGCAATCGCGGTGGTTTGACAGAGAAAATTGCAATGGCTCGGGCTGCCGGTGCGGCTGAGAATGAGTAGCCGCGCGATACCCGCATGATCTGACGGCTATCGGTGGGGCCGCGCACGACATTGCAGCTCTGTCGCCTGTCTTTTTTTATCCTCGTCCAAATTCAGGTACGAAGCTGCAAAGACGAGACGACATACAGCTTGCACGAGACTTCAAAAAGATGATGCGCAAAACATGATGTGAATCTTTAAAGTGGAATCATGAGTCGGGGCCACTATGTTAAAGGCAGAATGTAGACTATGGAACTTGTAAGTGGACGCTGTATGTGCTGTCAAGCCTTAAAATATACCACAGTAGCTCGTTCGTAGTGCATTTGTTTCAACCGCACAAAGTAGAAGAAGTGCTTAACGTCTGGCTGGCGGGTGGATTGAAGCGGTGAAAGTGCCTGCTACGGTTGCGTGCTTGCTCCGAAAAGCCCCATACGTAAGGGCTGGCAGGGCTCGCTGGAAATGGCAGCAATATCTGGGGTACAGGACAGACGACCAGGGCAACGACACCCATTTGACCCCTTCTGTCCAGTGCAGTTACCTCAGGTCAGGTTCTGTCGTGCTGTGTACCGGCAGACCGGTAGGCGCAGAGCTGACCGACATCCGCCGCCAGTGGCCGCGGCCGAGCGCAGGGGTTCTCCATTGGCTGTGACGAGCTCCAGCTGAGGGATAACGCAATCGGCGCCGTCTCTGGCGTTGGCAGGGGGGTTCCCGCCGCAGAGGGCCCATGGCATGACTGATGGGATGCCGCTTTCGCCATCAGACGACGAGTTTTGCTGCTCAGCGTTGGCCGTTCCGTTCGATGGTGCAAGCGAAGAAAGAGAAAACGAAAAGACGACGAGACAGAATTCAACATTCATTCAATCCACTCCCAAAGGAGAAGCTGGTAGAAATATCATCCCTCTTCTTCTACTCGGGTTGCATTCCTCTTGGTCAGCCGTGATTTCAAGCAGCAGGGAAAAACTTGCACCACTATTACATATCATTAACGAGGTTGCTGCGTTTCTTATTGAACATCTTTTTCTCTGGACCTATCTGCTCCAGTCTGCCGTCATTTCCAAGGTTATCTGGGCTATCAGCTTACGCCAAAGAACCGTCAATCTCCGCCCGCCTTTATTAGCCAACAAACCTGCACTTATTACTTACCTTACCTAACCTTCAAGGTTTCTGCTCTTGCGACTTGCAGAACAAAGTCAAAGTACATCGGGTACGAAAAGCCAGCCAGCCAGCGCATCAACAAGGCAATCAACCCTGCTGGACCACTCGCTTGGCGGTTTTGCTTGCTTGCTTGCTTCTCCTCAAGTGTCGGTCAGCCTGCAAGGTCAGACTGCAAGGTCAATCATTTCTTGCGACATTTGACCTCCAAATTGAGACAGACACCAACCAACTGTCCGTCTGTCCGGCCTCTCTCACCATCACCCACCGGACAGAAATTTAGCAACTCGACAGAAAAGAGCGACACTCTGCAAAGTCCTCGAACCTTTTGGCGCATCTCTCGAGTTCTTTCTTTCAGCACATTGCGCAACCTGCACTGCGATATTGCGTATTTCGGTTGAGCGTTTCGGCGGCCAAAAGCATCTTTTGCTCGTGTTGATTCGACCTTGCCGATCCTTCCAAACCTTGGGGCCGCTTTTTCGCTTTGTTGGCGTTCTTGTCCTGCGGTACATCAGTCGCCCGTATCCTTGTCTGCATATCACAAGTACCGCGGACCACGATCCTCCTGTTTGAACTCACAGATCAATCAGTCAATTTATTGAGCACGCCATAGCAGCTTGTCTGACCTCAACTTTTTCCACGCAGCGCTCCCTGGCCAGTGCCATGACCGCAGCGCCTGTAACACACGCCTAGTGTCTTGTCTTGTCCACTGCACCCAGTCTGTGGCTTGAGTCTATCATTTCGCCATTTCTTACCTCTGCTACGACATGGCATATCTCACCAACTCACCCGGCCACCGGCCCCTAACCCACCAAGACGACGGTGCTGCATCAAGGCCCAGTGCGCCTCTTACTGCCCTGAAGAATCACCGTCGCAACTCTTCACTCACGCTCACCCACCACCACAACCTCCCTTCGCCAAGCTCAACTGCCTCCTTTCCCCTCCACGATTCAGACGACAGCAGCCCACCCACGAGGGATAACTGCGATAGAAGGCGGCCTGATGAGGACGACTGCTCACGCCTGCCCAACATGTCACAACAGCTTGTCGGCCAGGCTGTAACACCCTTCCTCAGGGAACACATTCCCGGACTATATGCACCCATTGGCAAGCCCAACTTCCCGGCCAACGTCGACTACTCTGCCAGCTCGTCCGATCCCAACAGCAAGTTTTGCTATCGCCACCGTCCCGACTCGAAATGCCGCCGTGCCGCCGATGAATCCAAGATGGGCGCCATCCAGAGCCAGCTCGAGAGATTACCACAGGCCGATCAGCAAGCCATCACCCACGTCTGGTCTCTCTTCTCTGCTGCCCCTGCGAAGCACCGAGAACTTATGTTGCAGGGCGTCATTACACAATGTTGCTTCCCCCAGCTGTCCATGGTGTCCCGCGAACTCTCGGAATCCCTCAAGATCGACTTTCTCTCCGCCCTGCCGACCGAGATCTCCCTCAAGATCCTTCGCTTCCTCGACTGTGTCTCACTATGCAAGGCCTCCCAGGTCAGTCACCGCTGGCGGGGTCTGGCCGACGATGATCTGGTTTGGCAGCACCTTTGCATGCAACATATCGAACGCAAGTGCACTGCTTGTGGCTGGGCACTGCCCAGGTTGGAGACAAAGAGATTGAAGGACTGGAAGAAGCAGCATCAACAGGCTGTTGCGCGCATTCGGCAAACAGAAGTCATTGAACTCCCAGACACAGATACTACCACCGACACGAGTGTCATGACCCTGGCAACGAGGAAACGTGGCAACTCCACCTTTGATAGCACCGAGGTCTCTGGCTCCAAGCGACAGTGTAGTGAACCAATTCGCAATTCGGTGGAGCGCCAATGCCGACCCTGGAAGGATGTGTACAGGGATCGCTTCAGGATCGGCGTAAACTGGAGGTTTGGCCGATGCTCTATCAAGACCTTCCGTGGCCAACACACCAATGGCATCACTTGTCTTCAGTTCGACGATAATATCCTGGCGACTGGATCATACGACTCCACCATTAAGCTCTGGCAGATGGATACTGGCGAGGTAATCAACACCTTGAGGGGCCACACCATGGGCATCAGAGCGCTTCAGTTCGACGATCGAGTGCTAGTGAGTGGTAGCTTGGACGGAACCGTCAAGATTTGGAACCGACGCACAGGAGTATGCATCAACACCCTTCGACACAATGGCGGCGTTATTACCGTTCACATGGATGGAGACTTACTGGCCTCTGGCTCAATGGACAAGACCATCAAGGTCTTCAACTTCAAGACTCAGCAGATTGTCTGCCTTCGTGGTCACACGGACTGGGTCAACCAAGTCAAGATTGATGTTGCCAGCCGTACCCTTCTGTCTGCTTCGGATGACTGTACTGTCCGCCTGTGGTGTCTCGACACCCAGCGTTGCCTCAAGGTCTACGATGGCCACATTGGGCAAGTCCAACAGGTAATGGCGCTTCCTGATGACTATGAGTTTGAGGAAGAGGGTGTTCGTGAAGCCGACAATGCGTCCGTCACCAGCAACCGCAGCAACTCGCCTGCTCTGAACTCCTCACCTTCTCCACCACCCGATGAGGAAAGATCTGCGTACGGACAAGAGTTTGTCAACGATAGCGATCGTGCTCTGCCTCCCCGATACATGCTCACAGCTTCATTGGATGCGACCCTAAGACTCTGGGACACGGCTTCCGGTCGTTGCCTACGAACGTTCTTTGGCCATGTCGAGGGTATCTGGGGATTGGTTGGAGACTCGTTGCGATATGTGACTGGCGCCAATGACGCGACAGTCAAGGTGTGGGATCCTCGCACCGGAAAGTGTGAGCGCACATTCACCGGACACGAAGGCCCAGTCACCTGTGTCGGCCTCAGTGACTGCAGGATGGCGAGTGGTGGAGAGGATGGAGAAGTGCGGCTTTACCGATTCGACTGCGACCCCTCAGAGGCCGCGGCGTGCGGTACACCGGCCTAGGCCATCAGTATTTGCTTTTTATCATGGCGCATTTTTGAGATTATAGCATGGCGCAAGAGATACCACTTCATTTAGACGGGCTGGTCGAGTTCTCGCATTGGGAAGCGCTTCCCTTGGAACCGACAGCCCACAGCTGCTGTATCATTTTTGTACGAGTGTTCCATTTTGAGGAACCTCTATTTGGGGCGTTGATGGAAGGAATCATCCAAGGAGTCTGGTAACTGAAATTTGTCATGAATCTAGCATAGGGTTGGTTGGCAAAACGGAAGAGAAAACAACCAAAAATATCAATTGACTGATAACTACTCACTTTTTGCTCGACTATCGTTGATTTTGCCTCATACGTGCCATTTGCAACTTCCAAACTGGTCAAAGGTCGAAAGACCGACGACCGATCGCACGTGATCCGGGACGCATTCCCGGTGTTGTCCTTGGGCGAGTTGTGTGGCATACATGCCTTATCTACCGGAACACTTGCCCGTTTGGAAGCGATTCCGGTTCCGCATGCGGCGATCGCCACGGGGAAGAGCTGATAAGGACCGGGGTTGAGCAGAGGACTGGATATTGGCGATATCTTGCCGTAAGGAATATCAAGTTATATATACAGAGTCAGAGTAACACCAAATCTGGGATTGAACTATGTCAGTTCTTGGGCTGCTAGTGATGCGACTGGACAGATGTAGTGAGTTGTGGTGTAGCACGGTCTTCGAACGTTGCATGTGAGTTGGTTTATTCGTCGCTGATAAGGTGGGTGGGATAAAGCGGGCGGCGGTTGAGCGAAGTCTTGTAACAAGAGAGGAAACTTGTGCCAACACAATAATCATTATTGCAAAAAGATATTTACAAGATAATCAACGCTTGTAGATTATTAATTGCTATATGCGACCGAGTACCTAGCTTGGGTGATCATGCAAAGGGCGTGGTGACAAAGTCGGCCTATCGAGTACAGAGATGGACAACGAGTATATGGTCCAGCGTCGCATAATCGAAGGACAGGACACCCTCTGGATCACAACTATTGGTTGCTGAGAGAGAAAGAATATTAATCTGGGAATTCACCGCGAAGGATTCAAATGACTATCCATAATGCGCTAATGATTCCCCATTGATACTGCTCAATGCAATGGTATCATACGCTCAATGATTCAAACTTCCGGCATCGCTAAACTGTACATTAGTGCATCTGACACGGAGTCACACCACATCTATAAGTTTGGAGAAATGCAGATATAGTCATCATCAATCGCAACGTTTTCCGTCACCGCGTCACAAGCATTGACCAGCGCACCCGCATCTTATCTCGTCATTGACATTAAAAGCAATACAAGCACAAGCTGATAACATGTCCACCATCACCATCCGCCCCGTCTCCAAGGAAGATGAGCCCAAGTGGCGCGAGCACTGGGAGGCATACAATCAGTTCTACAAGCGCACGATCCCGGAAGAGGTGACAGCAACAACATTTGCGCGGTTCCTAGACGACTCGGTACCAATGTACTGCGCCGTAGCCGTGTCCTCCTCCTCTTCCTCTTCAGCCTCCTCCGGAACAACAGCTCCCCAGCAGGTCGGCTTCGCCACCTGGTTCCCGCACATGTCCACGTCGAGCGTCGCGCCCAAGGTGTACCTGAACGACCTGTTTGTGGACCCGGGGACGCGGTGCGGCGGCGTGGGCGGCAGGCTCATTGACCACGTCGTCGACCACGCCCGCGGCGTCCTGGGCGCCGACTCGATCTACTGGCTCACCCAGCACTTTAACCACGCGGCGCAGCTGCTCTACGTCAAGAAGGCGACCAAGAGCGACTTTGTGCACTACACCAAGAAGCTGTGATGATGATGAGGGGACAGACTTGAATTGGACTTTCTGTCTTCTTCAGACGGTTGACAGGATCTTGGTTGCCGGGGCTTGAGCAGGTATGCAGATATGGTACGGGCTTTCTGGGGATTGCAGGGCCGTTCTGCGAGGTCGACTGCTGTTGAATGATGGCTTCTTTAATTTTTCTCCTCAGTTGTATCGCGTGCACCACCTAAAAACCTACTTCGTTGCTGGTATGGTCAGATATAGGGTTTGCTTCATGACGTTTTCCGTCTGCATTCATATTTGGATAGCGTCTCTCCGCACCCAATATAACGCCATGCAGGGACGTTGGAATCAATGTATACTTGAAAATGCTAACTTGTGTCCAAATAGTCCAGCCTCTGAGTCACGAGAACGATGGACCTTCCGAGGAGTCAAGAGTATAATGTGTATCAAGTCATCTCTCTTGTTATACCCGGGGACCTAGGCATGACCTCATATCACATGTGAACCTCAATGGAAAGCTGAATAGTAGAACGACTCGGTTCAAGCCCAGCTGACTCAGAATGCAAGGCGCATTCCGTGCTAACTACGTATCGGAATTGAATACTGCACATCACACAAAAGAGCCTCTGGTTCTAATACTGGAATGAAGGAAAGAAAAAGGGGGGGTTCGTTCCGCCCCGGCAATGATTCCATGTACTTTAGAGTAGGAATTCTGGATTAACCTGGGCAATTCATTTGAGGCTGGCCGAGTAATAACAGCAAAGACCCGAAAGTTTCCGGTCTCGTTTCCCCGAAAAGACCCTGGGGTCCCCTGGGCTGGAAATGCACGTGGGGAGCTAGGTGGAGAGGAGGGGAAGTTTTTGGAGAAGGATGCTGCCAGGAACCCTTTTGGCATCACCTTCAGCTTGCGATTTTGGAGGGGCGGACTTGGAATTCGGCGCTAGTCCCCCGCAAAATCACAAGCTCGGCTGCTGGTCGGTAATTTCTCCCAGTCAAGGCAGTGCTGTTTTTTTGCTTGGATGCTTGGAGGCTTGGAGTCTCTGGGGGAAGGGCGAGACACTGAAGAGAGCGGAACGAAACCGGGGGGGTAGCTTCATCCACTAAGAAAGAGCGACCCCACGACGTCACGCCTTCACGTAGCACGGGCCCGGCTGTCACAGGCCGAGGATATAGACGGAAACCAAGTCCAAGCAACAAAAAAAAAGCTCCACGAGAATTTCCAAGATGATGCTACCGACACACACACGGCAGTCGACAATTCCCATTGATGAGCTTGAGAACGGTTCAGATTTCACGAGCATGGCTTTTCTCCCTTTTGTCATAAGATAGTGAGGGTGCAATGGCAAGTTCAAAGTCAATATTCCAAGACATGAGCCAAGCTCTTGTCCTTTTCTCTTTCCCCCCATATTCAAGAGCTCCGGTGCACCGAAACAGCTGCGCGCGTGTCATCCCGGTAGTGCGGGCGTCGACTTGACTTTGACTGACAAGCCACTACCATACTACTGTGTATGGTACATGGAACCACAAGCCTTGACCCACGCGAAGCCGCGGGTGTCAGTACCAAGCTACGTACTTGATTTCTCTTGTCTTTCTGTTCTTCCTTCCCCTTGCTACTAAGGAAATTCGATCCAATGCCTCACTCTGTGACCCCCAGACTGAGTCACCAGACAATGTCTCTTTACCGCCGGCTCGGGCCTGGGCTATGATCGATCGTCCTCCCCCTGCTGCAACTTATATACTCGGAATCTCTAGTCTAGTCATGTTCTCGAGCAAAGTAGGTTATTAGTTTTGAGTTTCCCTCTAAAATATAACATACATATTTCTACCTGTCCTGTCCACAACTACTTTTTATTTCCTCCTTCTTTTCTTTCCGGTCTAGTGTTACTCTCGACTCTTCATAAAACTGGTGGGCTCCCGGAACCAACAACACCACATCCCTCGGCTCTTTCCTATTGCGATCTTGTCTATTGAGTCAAGTTGGAAAGGGCATTGCCATCGTTTGAAATTGTGTAGAAACGACATTCGGGGTTTCTTATTTTCGTTCTTCAACGTTTTCACATATACCCATATCGACCGGTAGACCGAACTGCTTTCGATTCCGAATTATATCATATTTTCGGCTATACGTACGAACCGAAGTCCCGTACGCACACGCACACGATCGCGGGATCTTGAGCTCCGCATAGCGCCCTTCTGTTATATATATCCGCATTGTTTTGGAATATTGCAACATCATATAGAGGCCATTGGGTGCCAACCCGTTTCCAGAGCTACGCCAAGAAATTTGCACAATGGCGACCAAGGTGAACCAGAATGGCAAGAAGCCTACCTCGGCGGCGACAAATTTGATCGGTGAGCATGACACCAACACGCTTTTCGTAAATGAAAATCTTGTGGTCACTAACACCTTATTTCTTCACAGCCGGTGGTGGAGCAGGTATGATGGAAGCGCTTGTATGCCATCCTCTCGGTTCGTATACTTCCAGACCTCTTGGCACGAATTCCGGCCATTCAATGCTGCGCCTTTGCGCGAATACATGAACAAGAAGCTTATCTTTATTTCTCTCTACTTTTCCAGACACGATAAAAGTCCGCATGCAGCTTTCCCGCCGCGCACGGCAACCAGGCGCACCGAAACGAGGCTTCCTCAAGACCGGTGCCGAGATCGTAAAGCGCGAGACACCGTTGGGTCTCTACAAGGGGTTGGGCGCGGTGCTCACGGGCATCGTGCCCAAGATGGCGATCCGATTCACGTCCTTTGAGGCATACAAGCAGATGCTGGCGGATCAAAACGGCGTCGTAACGGGCAAGGCAACATTCTTGGCTGGTTTGGCCGCAGGTGTCACCGAGGCCGTGGCCGTCGTCACCCCAATGGAGGTCATCAAGATTCGTCTGCAGGCGCAGCACCACAGTATGGCCGATCCGCTCGACATACCAAAGTATCGCAACGCTGCCCACGCCCTATACACGGTGGTCAAGGAGGAGGGAGCGGGTGCTCTGTACCGCGGTGTCTCCCTGACCGCTCTGCGCCAGGGCAGCAACCAGGCCGTCAACTTTACCGCTTACACGTACTTCAAGGAAGCTCTGTACCGCTACCAGCCCGAGTTCAACGGCGGCAACCTCCCTGGCTGGCAGACCACCGTCATTGGTTTGGTCAGTGGTGCCATGGGACCTCTCAGCAATGCGCCCATTGATACCATCAAGACGAGACTGCAAAAGACACCAGCAGAGCCCGGTGTGAGCGCCATGCAAAGAATCACCAAGATTGCCGCAGAAATGTTCAAGTAAGTTTTGACCACATGAAATGCTAAATTGTTGAGGGGAGCGTCTTGGATATATATGTATTTGTGTGATCGGTGTGGCTGACAATTTTTCCCCTATAGGCAAGAAGGTTTCCATGCATTCTACAAGGGCATCACGCCCAGAATCATGCGTGTCGCCCCTGGTCAAGCCGTGACATTCACTGTTTATGAGTACCTCAAGGACAAGTTAGAACGAAGCGGCCCGAGCAAGTTTTTCGGCGGCAAATACGAGGAGTAGGAATCCCGGACCCCTACCAAGCCAGGAGGCATTCTGAATTTTCCCGTTACTGATGATACCAAAAGGGTGGCTGCGGAAAAGGCTTTGAGTTGAGTTGGACTGGGTCGGGAGCTGGATGGTTTTTTGGAGACTCTTTTGGAAGCATCAGCACTTGCGCTCGGATATCTATCATGCGGCATCTCTGTCATTGCCTGCACCAGGCAGAGCTTTTATTGATTATTCGTTTTATTTGTCACCATTTTGTGCTTTCAGTATTCATCGTGACTGGGCGCTTGTTGATGCCTGAATAATTGATATCTCTGACCGATCATCGGCCGGGTCTCTTTGGGCGTCTAAAGGCCGTCTTGACTTCGGCCTGTGGGTGCAAGTCGTCTAGAACGGACTTTTCTGTGATCTCGCTCGGCTCTTCCACCTCAAACTTCTTCTCCACCTTGAGTCCGCACTCGCTCTCGGCAGCTGTAATAACGGCGCGCTTCATAAGGGGGTACATCATACGGAACTTGATGCTCTTTCCGGCTGCGGCTGGGCACGTGTAAAAGAAGAGAACGGGGCTCTGCTCCTCGCCTGCGTGTGTGTGCGTGAACCGCCAAAAGGTGAAGCGAGGCTCCTTGTCGTCAATGCTGCTGGCGAGCTCATCGACCGACGCAGGGCTCGACCCGCTGTTGGGCAGCATCTCGACGACCTCGGTGGCCGGGTTGATCTTGAGGGTGACGATGCCGGGGCCCTCGCCGCGGGCCATCTTGCTCAGGGCGGCGACGGCGCCGGCGTCGACGGGCATGTTCATGGTCTTGCTGAGGTGGATCTCGCGCACGCCGGTGCCGCGGCTCGACTCGGCCTCGGCCCGCTTGACCTCGCCCAGGGTGCGCTCCTCCTCGGTCAGGGGGGCCGCGAGCTCCGTGTGCTTGTCGTGGCGCCGGAACCCTTCGGGGGTGAGCTCGTCGGCCTGGGTGGCGAAGATGGTCTCGGCAAAGTGCTCGCTGCCCAGCTCGCGCACGAGCGTCAGGCGCGTCGAGGCGAAGAGCATCTTTTGCCGCACCTTGGCCACGTCGGGCACGTAGCTGACGGCGACGAGGCCGGGCGGGGTCGGCGACCGGCGCAGCAGCGCGTAGAGGGCCTCGTCGGGCTTGAGGTGCGGCGCGAGGGCCGAGAGGTTGGCGGAAAAGTCGGAGCCCTGGGAAGGTAGCGTCGTGACGGGCACGAGCTGCTCGCCCTGGATCGTCACGAGCAGGCCAAAGATGGACGTGTCGGAGAGCAGGTTGTTGAACTGGCTAACGAGCTCTTGCGAAGCTGATGTCAGGGGAAATGACAGTTTAGCAAGCGTTCATTCAAACCCGCGTCTTTAGAATTGAAGGTGGGAGAAGCAATGGGTGATGTAAATGAAGATGGAATTACCTGCTATTCCGGACTGCATCTTGGCGGTGTTCTGACCGCTCGGCTTGAAGGAGTTGTCCTCTCGACTCGTTCAGGAGGTATCAAAGTCGAAACTCGCGGCCTATATATAAACCAATCGTTGTAGATTCTTGGTTCATATAATGCCAGGCAGAAAATTTCGCTGCCGTGACTCTCGGGTCTGGCAATGATATGATGTTTTGGGTTCTGGGTTCCTTAGGGGGAGACCTGTAACCTAGGAGATGATGCCATGCTTAGCCTCCATGCATTGAGACAACTTGTATGGATGGTAGCGCTGACCCCGCCATCCACTCGCGGCGAGCTGGCTGCCCCTCCTCTCTACTTCATATGTATCGATCAGCCCCACCAAAGTCCTCTCAATGCCTCTGAGACCAGAACATGTCTATAATGTACCAACACAATCATATTGCCTGAACCTCATTATGATCCTGCTTGACTTAGCTCATGGCGAAACGAACTCTGTCTATTTGAATATATAATTTGTTGTCTTTTAATTCACGGCAGTATGACACCACTGTACTTCACTCAATATGCATCAGCATTGGCAAAGTATAGAAACTAACATATAGAATTCGTACTATTCGTAAGTTCGTAAGTACGTAACAAGCAAGAAATAATATTCAAAATGTATCTGATCATCCACTTTTAGAAATAAGCTATATACAACGACAAAAGTTTTTCCTTTGATCTCAAGTACACGGAACTCAGACACCAGCTTGTTCCAAATAAACTATACACAGATCCAGCTCTCCGCCAAGTCGATATCGCCAGTTCCAGAGTACTCCAGCTGCAGCGGGAACCGGCAGAGGTCGCGCGTGATGCCATTGCCCGAGGCGGGCAGCGTGTCGGGCGCGGTGCCGTTTTCCACCCACGCCACCAGGACGTCAAAGGGGTCCGTGGGCGCGGCGCCGTAGCCGCCGCCGCAGTGCTCGACCCCGGGCGCCATAAAGAGGCGGTAAAACTCGTCGACGGCGTCGGGGCCGCCCAGGGTGTCCTGCACGTCGAGGCGGTACTGCACGGTGCCGTTGCCGCCGATGAGCGAGTCGGCAAAGCCGTGCCAGGAGAGGAGCTTGCCGCCGGCCGCGTGGAACGGGCCTAGGTCCGGGTCGCTGGTGCCGATGAGGTCGTGGTACTCGGCCACGGACAGGTTGAAGATTTGCGGGTACGTCTCGTAGGTAATGGTCGACAGGTCAAAGTCGGGCTGGTGCAGGACAAAGGCGCGAACCCAGGCCGAGATGAGGTTGACGGGCGTGGTGCCGGCAATCGTGGCCAGGGAGCTGCCCAGGGGCAGGCCCGAGAAGAGCTTGTTGCCCTCCGTGTCCACGGGCCCGTGGGCGATGCTGTTGAAGATCTTGGCCTGGCGCTCCGTCACCGCCGTGGCGTTGCCGCTGCAGTTGACGGCCTGGCCGACGAGCGAGTAGGCGTCAAAGCCGCACGTGTTGGGGTTGACAATGAGGCCGTCCTCGGCCCCGTCGTCGGCGTCGCAGAGCGCAATAGCCGCGTTGGTGAGGGCGGTAAAGACGCACTGGGGGACGAACTCGCCCTCGACGTTTTGTACCACATACGGCCACAGCTCGGCGGGCTGGAAACGGTCGTAGTTGATGGCCGGGGAGGCGGCGTAGACGCCCTGGTAGTCGGCAGGGTAGCGCTGGACCTCCATGTGCCCCTGGCGCCCGCCCGTCGAGCAGCCGTTCCAGTACGAGTAGTCGGGCGCCTTGCCGTAGAACTGCTCGACGAGCGCCTTGCCGACGACTGTCATCTCGTGGACGGAGAGGTAGGCAAAGTTGGTGACCAGCTGCGTGTTGTTGGCCCACTCCGTACCGTCGGCAGAGTTTGGCAGGCCGGCATTGGTCGTACCGGCCGCGTAGCCGCTGGCGACGGGCGCCACGAGCGCGCTGGAGCTACCGCCAGCAACGACACCACCGCCGCCGGTTCCTTGGTATCGACCGTTCCACGAGACTGGCAGCCAAGTGAGGATCAGGACATTGTCGGAGGCGTTGCCGTGCGTTAGGTAGACCTGAACGGCGCAGTATCCGGAAGCCTCTGTTGCGTTGACCGAGGTGGCGTTGATCGAGGTCGTGACGGCGCCCTCGACTACTGGTGCGACCAGGGACTCGCAGTCAATGACTGGCGCCGTGTATGCACTTTGCGCCCCCTTTGCCACCACAGCAGCGGAGAGAATGAGGGGGGTGATTGACTTCATGATGGCGATTGTGCTGTTCAAGGCACCATTCGCATCGTGATAAAGAGAGACAAGTCTATTGATATACTTTTCATTATACCCACAGCTGAGAAGCAATGACGATAGTAACACCAAGCCGACGAGACTTGCCGCAGTGAAATTACCACGGCAAAGACGCGTACCCATGATCATAGGTGCGACCCTCTGAGTGACGATGTAGTATTTGGGGCAAGATCGCCAAGAGGAGAAGGCTACAGGGTTCCCCGGACGTTTCCCCGTGTCAATTATAGCGCCCGTCTATACGCTATACGCGTAAAGGGAGGGCCTGTGGTCTTCTCCGCACGGGGGAAGAGAGGACCCCATGCAGGGGTGGGTTCACGAACGTCAATGCCTATTCCAAGTCGGGCATGTGCAAGTGTACTGTCATATCGGACCAAACCTGCCGTGAGCTTGATCAAGTAGTATCAGCGATACGTCAAGACCGGGATTCTGGCAACGTGTCGTGTGCATGGTGCCTGTAAAGCAGTGGATAGCCTCGGTAGAAGCCGGTGAATAGTTACGGCATTTCTGTATAATCGCTGCTCGAGGCCCTTTCACGCGCAAGATATTGAAGAAATGAAAGACCATTACAATGATAGAATGGGGAGCAGGTATGTGCAGAGTAGGTGTTAATTCGACTACTGGCGCGATATGTATGAAGGCATGTGTCCGGTGTATGATCTCATGCATCCCTGCCAACCTAGAAGATTGCCAAGGCGTTTGGCGGCGATCCGACCAAGCCAGGCACATTCAAAGGGACCGATGTGAGCAGAAAGCTATAGCGATTAACCTTCTTGCAGTGTTCCGAAAGTGCCTTCAGGTCCCACAGTTCGCCAATGCTCATTCCGAACATGGACAAGAGCCACGGGTGCAGGACTAGGAATAGGTTAGTAAGAGGACGTCTTTGAATTTGTTTTAAGCAGACATACCCAGATCCTCCATGCCGGCGGGGGTGCCATCCTCGTTCACCGGCATCAATGCCTCGAACGCGACTGAGTCACCCGCAACAGCGGCAAAATGCCGGTTCCACAGCCACTTGACAGTCTCGAGGCTCCCGTGGACGCCCGCGAGTTGAAAGTTGCCGAGCTTAGCCAGGTCGGACGGCTGCGGATTCCCCCAGATCTCGGTCAACCCCGTACGGACAATCAGAACGTCGCCGTGTCGGAAGTCGACACCCTGGTCCGCGGCGACGCGCTCAATGTCCGCGACGGTGATTCGGTGCCCGTTCAGCGGGTGAAAGACGGCCTCGTCGCCCATCTTGCCCTCGGCGGCGGCCTTGGCTTCGTACCACGCCTTGTAGTCGATCAAGACGCCGCGGGCCACGAGACCTCCGCGGCGGTGCCAGTGGTCCAGCGTGGGCATGGCGTTGTCGCTCGTGGTCGCCGCCGAGAGGCCCTCGTGTGTGACCTTGACGCCATTGTAGGCGAGCTTGGAGTCTTGATGCTGCCAATGAACCAGACTGTCCCATTGACTGCTGGACTAGGGTGCTCTATCAGCTCTTGTTTCCGTGAAGAATTGCGTGACACTCCATTGGACTCACTTGGGTATTGAAGTGCAGCTCATCGTCCCAGCCAGCTGAGCCAGAAATGCCCCCCTCTTCCAACGTCATCAATTTGTGCGTCGTCGGTATACGGCCAGGCGTGGGTATCTTTGAGCTGTTTTGCGGCCAACTTTATATGAGCTGTTAGCCAGACGCAACAATAGATGGCTTCTTGGTGTGTATTTGGAGTGTCAAACGGACTTGAGCGACACCGAGATACCATCCCTGGCTTCCTTGCACGCCTCTGCGACGACAGCCGGCGTGAGCAGGTTGAGCGTCCCTAGCAGGTCCTTTTGTCCATCTTTATCAAAGATACCCCAGGCGCAGCCCTGTGGCATTCCCTCCACTCGAGGCAGGTTGTCAAAGTCTGGAATATCACTTGAAGCCATCTTGGACCAGAGTCAACTGATTTTTATCAATGGTCAATACTTTTTGAGAGTTGAAAGGTGCCGCTAGCAACAGAGATCCTCTTCTAATTAAGTTTCGCGACCGTCCCGTCCCTTGAAATAATGGAGCTTTTCCTCTGGGATCGGCACTCTGTGCTTGAGACGTGATTTGATAGAAATACTAGCCCTCGCTGTTGGCTTTGCGCCAAACTTGCCCCAGGTTCAAATGCGGCACAGCAACTATACCATCTTGAGCTTCCGGCAGAGTACGTAGGACAAGTATGGTCCATCTCCACTTTGAACTTCCGCATTCTCCATATTTTACCCTGAAGAGAGGTGAGAGGGTTGCTGTATTTCATCAACCAGTCAAGCTCCCAGGTCTTGGATGATCTTGGCAGAATAATGAAGTGTATAATTCGTTCGGATCCTTACATTGCCGGGCATGCGCTTGTGGCAACGTGGGGTGAAAAAGGTCGTTTGTTTGCTTCAATAGTATGGGGATGCGAGGGACATGCGCCATGGCGGGTCCGAGAGTATGCGCGACCCGAAGACGAACACGGTAGTTTAGCGGCGTATTCGCGAACCAACGTCAAAGTCGCCGGGCGCGGGACGATCACCAACATGCCTATGCCCAGCTCGCCAGCCTTTATTGCAACCCAAGATTTGCTTGAATCCTGCGGTCTGGAGCATAGGTCCAATTTGTGGTGGCCTGTACGCTACGCGACGTTGTCCCAAGTGTCCCTCATCTACGCCTACCAATAAGAATAAATGAAGGATCTGCTGTAGAATTGCGAAACCCGATTGTATCGCCCGAGGCCCCGCGATGCTCATGGATAGTGGAGGCACGTTTTTTAGGGGGTACTTTTGGATGCTGTTGTCTCGTGGTGTCTAAATATATTCAAATATGAACATGCGTCACCTCCATAAGTCATAATATTGACAGTAGTTGCTTCACTCCTCCTTTAACCACTAAATTCTTACCACCTACCCAAGTGTTCTTGTTCAACAAATCTGTAAACCTGAGACCACTATGGCGACAACGAATGGATCAGACGCGCAGCTCGCGCAGCAAAAGTTTGCTGAAGAGGCAGCCAAGCGCGTGAGGGCGGATGGAATGGCACAATTCCAACAATTACAAAACAGCAGCGAGGACCGTCTCCGTAAACTGGCCGACGACCCTTTTGCGGATCATGCTGCTCTTGACAAGCTGCCTCCAGTTATCAGCTCCAAAGACCGGGTCAAATTCCTCGTCATAGGAGCAGGCATGGGTGGTATTGTCAATGCTGTCAATCTGATAAAGGCTGGATTCTCGGCAGATCAGATTCGTATCGTTGAAAGTGCCGGAGGTATCGGTGGCACGTGGTATTGGAACAGGTAGGCGAGCTCGCCCGGTGATCATGATTGTTGAGTCCCAGATTAACGGGTTTGCCAGATATCCTGGCCTGCACTGTGACGTTGAATCGTACGTGTATCTGCCGTTACTCGAGGATACCGGATATATGCCTCGACAAAAGTACATCTCTGGTGCTGAAATCCGTTCATATCTTGTCAGCCTGGCTAAGCAATATGGCCTCGAGGACAAGATCATGTATCGCACCGAAGTCAACGGACTCCAATGGTCTGATGACGAGCGAGCCTGGAAGGTCGACATGACAGTTAGCCGAGGGCAAGGTGGTCGCGAGAGGAGTCACTTGTGGGCGAATGCAGAATTCGTCTTCTTTGCGACTGGTCTGTTTCCCATGCCTCAGGCCCCCAAACTCCCGGGTCTCAGCGGCTTTCAGGGGTCCATGTTCCACACAGCTCGCTGGGACTATGAGGCAACTGGTGGTTCGAGTGAGGAACCATTCCCGGCATTGGAAAAGCTCAAAGGCAAAAGAGTTGGCATCATTGGAACTGGCGCTACGGCCATCCAGGTCGTGCCGCAAGTTGCCAAATATGCATCCGATTTGTATGTCTTCCAACGAACACCATCTGCAGTCAGCGTCAGAAATCAGAAAGACACCGACCCCGAGGAATGGCGTGACAAGATTGCAGCAAGGAAGGGCTGGCATGTGCACAGAATGGAAAACTTTGCCATTCATCTGGCCAAAGGCGCCCCAGACGACCATGAAAACTTGGTGGGAGATGCGGTATGCAATTTCTGTTATTCTCTCCTATTCCGGAGTTTCACGGATAGCATATATTCCTCTATGTGGTGCTATAGTGTAGCAGGCTTTGGGAAACGCTCAAAAACGCTGAGCTGCTTACAACCTAGCGATCCTCCCCAAATGCTGAATACTTGCTAACGAATTTTGTTGAAGTGGACCAATCTGAAGACGTACAGGGCCACCATTGGCGGGGAACACTTTGACACCATCACGCCGGACAAAATCCCAGAGCACATCGGTAGCCTGCTTGCTGTTGACGCAGAGGAAACCGCGAAAATCCGGGCCAGGGTTGCGAATGTAGTGAAGGACCAGGAAACGGCCAATAAGCTGACTCCATGGTATTCTACGTGGTGTAAAAGACCAACCTTTAGCGACTTATACCTCGAAGCGTTCAACCAGGAGAATGTTCACCTCATTGACACTGACGGCAAAGGTGTCGAGAGTATTACCGCTGGTGGCATCATAGCAAATGGCCAGGAGTATCCTGTGGATGTGCTCATTCTGAGCACCGGGTACCGATCTCCCGGAGCAGGTGGTGGAGACCCGTCAGCACGCGCCGGGATCACAATCGTGGGACGGGATGGTCGCAGCCTCACTGAGAAGTGGGCATCTACTGGTGCGTCAACTTTGCACGGATGTGCGTCCAATGGTTTCCCCAATTTCTTCTGGTTTGGGCCGATACAGACTGGAGCGACCGCCAATTTTGCCCACAATATCGACGTCATGAACAAGCATATAGCCCACATTGTTGGACAGGCACATGAGCGTGTGGGAGGTGTTCAACAGGACCGAATCGTGGTTGAGGTCTCCCGAGAGGCCGAGGAAGCCTGGAGTATGCGTATTGCTCAAAACGCTGGTGCTTTCGCAGGAGTTGGGGTTTGCGGGCCAAGTTATCTGAATAACGAAGGCGAAGCCCTCAAAGGTCCCCAAGATCCAGTGAGCATGTTTAAAAAGGCTCGGGGGAGCATCTGGCCTACTGGCATTGTGGGGTTTACTCGTGAATTAGAAGCTTGGAGAGCCGAAGGAAAGCTACAAGGCGTTGAAGTCAGTGTCTTGTAAGAGTGCTGTAGTTCGCTGGTCGAATGATCCGCCAGTCCTTGGGATTGGGGAAAGGTAGTTCAAGTCCAATGTCGAGAATGAAATACAAATAGCGTGTCGTAACTTTTTCACTTCCGACGAAAGTGCTTGACGTCTTCGCCTTGAGCCGAGCTGGCCATCAGCTCCTGAAATCGGCGCTCTTGTGTCTCTGGTCGCTTCGCAGTCATGATCCAGTGAAAGACCTGACGCCTGTAACCGGGGGTCCGTTGTGCGAGATAGAAATTTGCAGGTCCAGCAATGCTTAGACGCTGGATAAAATCGTCGCGGAGCACAACATCCCGCTCGTGGCTCGCCTGAGCCGTGTTCTCCTCGAGACGCCTGGCAAAAGCAATCCGACCCGGCTCGCGAACACGTCCGGCAGCTTCCAGCAAGGCCATCTTGTCGACATTGACTCGGCTCCAATGACTGAACTTGGTTCGGGGTGTGAATCGCTGGGCCGAGCGGTCATCGTCGACCTTTCGTTTCATTCCATCGATCCAGCCCCAGCATAAAGCCTCATCAACGGCATCTGACCATGTCAAGACAGCACGACCGGTATGTTTCTTGTAGTAGCCCACAAAGAGCTCCGGCTTGGAGCTATGGTTGTAAGCAAGCCAGTGGCCCAGGGCTGCCGGGGATTCGAAGTAGATGGGCGCTGCCCAGCTCGAGCCGTCGATTATGGGTTTCGGGATCTTTGACGGCCGACCACTTCGTTTCCCGATCGCAGTTGACTCCGACGAAATGGCCCGTCGGACTTGGGCAGCCGAAAAGCCGGTGCGCTGCTGGATCTCTTCTTTCGACTTGCCGCCCTCGAGGTAGAGGATCCGTACATGTCTGCGGTCTTCTTCCGTCAAGTGCTTGGTATGTATGCCAGGCTGGCGACCCCGTGATCGAGTCATGGTCGGCGTCGTGGGGGGAGGTAGGGAGCTCATCAAGACGACGATGTCAGTCAACAGCAGCTGCAAAGTGTATGGTTGTTTGCTGCTTGCTAAGTCGCGTAGTGCTGTTCAACAGGGGTGCTAAAACCTTTCATGTTTGCCTGGCACTCCAAGTTCGGAAGCGGTTGTTGGTTTGGTGGTGTACGGGAACATACGAAAAATGCACTAAAAGTCAGGTGAGCAGGTGCCAAGTAGCTCGTAGTACCCCGCCAAATGCGGCTCGGGCTTTGTCCGGGGCAGGAACCTGGGAACATTCCATCTCAGGTTTCGAGCTTCACCTTGGGAAACACGGCTTGTAATTCTAGTCTAGATGTCTTCATCTTCTTCTGATGTCTCGTAATGCGCTATTTTCAGGTATATCTATAGCAGCGTCATAAGACGATTACACTTTCATGTACGCCGTAACTTAAGTGTAATGCAGCATACAGCTATGCACACTTACGTACTCTGTACATGGGCAGCACCAGGCACCTGGCACCAGTGTATATGTATGGATCTCAATGTACGTTCCGGTCCCTGCCGGAGAGTGCCGCTTCTACAAATTAGTTTGTAAAATTTGGCATAAAAAAGAAGAACTATACACTGAGCAATATCATCTGGCCGGATAGCAGAGAGTTCTGCCCTTACAGTGATTGTCAATATTCACGATCCAATAGACGTCGTTATGCCCCCACCCGATTTTCTCTCGATATTGCCCATATTCGGAACCTGGAGTTCAACTCCACCATCTGGTATCTCGCCGGGTCGCATACACTTGCCAGGAAGGCCAATAGCTTCCACCGATACTCGGCTTAGCTGCAGTCAGCGGGGCACCAAATCGGCCTTTGACCCCACACGATTGTAGGAAATAATAGCAGCTATCATGTATCCGAATCCTGCGATATGCTGGAAATATCTTGCCGACAGACATGGATTCGTAGATACACTAGATACCTTATCTATTGGGCGTCTGTTATCTCCAAGGTGATACAAAGCTGTGTTTCCTTCGCTCATGTGGCAACTTAATTGTGAGACTATTCCCTTACTTCGTTTCCGTCTTTGTTTTTGGAAAGTCCGACTCACTTGGTCTTCTCTGGATTTTCCTCCGTCAAACGGGATTCGAGCTACTCCCCATCAACCACTTACACCTCCCAGGAACGTCTCAGCCAGCTGACATAGCTGACCACAACTACAATGGTGGTCTCCAGACATCCCCTCACCTCGTTGTCCGAGGAAGAAATCACTCTCTCGGCAAAGATCGTGCGCGCCTCTCAAGATGCCGGCACAAAATTCTTGTTCAAGGGCATCACCTTGCACGAACCGTCGAGAAAGGAGATGCAGCAGTACCGCAGCCAAGGGGCAGGCGGTTCTTACACTCCGCCTCGAAAGGCTTGGGTGAACTATTACTTGACCGGAACGACATCCTTCTTCGAGGCCATTGTCAACTTGGAGGCGGGCAAGATTGAGAGCAGCGTCGAAGTCCCTGCACATTTCCATGGTCCGGCCGACGAGTCGGAAATCATCATGGTTGAGAAGGTCGCCCTCGAAGATCCACGAGTCAAGGCCGAGATTGAGAAGCTTCAAGTGCCTGAAGGGACCGTGATTGTCTGCGATCCATGGATCTGGTAAGCATGATCCACCTTGGCATAACTTGGTTGACGAATGTACTAACTGTGATCAGGGGCGCTGATGGCGTTGCGGACGATGCTCGTCAATATCAGTGCTACATGTACATGCGTGATCCAAACAACTCAAAAGAGGTCGACAGCAATCACTATGCCTTCCCACTCAGTTTCTCACCTGTAAGCCTTCCATGCCCAGCCTGACGTTTTCCATTCATGCGGCACCTGTTTCTGGATGGAACACGACGACCATACCTTCTCTGGTTGAGAACTATGACTACCATCACGGGAATTGACAATTTGATTCAGGTTGTCGACGCAACCACTATGGAAGTGACCAAGGTAGATTATCTGCCTACGGGTGCAGGGCTAGAGACAAAGTCTACGCAACCATGGCGACCGGTCGCCGCCAATGAGTATATTCCAGAGCTCAACGAGCAGAGGGCCGATCTCAAGCCACTACGCGTGGTTCAGCCCGAGGGCGCTTCCTTCACCCTCGAGGGAGACACCATCAAGTGGCAAAAGTGGGAGATGCGCACTAGCTTCAACTTCCGCGAGGGTATGGTCCTCCACGAGGTATCGTACGACGGTCGACCGCTCTTTTACCGCGTTTCGCTGAGCGACATGACGATACCGTACGCCGACCCCCGCGCGCCCTTTCACAAGAAGCAGGCCTTTGACCTGGGCGATGTCGGCGCCGGTATCATGGCCAACGACCTCAAGCTGGGCTGCGACTGCCTTGGTGCCATTGCCTACAAGGATGGCCTCGTCGCAGACCACAACGGCTGCCCCGTAGTCAAGCCCAACGCCATGTGCATCCACGAGCAGGACGCCGGCATCCTGTGGAAGCATACAAACTACCGCAGCGGCCGCCCCGTCGTCGTGCGGCGCCGCGAGCTTGTCATTCAGAGCATCATTACGGTGGCCAACTATGAGTACATCCTGGCCTACATCTTTGACCAGGCCGGCGAAATGTCCTACGAAGTCCGTGCCTCGGGCATCCTGTCGACCCAGCCCATTGACAGCGGCGTCGACGTGCCCTACGGAACCGTGGTGCACGACGGTGTCCTGGGCGCATACCACCAGCACATTCTCTCCCTCCGCGTCGACCCCGAGCTCGACGGCGACCGGGGCAACAGCCTCGTCTACGAGGAGACGAGTACCCTGCCGCGCCACGCCGAGAACAACCCCCACGGCAACGGCTACGTGGCCAAGCGCACCACCCTGGAAAAGTCTGGCGGCTACGACCTCGAGTCCAAGAAGAACCGGGTCTTTATGATTGAGAACCCTAACAAGAAGAACCCTGTCAATGGAAAGAACGTTGCTTACAAGATGCACATCCCTCCTGTGCAGCCACTGCTGGCCGAGGAGAACTCGTTCCACTACAAGAGAGCCGAGTAAGTTTTTGGCCCGTATAGACTTTGCTCGATGATGGAAGTGGCCTTGGTCGTAGTGTAGTAGTGCTGACTCATTCATGATAGCTTCGCCGATCACTCAGTATACGTCACCAAGTACCAGGAAGGGGAGTTGTTCGCGGGTGGCCAGTACACAAACCAGAATAAGCACACTTCGGGAGTGCGAAAATGGGCAGCGCGCAATGACGATATTACAAACGAAGATATTGTCATTTGGGTGCAGTTTGGTCTCCAACACGTGCCGAGAATTGAGGATTTCCCCGTCATGTCAGTCGTCTTCCCCCACTAACCCCAACGAACATTCGTGATCATGTACAACATGCTGACAAGCTCAATACAGGCCAGCCGAGATTGTCAAGGTTTCCTTCAAGCCCGCCAACTTCTTCACGCGTAACCCTGCCATCGATGTGCCCCAGTCCACGTAAGTTATGGAAACTCCAACCAGAACTTTGATTGCCAATTTACTAACACTTGAATAGTCAGGACTTCAACAAGTCCGTCTTACTCAATGGCCACCAGAACGGAACAAAGGAAACGAATGGCAATGGAGAGTGCAACTCTTGTCACTAGACACTTCCAAAGCAACGGGTTCATGTACATGGCGAAAGTTTTGTCACAATGAATGATTCAGATGCTTAGCGAAGATGCGGTCATGAATTTAGATTGATCTGTCGTTCCACATGGGTGAAATCTCCTGGCTGTGCCGATGAACGATGTTGCCGTTCAGTTCTCCCGCTCCTTCGTGATCATCTAGCCAGCTTGCTTTTGAATCCGAGAGGATAATTCGTAAATGCATATATTGTTCTCCCAGGAACAAGTTTTGAAATAAATTCCCAGACAGCTCCCGAGCATTGTGACCTCGAGCCCACCCTCAAAAGCCCAGAAATGGGTCAAACGTGGCAACGGATGCGTCCCTGGTGGCCAGGCCCATTCATCGGCCAGGACCACCCAGTCCGATTCCACCCTGCAGGCTGCTCAAGACATCCTTGGGTCCAGCCTTGCCGTCGCTATCACCTGTCGTGTCTGTGTTCAATTGGCCCCGAAGCTGCTCCAGGCCGGGCTGCGCGTCCTTGCCGACCTCTTTAATCACGTCTCCGGCGAGCGGTAGACTGTCTAGGGACTGGGGAGCAGCGGCGGCGGCTCCAACGGGGAGGGCGAGCGTGGAGAGAAACTTCATCTTGTCGAAATGGAAGAGGAAGTAAGAAAGAAAAAGAATTGGTGGTATCGTAGTAGAATGGTAAAAATATAAAAAGGAGAATGGGCTGGTGGTTGAGCCGCCGAGAATGATGGGGTGAGATGCTGCGAAATCCGATGGTCGCCATGGCCTGATATTGTTGCCATATTTAATAGGAACGTAGCCATAGTCCGTGATCCTCCCTGCGTACCATGGTAATAGAACAGAAATCGGTCGCCAAAAGACAACGTTGCCCTGCGGCGCATGTGATCGGCAATAAGAGCAGTCGCGGACGGAATGTACCGTGTTGATCGCAACAAGTAAACATTCCCCCCAGTGCCGGGAATGAGGGTGGCCATGACCGCAGACATGCCAAGGTCGCAATACGCTATTTGACGTTTCCCCCTCCCTCCCTTTGGATCGTCGCACATCAACTTTCATGACTGAGAAGGAATTTTTTTATGCGACTCGCGCATTCATATGGCAGATAAAAGAATTGCCAACCAAGATAAAAAATCATCACGACTTGACCACGACAGGCTTGGGCGCACCAATCTGCGCCGTAGTAATCTTCGGTCCTCCTCCCCCGGCGGCACCTCCCTTCTTGCCACCAGGCTTGTAGACGGGAATTTTGTCGCGGCGCTCCATCTCCTTGCGCTTCTCCTTGAGGGCCTTGAGCACGTCGTCGTTGCCCGAGCTGCCGTACTTGCACTCCCACACGACCCACGAGATGCCGACAAAGATGACGGGGCACATGATGAAGATGGCGATCCAGAAGGCCAGCGACTTGCCCGACGGCGGCCAGGCGAACTGCTCGCCCCAGTTTATGCTCGTCGCCGTGGCCGTGGACGCCGCGGTGGTGGTCGTGGCCCGCAGGGCTAGAGATGCTGTGCGCTCGAGGAGCGAAGTTGTGCTGGTTGGGGCCATTTTTTGGTTACTTGTATTGTGTATTGTGTATTGTGCATATATCGGTACTTCGTGTGTGTGTAAAGAGCGGGTATTTTTCTTTTCAAAAGAAAGTAGTTAATCAAGATCAAACCAAAGGTGAACCAAGCTGCATCAGAATCAGAAAAAAATGAGAGAATGAACAAATGAGTGAATGGAAACGCAGTAAGAATATGCGTGATGCAACCTCGTCGCAATGAGAAAGAGAAAGAGAACAAAAGGGTATCAGGGTGAATAGACAGGTAGAAAGATTGTAGATGTTGCTGCTCTGCAATGCAATACGTAGGTAGGTAAAAAAGATGGTTGACCTATTACGCGCGGCTTTTGGTGCGTGTAAGTGGTTCGCAGAGGGCTAGTTGATATGTCTGATACAAGTCAATTGAATTAAGGGTCGTCGCTTGAAATGTCGCTTGACCTTCCACTTTCGGGGTTTCAGACCAGGGGGGAGGGGGGGGGTAACAGCATGTAATATGGGGGTGGCTGTGGCTGATGATGCTCTTGTATCAGCTTCAAAAACGTCCGATTTAAAACAATGCCAAAGAAATCATGGCGCAGTTGCGACAAAGGAGAAATTGGGCCATGGAGATAAAGAGAAACTTCACTTGTTGGTCTCTGCTTGTTTGCGATGCTGAGTGTTGGCGCAGATTCCCCCGATTGTGATTGTCACCAAGGCCGTTATTGAAGTGGTGGCTTTCGTAGATCGCGCTGGTGTGAAACAAAGAGCCATGCCCACTACCTGGTCAATTCGTCACAACTCCAACAATTATTACATGGTCACCAGCATGGATCAGAAGCAAAATTCCCCGCTGCAAGGTACATATCAAAGAGATAATGGATCATGATTAACATTAATATTGAAATGTCAGCCAACGCGACTTTGACTTTTTCAAAAGTGGTGCCAATTGCAATCCCCCTTCGTTATATGTAAGTCGCATCAGCCACAGACAGCCCAATCTTTAGTGCACCTAGTACTGAAAGCGGAAATCAAGACGCTTGTTTCCATCCTTTTCGCGCGCCTCTTGGTCATTCTGGTAAACTGCCCTCTCCTCGAGCGACATTTGGCTCCAGATCTTCTCCTTTTGCTTGTTCAGGTAGATCAAGTACTGTCGCTGGGCCAGGAAAGTGACCAAGGCGAGCGCGCAAATCGAGATGCACACCTTGTTGCCCGTCTTGTAGTATGGCGCGTCCCAGGAGCGGTAGATCTGGTTGCCGACCACGGAGCCGATTTGCACAATGACATTGTATGTCGCCGCGGTTATGGCTCTCTTTTTGACGTCAAACGAGTTCTCCGATAGCCACGAGGCGACGAGCGGGTGGAAATACGGGTAGCCGGACGCCAGCGTGATGAGCGAGAAACGGGCCCAGTCGCGACCGCCGTCGGGAATCGTGAGCAGTGCCGTGAGGATGGGAAGCAGCCAGAATTCGCCGATAAAACAGTGGAAGGCACGCTCGTTGAAGTAGTTGCTGCTCCAGGCCAGCGCCAGCATGGTGATGATCTGAAGACCAGCGGACGGGGCAGTGAGCATGTTGGAAGCAAAGGTTGAGAAACCAATACGCCTAAGAGTCAGAGTGAGGTATGCCTGAATGGGAGTCGCGGGAATGTAGGCGACGAGACCGATAAAATAGAGACCCCACATGGACTTGTCTGACCAAGCGGCCTTGATATCCTTCCAGGTGGCCGGCTCCTTGACGGCGGTCAGTCCCTTGGCGGGATCATCTCGCAATACACGCTGTCGATATTAGCTTTGGTTGAATGTTTTGGGACTGTACGAAGGCCAAACTCACATTGATCATGATAATCTCCTCCTTCTCGGTGTACCAAGGGCTTCGGCACAAGACGGACGTTGTCTGGGTGGGCGAGAGTGGAAGATAGAGGAGCGATGTAACACCGAGGACAACGGTAAGAAGACCTTCCAGCAAAAAGAGCCAGAACCAGCCTGGTCTACCGCCGATTCCTCGCATCTCCAAGATACCAGCAGCCAGCAGAGCCGAGATCACTCGGGCAATGTTGAGGGTCGACCAAAAGGCAGCCAAGCGAGTCGAGAGTTCCCTGCTGGTGTAGAAGTAGGTGGCCATGAGAATGGCACCGGGAATGAAACCACCCTCGCAGAGACCAATCAAGGCGCGAGTGACGTAGAAGCCGGCGCGGTTGACGATGAAGCACTGAGCCCAGGAAACCATGCCCCAGGCAATCATCATCGACGGGAGGATAAACTTGAAACCATATCGCTTCGTCAAGAATTGTACGGGGAATTCGGCACCCAAGAAGCACATGAGTTGGATTGTGTTTCCCTGTATAACCCATTAGCGTTACGCCTTTGGCAATTGATTGGCAGCTATATAACCCAGACTTGACGTGTACTCACATTATTGTAGTCATCAGATGTAATGTTCAGATCTTTCAAAAAGTTATCGGCCAGCGCATTGGACAAGTTTCCTCGATCCAATTGAAGTCCAAAGAACTAAACTTGATGTCAGCGGTTGCAATCCAGGCACGGAGACGAGGCCAAGACTTACCATGACACACAGCCAACCGAGGAGTCTGATGTCGGTTTTGCGGACAACTCTCTTCTCCTCGGCAGCGGACCAGGTGGCGTACGGGTCGAATCGATGTCCACCTTCGTAGCTCTCGTGAGGCCGGATAGCATGGTGAATATTCTCACGACCGACCTCAACGGTGCCCTTGTCTGGCTCGCTGTGGAACATAGCCGCCGACTTGGAGCCTCTCTCGATATCGTCGGAGCCCATGATATCAAGCTTTTCTTTTTATGATCTGCTAAACAGGATGGTAGTAGTGAGGGCAGTCCAGTGTGTGTGTCCTCAAAATGACTCCCTTGGTGATCTGCACGAACCGTGCTATCGAGTCGAACGAGCTGGGACGTTGGAAAGCTGATCAGTCGGAAGTGGCAGGTAGCAAGTCATTCGACGAACTTATATTATCCGGTCACAGGTTGCCAACAGAGTTCAGGCCCAGAAATTAGACTATGTTCATGGCGGGACACGCGTCTGGGACTTCTCTGATTCGCCCGAGCTTTCTTGGCTACTGGACCATAGATCCCTGAGCTTGCCTGCTGGGAAAGGATATAACGACATACAAAGACACCGCCGAGAATTTGTCCAGACATGCACGCTTGCAGTCAGCCACCATGTGAAGACCATTACAAACTAGGACACCGTTCGAGAAATTCAGTTGTCGTGACCGAGGCCACGCGATGGCATGGTACTCCTGTACGTGCCGTGGTAGCGTATCCGACTCTCGAACCGACGCAACCACCTCGAACTGGAACTGCATCTCCGCTAGCGCTATAGACGACTAGGTTGGTGATTCGCCATATGCGGCAGGCTACTGGGTAGCTAGTCGGCCACGTTCCCGGAATGCGGGGTTGACTGGAGAAATTCTCGGAGACTCGAGCGGTTGCACCATTGCGGATACTGATGTCGTCTTCCGAATCGGGCAATGGGCGCTGCGAGGTAAGGACCTGGGAATTCAGATATTAAGCCCATTGCCCTGGGGGGTCCTGTTGAGGCGCCCATGCCATCATATCGATAATCCTGGGTTCGGTGAGCGAGACAACGACTGGCTTACCAAAAGAGAGTTACCATCAATCACGCAATCTTAGCGCTTGATTCGCAATATTATCCCAGCTTCACTTTGATACCGCCTCTGTGCATTATTTACACATACCTAGACATCAGATCATACAATTGTGCATACGATATCCCATTCAAGTTACCGTCTTCTCCAAATCCAAAATGCCTTCCCTTAGCACAGATGCAGCCCTAGGCTTCAACATCGTTGGAGGCCATGCAGAATCCCGCACTCGGCTGAGCCAGCCGCTGGTCTATTCCGGTACTCTGGATAGCTTCCAGCAGAATGATATCACGCCCGTGATTGGTCGTGAATATTTTGGCCTGCAGGTTCGCGATCTGCTTGCATGGGATGATCAGCACATCAAGGATCTTGCCGTGACGAGTAAGTAAACCCTGCCCAAGACTCTCCAAAAATATGATCAAAAGTTCAAATATGGACGGACAAACAAACCATAGACTAATACGTTCTATCGATTCATAGTCTCTTCGAGGGGCGTCGTCTTCCTGCGTGATCAAGATGTGACACCTCTTGAGATGAAGGATTTCATGGTCCGACTCTCTACCCTGGCCGGAGCCCCGTCGTCCTCCGGCTTACACATCCACCCCCTGACCGAAGAGGGTAGTGAGCTCGGTGACCAGATTTCTGTCATCTCGAGCGAAAAGCAAAAGAAGGGAGGCGGTCTCACCCATGTCTTGAGCGATGTCAGCCGCTTCGCATCCACTGGATGGCACAGTGACATTACCTTTGAAAAGGTTCCGTCGGACTATGCCATGCTCAAGATCCACACACTTCCCAAGACAGGTGGTGACACGGTATGTGCATACTCTGTCGCACTGGGAAAATTGAACATGATTGCTGACTCATCCTTCTTTATAGCTCTGGGCATCCGGCTATGAGATTTACGATCGTCTCTCGGAGCCGATGAAGAAGTTTTTGGAGGGCCTTACCGCCACACACGATGCCAACTTCTTCCACGACGAAGCTGAGAGGCTCGGCAACCCTCTTCGAAAGGGCATCCGCGGGTCGCCTCTCAATGAGGGCAGTGACCTCAAGGCCGTGCATCCCGTCATCAGAACCAACCCCGTCACCGGCTGGAAGAGCGTGTACGTCAACAAGGGCTTCACCAAGCGTATCAATGGCGTGACCAAGGACGAGTCGGACATCCTCATTGCCTATCTCTTGAACCTCGTCACACAGAACCACGATGCTCAGGTACGCTTCAAGTGGAACAAGAATGACCTGGCCATTTGGGACAACAGGTCAACCTTCCACTGCGCAACATATGATTATGATGCAGCTCGAGCTGGAGACCGTGTGTGCAGCTTGGGTGAAGCACCCTATCTCGACCTGGAGAGCATGAGCCGCAGGACTGCGCTTGATGAGTAACGAAGTATGATTTGGAAATATTGATGTATGAGTTTAGCGAAATTTTGAAACTTTTTATTGTCCTTCAGACTTCTGCAGTGCAATGCTTAATCCTGCAGTGCCACGCTGACTCCTGCCCCAACCGTTAGCACTAACCTTAGCATCTAGCAAGCTTTGGTCAATTCAGATCAGATCATTGATAAGTGCCGACCCCGCTCACCTGCACTGCCGCGTTTCTGTGAGCCACAAGGAGCATACATGACCGACAAGCTGCAGATAGTGGATAGCTTGGACGGCAGTTCATGAGCCCCATTGAGATCTGTCACATTGTGGTAGGACGTCGGATCATGAAATCAACTGGATGTGGTTCCTTCTCCGTACAAATCCTTGGCCGCGGCCCGCTGATAGACGGTGGTCCGGGTGGGGGTTTCCAGACGATCAGAGCGTCCCGTTACCTGGGAATACGATGGCAGCACGAACCATTGTCCATCAATCATGTCCATCAATCATGTCCTTCACGGAATCGTGCTTTCCAGTCTTTAGAAACCGATTGATCGATCATGACTTCAGGGGAAAAGCTTCGCGTTACCGTGGCTGGCGCGGGTATCGCGGGCCTCTGCGCAGCAATTGCGCTTCGACGCGCGGGCCATATTGTCCATGTATACGAGCGATCGGGGCTCAACAATGAAGTCGGGGCTGCGATTCATCTTCCGCCAAATGCGACTCGGGCGTTGCTCGCCTGGGGTCTTGATCCTGTGCGTGCAAAACTGGTTACAGTCAAGTCAAGTTTCCGGGCCAAAGCAGAGACGCTGGAGCGTTTCCATGTGGGTACATCGGAATCATCTATTACCGAGACTTATGGTGCGCCGTGGTTCTTTGCCCACAGGGTAGACCTCCATGATGAGCTGAAGACATTGGCAACTGGTAGCGTGGGGGAGGGTGTTCCAGTAGTCATCCATGCGAGGTCGCAAGTCACGAAATATGTGAGACTCTCCATCGGGAAGCGAAGGTCGTACAGCGACAAAGCATTTGCTCACCGCAAGACTCTAGGATCCTGATGCACCATCCATTACTTTGCTTGACGGCTCTGTGATCACATCAGATGTTGTTGTTGGCACTGATGGCATCCACACCATAGCTGTCGAAGCTGTTCTTGGAAGAGCCAACGAGCCTGTCCCGTCCAAGGATCTCTACAATTTTTGTTATCGCTTCTTGATTCCCACTACGGAGATCGAAAACGATCCAGAGACGAGTTTCTGGACCGAAGATGATGATGGTCGAATGAAATTCTTTGTTGGTGATATGCAACGGATCATATCGTACCCGTGTCGAAAGTAAGCGCAGCATGCCTTGTATTGAGTCCATTACACGTGTAACTGACTGATGGCAGCAATGAGATGCACAATTTTGTCGCGCTTTTTCACCAAGATGACTTCAGCATGATGAAGAAAGAAGGTCGGTCCGCATAGCCTTTACGCCGTTTCCTGCTCTGACTTGCTGGACTAGATTGGCAGGCCTCTGTTGACAAGTCTCAATTGCTGGAAACGTTTACCGGTCTCCATCCCAAGCTTCGGGCTGTTCTTGACAAGGCTACAGAGATCAAGCAGTGGGCTCTGTTATATCGAGAGCCAATTCCATCCTGGGTCCGTGGCAAGATTGCCTTGGCCGGCGATGCCTGTCATCCAATGCTACCTCGTAGGTCACTTTCAGCCGCCGCAGATTGGCCTCAGCTGACAATGATTAGATCAAGGACAAGGAGGAGCACAGTGTATCGAGGACAGCGTAGCGCTTGGTTTGGTCTTCTGTGGTGCTAGTAAAGAGGACGTTCCGGCCAGACTTGAGTTGTACGAGACGATTAGGCGCAATCGCGCAAGTCTGATTCAAGTCTTTAGCAATGCTGGACAAGACGAGCCAGAGCTTATCCGCAAAGAGGCTTCCAAGTATTTGCCTATAGAGCAGATACCCAGTACGTCCGTCACCTTCCAACATGCGTGCATAACTGACTTCGCGGCACAGCAACCCCAGAGGGATTCTTCGACTACAACTTTGGGTATGATGTGATCCAAGATACCGTCAACCATCGAAAGAGTGTTGATCCATCATTCGAGATTCCCAAAGGATTCTTCCAAAACGAGCCAGGCAAAGGTGTCTATCCGAAGCCAATGGGGCAAAGGGAATCGATTTCAGGAGCGTCCAAAGATATGGCAATCCGCGACATCAGCAAGACTTCCAGGTCTGTGCCACGGATCCAGATGGTGGAGGTAAGCGACCGAGGGCAATGAGCATCTGCTGGTGCGCGAATATGGTTTCTTATCAATAGGCTGGGTGGCGTTCTTTTTGACATCGATGCTTGATGACTATCTGTTCATTCAGGAACGCGATCTTGTGTGCTGGAAATTTGTGAAATTGAATCTTTCGACTTGAATCCTCCGTTGGGTTCCTCGTTTGATGGATTTTGAGTGGTGATTTGTTTTCTAATCGTAGATTATGGTGTGACGATCGAGGCTCTCTAGCCACTGTAGCGCCAGCTGGGGCAATCGCACCACAGCTGGCATTGGGGCCTTTGTTGATAGCTCGCGCACCTGCCAAGCGACCGACATCCACTGTAATCCACCAGTTCCTTCCTGGTTTGCATGATCCATTAGCGCACTTCGTCAAGTTGAAGGTTGCTAAACGCGCCGCACCTTTGTCCATAAAACCACAACTTCATCTCGGTTCTCATCCCCACGCCATGGAGGAATCGAGTCTGGCCCTCGTTGAGAATGGTGGCGTGCGCGTTGCCATTGAAGGATGCGTAAGTCTGCTCCACTCCATTTGCGATTGACAGTGTCCCGTTCACGTACAGACGTCAATGGTCTTGGGTTGCATGCATTTGGCTTGGTGCTTTGCTAACATACTGTCCGCCAGGGCCATGGCACTCTCCACGCCATCTACGCCACCGTGCAAAATGCGGCACGCGCCAGAGGCTGGACAGGCGTCGACCTGCTAATCATTGGCGGTGACTTTCAAGCCGTACGCAATGCCGCTGATCTCACAGTCATGTCTGTGCCTGTCAAGTACCGGGAGCTCGGCGACTTTCCAGAGTACTACAGTGGACGTATAACTGCACCAATCCTTACCATTTTCATTGGCGGCAACCATGAAGCCAGCTCACACCTGTGGGAGCTCTACTACGGTGGCTGGGTGGCACCAAACATCTACTATCTCGGCTTCGCCAACGTCCTCCGCTTTGGACCTATTCGTATTGCTGGCATGAGTGGCATCTGGAAAGGCTTTGACTATAACAAGCCGCACATCGAGAGACTGCCCTTCAATCAGGATGACATCAAGGGCTTCTACCACGTCCGAGAGATCGATGTACGGAAGTTGCTTCTTCTGAGAGAGCAAGTAGATGTTGGGCTGAGTCATGATTGGCCTAGGGCCGTCGAAAGATACGGCGATGAGAAGGCGCTATGGCGGTTGAAACCGGATTTCAGGCAAGAAAGCTTGGACGGAACTCTGGGCAACCCAGCAGCAACATATGTCATGGATCGATTGCGACCGGCGTATTGGTTTTCGGCCCATATGCACTGCAAATTCTCAGCCCTCAAAAAGTATGACGCACCAGCAGCTGTGGCTCCTGCACCGGCACAAGAAGCAGTGCAAGAAGTAGTTTCCACAGCACCCGACCACCCACCTACCCAGGCCACAGAAGCAAGCAAGGTATCAGTGTCGAGTAAACCTGATAATCCAGATGAGATAGATCTCGACATGGATGACGATGACGAAGACCCCACAACATCGACAGAACCCGCCGTACCATCTGAACCAGCGCCTGCTGCAAACAGCAACGCCGTCTCGGAAGAGCTGCGAGCGCAACTCCCGGCTTCATTCACGAAACGACCAGAACAACCCAGAGGCACGCCAGGTCAACCTGTTCCCCCAACCATATTCAACACACAAACACGCTTCCTAGCGTTGGACAAGTGTACACCTGGGCGCAAGTGCATTCAACTTGCTTACATCAACCCAATTACTGCCAATAGTGAGGGCACTAGTCCGGATCTTTGCTTACAGTACGACCCGGAGTGGCTTGCCATCAACCGCGTCTTTCATCAGTATCTCAAGATTGGTGACCGCAACGCAAAAACTCCCGTAAATGAGGGCGAAGCGGCATACAACGACATGATTGACAAGGAACGCGCATGGGTGGATGAGAACATCGTAGCCAAAGGGCAGCTAACAGTACCGCTGAACTTTGCCATCACGGCACCGCCACACAACATTGGAGATCTTGCAAGAGTAAACAATCAGCCAGAGGAATATACCAGTCCACAGACGGCAGCATACTGCCAATTGCTTGGCCTCGAAAACCTCTGGGATGCGACACCCGAGGAAAGAGCCGCTCGCCAAAACCAAGGACCGCCTCCAGAAGAACCTCGACGGGACAATCGTGGCGGAGGATTCCGAGGTGGAAGAGGTGGCAGAGGAGGTGGACGCGGCGGCGGAGGGTTTGGTCGAGGACATCGTGGCGGTCGCGGTCGCGGCCGTGGAAGAGGCTGATGCGCCTAACAACATTGCTTCAGATGGCACTGTCCAACAGCATAATTAGGTTTGACCAATATCTCTGCTACACAACTGCATCCGTTGCTCATACAAAGCATCACTAGCAGCGACGGTGGATAAGCGAGCAAAGGGATGCTGCAGCAACAAAAGTGTTAGCAGCCCCAGGCGCACTATTAAAACTGCTCGAAGACGACATTGAGATAAATCTGTCGTTGAGTCACATATTGCTATTCGCATTTGAGAATTATCTTTAATTCTAGCCCTTTTGTCGGAAGATGGCTGTATCACCTAGGTTGCGGTACAGCATGGGCGAATCGGGGTAATCCTAAGCGAGCCAAAGGATTCGTGGCCACCACTCAGCTGCACTACTGCTGCCTTGTATTATTAGAAATCTCAACGCATGCAACTTCACGGCGATGCTACTGCGCCGCACAGCTGGCCCTGCACCATGGTTTTTCGTTTCGCATATAAGACGTACTTGCTCGGCTCGTTGAGCTTCATGATGGGACTGGCACCCGCGACTTCGTTCAATTTCTTCAGCATCCCACCATGTGCCGATATGGAGTGAGAGACAGGTAGTTGAGAAATTGTGTACTCCTAGTTCTCCCAAAATCACCGTCTTTAGATCAATTCCTTGCATCAGCTGTCCTGACGGCACATAGTCAGGCTGGACGCTGGACCATTTTACTGTTCTCATTGGTCGACATGGACCGCAAGCCATCGAAGTTTTGGACAGGATTCTTTTTAGCGCTCGGTCTCAGCATTACCACTATATTTAGCTCCCTACTTTTGGCAGCTAGTGAAAGAGACTGGACGCTCAACTCAGACTCATATAATTGGGTTGTCAACAATCGGGCAACTGTCCAGTTATTGCTTCAGCTGCTATCCAATGCCCTAGCGCTCATATACGTCACAATTATTTCCGGTCTGATCAATCGAGCGTCGCGCATTTACTGGAAGGACAGGACTGTCAGACCCTACATCGTGCAGTTCTGGCATTCTCTGTGCACGCGCTCTGTCAACTGGCATATTCCATTCCATCTCCTCATCCCGCTGCTACTCTACATTCTTGTCACAGCTATACCGTCTGCCATCTGGGCCGGAGCCTTGACCCCAATTGCAACAACGATTTCTATCGGCGCGACGCTTGACCTGCCCAGTTACCAAAACACAACCAGCATTAAAGAATGGCCCTCCGAGATCAACAGCCAAGGGCCGTCGTTACGGAACTCGAAAGGCCGATTCAGCTACTCGGTCGGCATGCAGTTCCAAGGCAGTCTGTTGCTCTCTGCATCTTCTGCCACGCCCACCAACGACTCGACTCGTCAGCATGAAAAGTTGGATAACTCTCGTTTCACGTATTTTGGGCGTTCATTCGGCGTTGGCTCTTCTGTGGGTTTATTGGATGATGCGCTTCTGGCCAACGAACTTCTCCAGGGCTATAGCTACGAAGAGACCGGGTATGATACAGCAGTCACTTGTATACACAATGCGAGTAGCCAATTCAAGCTGAAAAATGCTGGGAACAATTGGTTCGAGGCCTATGGTAATTTGCCAAACAGCGGGGATGTCGGACCAGAGGATTCCTCGTACATAGGGCATGGCTCGGATGCAATCGTCGCTATCGGTGTGGGCAGAAACCCGGAAGACCCAAGGCGAATGTTGGCGATCGCAGCCGGTAAATCCTACGGTCATCTCAACGCCACACAGTGCAGCATGTCTTTCCAACCCGCCCTATTCCAGGTAAACGTGGGTGTAGTTGGCCGGAATATCACAGTGGACCGAATCAAGATGATTGATGGCTTTCAAGACGGCGGCAATCTCACACAGGTTGTTATGCGACAGTTCGAGCTCATTTCGAATGACCAGACGAGTCTCTACACGTCGGTTGTCGGCAATTCCCTGAACGACAGTATCAGTGATGTCATTTCCGCGTATAATGGCACAGAGTCGCTTTCGCTCGAAGAGGCAACACTCCCGGGCGCCGAAAACGGACTACAAGCTATGGTCGACGACATGCTCGTTGCCTATGCGAGTGCTCAGATAATGATCCAACAGGATACCATGTCAACCAACTGCACAACTACCCTGAAAACAATGCGCATAGGCGACGTGAAATATATCTATGCTATATTTGCAGTAAATATTGCTGTGTTCTTATTTGTGGTCCTGGAATGCATCAGGACTCAATTCTGGAAAGGGGTACATTCTCTGGACTACTTGGACCCAGTTTCGCTCATGGCAACCAAACTCACAGCCGACTCCGAGACGGAACCGTCAGAGTCTCTGTTATGGGGTCGATATGATGGTGCTGTACCATTGCAAACGCTGCAGGCTGGTGGCTGGCCAGTTGCCGCAGGGCGGCGCCTGAGCTGATTTGAATCCGCCGGTCAGGCTGAGTTGCATCGCAGCCGTCGCCCGTTATCCCAGTGACAGGAAAACTGCGAAAGCAGATGATTTGATTACAATCAAGACTCGATGTACATCAATGTACCAAGGACCTTCTTATGCAAATTCCGTTGCTTGACATGATGCTCTCACTGGTGGATCGGGAGACAGGGAGTGCCTACCCACTATCCGCAAGGCTTATCCTCGAAACTCACTCCTATACTACTGGAAAACATTATTTTGAATGATGATTTGTCTTCTTAGTCGGCTATGCTTTATATCGACGGAGCCTGAGGCAAGCTGACCCTCACAGCTTCGCTCGCACGACTTTTGGTGATTCCATTGTCTCATGCCGGAATTGATAAACAACAGCATCAAAGCTTCCTTCAGGAAAGATGTAGAACCATTTAAGGCTCTCATGAGGACCGCAAAATACACCATGCTCTGCGTTACCCGGGATCCAAATGACTGTATCCTTTGATACGCGTGTTTTTGCGCCGTCGATCTCCACCTCCCCCGAGCCGGACAGGATGTAGTAGACTTCGGCCTGCTGGTGCCTGTGGAGCGCTAGCGACCCCGCTGGTGGACATGTCGCTACTCCTCCGCTCAACGAGCTAGTCGCTGTTGCAGGAGCAGAGAATAGGGTGTGCCACGTCGTCTGCCCACGAGAGGCATCATCAAAAGAGGATGGAATCTTTAGCAGACTCGAGGCATGTAAAATTAGAGGCTTCTGGATAGGGTCTGCCATTTTACTGAGGATGCTTAGCAAACGTATTGCAAGTCAAGTCTAGGCTGCTATACTAATCCCAATGCCGGATGGCAGAAGCATGTACGAAGATACTGATAATTTGCTAGAAATCTACAAGAATTCTGGAAGCTACAGGTCGGAAACGGTCTTTAAATAACAGGTCTCTATTGACATGATCTGGAGTAGGCGCATATTCGAGGGGAACAGATCATTGAGATGTAATCACTGTCGTATTTTTGACCATTGCTGGACAGGTATACTGCGATAACGAAATTGCATGGTCCCATAAGCTGCACTATAGCTATGTTGATTCACAAGCCACACCAATCAAGTGATAGTATGTACGGCGGGTTGTGCAGCAACGCGGGGTTGATCAAATAGCTTAACATAGCTGGTAAATTTACCCGACGAGCGCAACGCCCACTCTGATAAAATTATACCGATTAGGTACAGATTGCCGGAAGAAACAGTCTCTCAAACTGCCAAACGAGGATAGCTTGTGGATTTCTAGGAGCTTAGGTCGTTGGTGAGTCAGAGTGTGGCTACCATGGCCTTTGAATGGCCTCCGGGTAGCGACAGGCAAGGTCCGTCGGTGCGGAACCAGGAAGGGCCACCTGCCGGCCGCAAGGCGCCCGACTTACTTGAGGCCAGCGAGCAGATTAAGCCACACCGTAGCCGTCGCCCGTTATTCTAGTGAGACCAATGGGAACGCAAAATGAAGTTGAAGCCTGAATTTGAATACGGCTGTACCAGTAATCCTCAAGCGCATGGGAGCAGACCGATCGCCCGTCCCGCAAGATCCCGAGTGGATACTCGGCCTGGTCTGCCTTAGAAGGGTTGCAAGTCGTTGATTAATATGAAATTGGTCGCCTTGAGGTTGTTGCAAGTACCAACGCGACATCGAACATGCCAAAAGAAAGAACGTGAGACGAAAGGAAGAAAAGGTAGAACTCTGCAGAGTTGGGTAGACCGTAGAAGATTAATCTTCAACGACGAGCTTTTCATCAAGAGCTGTCGATCGCACCCATTTTCAAGTCTGCTATGCGATACTGGAAATGCCGTGTACGGCGCACCCGTGAAATGCCTGCTCTTTCCCCACGTTTTGTGTTTTGTCCCGCAAGGTTGTAATTTCAAAAAGTACCATCTTTCGGGGTTATCCTCCAAGATTCTTTGTGGGAGTTCTCATTCCTGATTGGAAGGTTGTGAGTCGCTTAATATGCTGCATCGCGAGGCAGCTCCCAAGGCCACTTGTTTTGCGGTGCGCCCGACTACGCATTGCCTGCAAATCGAGCTGGATGATGGAGCGATGGTGTTCCGAGATGGGTTTGTTCGGTGAGAATGAATGCAATCAGCGGGTGATGCCCAGGTTTCATTCTCAAGTAGACTTTGCTTTGATGATTGTTGTACAGTCACTACGCAACACTTTTTATTACCAGTGGCTGCGAATTGTTGTTCATAATGGATCCTCTCTCCATCGCAGCGTCAGCAATCACTCTGACAGATGCCGTCGCTAAAGTATATGGCTTCTTCCAGTCCGTTCACAATGCCGATGCTAGCTTTACTGGACTATGTACCGAGCTCAATAACCTCAAAAACTATAGCCAGTCAATCGACAGGGCTCTCCGCAATTGGGAACGTTACCCCATGGCTTTGGCCCCCATTGACCAGGATGTGTGGAAACAGAGTCGAAACGCGATTAGTGACTCTAAGCAAGCTATTGACGACTTGGATGTACTCGTAAAGCGCATAGGTGGACCTGTGCGGTCTAACTCCATATTCCGTCGAGGTAAAATTGCTGCAGAGCTACATCTCCACACGCGAGAGATCGTTGCATTCCGTGACAAGATTCACTTGTCAAATTTGGCGCTCCAGACACTGCTACAGGTGATCAATGTGTGAGTATACAACGCTAGCGGATATGTCTAATATAGATGACTGACATGACAAACGTCCTGAATTTCTAGATCACTTTCTCTGAGGAATGATACCTCCCAAACAAGGATCCTGATTGAGCTCAAGCAGCTCAATCAGCATCTTGAGAATTCAACTCGCGCTGCTGCAGATGATAAGGCCTTATTCGAAATAGACAAGTCTGATGCTCATGTGATTCGGAACCTCAAGAGTCTTGTCAGAGCTGCAAGAGACTTCCACGCCAGTGCAAGCATCCAGGCTAGCACGATATTTTCTGGTAGTCAATCTCGCTCAGACGCCGCTCAAGATCACGGGTATGCCTCTTCGGTCATCCACCCCACGACAACACTATCAACACGGCGTCGAATGGAGATGTATCTCCGTTACGCGCGGTTGCCAAGTCGGAAGAACTCACGTACCCCAAGTGGAAATTTCCATCTCCCATCGAGCCCAGTCCAGGCGGATTACCCGGAGGTAGTGGCTGATGACGATGTCGGCCTAGGCCAGGAGAATTATCTTGATAGTACTCTATCCGGCGGCTTCAGCAAGATGGCTCAGAAGGCTCTCCGTAAGTTCGACTTTCCCAAAGCTGAAAAGGTACTCCGCCAAGCACTGGATCGACACAAAATATCCGCCCCAGATGATGCCCATCACAGCCGCTTGCGCACCCAGCTCGCAATCTGCGGTTTCCTTCAGGGCAAAGGATCTGAGATTGAAGACGCCGTCATCGATCTTGCCGAGTTCCGCGGAACAAAGCGATCGGTGGCGCATCAGCTTCTTTACAACTTAGCACTTTCTCTAATGCATGATCTCGACTTTGAAGCTGCGCACAAGATATGCGTAAAATTGTGGGCCAACCTGAGCAAGCCCGAGTTCTCTAATCACGTGAAGAAGAGTGACTTGTTCAGACTTCTCGTCATATCATACCGGGAGTCTGATAAGGCGCTCTACGCTGAAGCCTTAGAGGAACAGCATCCTGAATTGGCAACCATCACAGATGATGGACTGCCTAGCATTCTGGATTCGGTAATCAATTGCGAAGAACTCCTGGTTGAGTTTCTCGGTGTTGATGACAGTTCAGAAGTCCCACGACTCTTCATTCATCAGCTTCGGGATCGAGTTGAGCTTGGACGGAAAACTCCCTTCGATGTGAGATGGACCAAGCAGCAACTGCAACGATCAGCAGACCCTGGCCGCCCTTCTTCGCAATTCAATGGCCAAGAAGAGACTAAGAAACCCACCTCTCTACGAAAAGCAGCCACTATTGATGTTAGCGGCAATCACAAGGCTTCATATACTGAAAGACTCTCGAGACTGAAAACCGTCCTCCGTTGGCGAAGCACACAGAACAAAGCAAATTCAGAGGCCTCGGCGGTCGCTTCAAATGACACAGTTTCTCACACCAGTGGAACTCACAAGGCCATTCGAAGTCCTTGGATGTACCGAAGGGCAAAGACCTCTCGCGAGAACCACAATGAAATGCCACTGTGGCAGAGGCTCTCTCCACTGCATAGAAGAAGAATGCTTCGAAAGAGAGGTGAGAATGATATCGCAACGGACGAAAACGGCCATCGAATCTTGTCTTGGATGCACGGCCAGGATAACAACGGCAAAGCCCAGATTGTCACATCAGAAGAGGCTCAGACTCTAGATGGTGTGAAATCGTGTGTGTGCCGGCGTTTCAGTTTCGTAGGAATGCCGTCTACACCGTCCAAAGGAACTCAACCGGCACACGTTATGGCGGAGATGCCGGATACTTGTTTATTTGAAATGATGGACACTTCACCTCGGGTAGAATTAAGTGACACAGGCTTGACGCCGGTGGATATCATCAACAAGCATTCCCATTTCGCGAGGAGCCCTCACTCTGCCACCACGCCTCACTCCGCCAGCACGGTAAACCGCTTCCATACTACCTATCAAGTATCAGATTTTTCAACTTCATATGGAGCTAAAGCCAACTCTCATACGGCCTATCAAGTCTCAGAGATATCTGACTCCTTTGCAGCGGGAGGTCCACCCTCTCGTTCTATATTGCTGGGAACACGCGATGGATCGGTCTCCCAGGTTTCTTGCCCTATGCTTTTAGAAAAAGTAGACGAGGGTGAGGCCGAGCAAAGCGGAATATCGATGGTGATATCGGAACCAAATCCTGCATCACTCCGGCGTGAAAGGCCTTGCCTTTATCTGCCTATACACTATACCGTCATCAGTCAAAGAACACTTATTTCCTCGCCTACAAGATCAATAAAGAGAGGCGAGCTCGGGGTACGATCTGAATCCTTGACTTGGCAAGTCAATAATATGTCATCAGCTCAGCAAAGAGAAGATGGGTCACAGGACCCGAGCCATGACTTCGGAGACAAATCGTTGCTTGAGGCGCAGAATCCAGATCCCGAGAATGAACAATCGCCACAAGGAGGAATGATGGCTATGTGGAGTAATTTGCGTTCTTCAAGCCAGGCCACAAGGAAGTTGCAAAGACACAACGAAATACAGAGCCGCCAAAAGCCAGGCTGTATCAGTAACATACGCACCAGGCTAAAATCAGTTGTCTACAAGAATGATAGTGAATTCAGTGGCTCCGGAACGAATAGAGTGTACCAGAATGGAATGCTGTACGAGTACTCAGGCCCAACGGCAGTGGCGGGACCATTCACTGAGCAGGATGGACCGCCTCAATCCTCGCACAAGTCACCAGGCGGGGTCCCTATGTTTCCTGATAAGCCAGAAAATATCAGAATGCCGGTTGAACTGGATTCCCTGCAAATGATCCGATATGCTTAGTAATGGCTAATTTCTTTTCTTCTTCTTCTTTTTTCTTTTTTGGAAAATACCCTTTTCTTTATTCTTAGCGTCGGCGTCACATCAGGCAACAGAGATCCCCTGTTTTGGGAGTTCATTATTATGATTCTTCCATGTTTCTTGTTAAGGATATCTTGATCCTACCAAGGCCCCTTTTCGTCCGGCGGAGGATCGGCTACATGAAATGAGGATTGATCAGAGGAGACGGTGGATGGAGCATACAATAGTAGCGATTTCCTAGTGGGCCCTCAAAGAAGGTTCTTAACTATGGTTTCCAACTGTATTCCTTGCATTATTTTTGACTACTTAATTATACATTATACAAGCTCCATCCAGTGTCATTCGTAATTGTCTAAGCATCGTCACTGACTTGGACGATAGACTTCTTAACAGTGATGTTCCATCCGGTGCCCTGATCGAGGCTTCCAGTGAGGTTTGTTTCGCTGCTGTTGCCGCTCTCGTCCCAAGAAGAGAGGTCTGACTCGCCCTTGACCTTCTGACTCTCAACGTCCTGCTGCTTGGAGCGGGCGCGACCATAGTCGATGACGGTGGTGACGCCCACGTCCTTGTTGCCGCGGTCGTGCATGTCAAAGGCGTCCTCGCGGTTGTTGGACGGGTGGCCGCTGCCGGTTCTGTGCCACTGGCGGGCCGAGGTGCCGTTGCCGCGCGCCGAGGAGCCGCCGAAGAAGGTCTTCATGAGCGGGCGGAGGGTTGCCACTCCTGCGGCGGTGATGCCCAGACCCGTCTCAATGGTGGACCACATGGCGATATCCGAAGTAGAGTAGAGGAAATCATCGACGTCGTTCAAAAAGTGGAGATAAGGGAATCGCACGATAGTCGCACTCGAGGCACTGTATAGGAACATATGTTAATAATTTGCACAAGCGGCCAATAAGGAGCCGTCTTACATGACACCAGCTGCGAGAATGGCGGCAACCGAGATCTTGACCTTTCTATTCATCTGCAGCGACCATACGAGGAATATTGGCAGGATACTGTATGTCCAATCGGTCACACAGCTGATGGCAGAGTAGCCATAGAAGACATTGGTGACCACGGAGGTATCCAGACACATTCCCTCGGGAGGCGAGTCGCCAAATCGGAGCCAGAACAGGGCGGTTGGACGGCATTGCAGGACGAAGAGCATGAAGAAGGCGAAGCTGTAAAGCTCAGTAACGCCGATGACTATCCAGATGATGATCTTGTGGACCTTGGATACGCAGATTCGTAACAAAAAGATGGCGATGCTGGCTTTGATAGACATGTTGCATAGGACGTAAAGGGGTTCACAGGTCCACCACATCTATGACTTGTCAGAGTCTGGCATTTACATTCAGCTTCTGTCCCGTGGCTTACCTGCATAGCCTTGACCCGATTCTCTATGGAAAGATCCGCAACGTGCTGTCCGGTTCCATAGACATATCCAGCTATTTCATAGGCGCAGAAGACGATAAAGAAGATCTGTTGGGTGTGAGCAAAGCATGGTCGACATAGAGAGGGATCCAAAACCTACCTGAGCAACGACGGCGAGCCAATCATCCATGGCAAATGCCTTGATCACCCGACCACGGCAGTATACTCGGAGGAGTGTGGCGATAGTAGACAAGATCAAAAACACATACGTAATCGCAGCGATCTGCGGGCCTCGAGTATCGGTAGCCATAATAAAGGAATGACTTCCGGGTTTCCGGTTGATGCACAAGTGGTGGAAAGAAAATACAAAAATGAGCGTCGGCGGCTACTCAATCATAATATGATTATCGAGCTGAGAATTTCCACACTCGGAAAATTTTTGCAAAGCTCTGAGAAAGACACTCACAGTACTATATATGCGACACCTAGCTCCGTCAGGCGAATGAGAGGTGCTCGTGAAGAGCTAACGAGGGAGGGACTTGTCTGATCGACATTGATTGAGAGCTCAGCTCGCGACTAAATCATTAATGCTTGGCCGGACGACCACCTATGTGTTCCCGGACGATCAACCCTGAGCCGAGTGTCTGGATCACCACTGCGTTGACAAGTCGGACGGCGGCCATTGATGGAAGGCTAGCAGGGTTCGTTCCAGCGTGGCGCTCTCACAAGGCTGGAAGATCTGATAGACTAGAGAGTCCGGCCTCTGTGAGATCGTCAAGCTTGACCACATAGGCAGATTAAATACCCTTCCAGATAGGTTTCGAAGCCTTCTAGGGTCCACAGTCTAGAAGGGGCGCACCTCGTGGACATGACACGCGCAAACGGTGCCTTGCAGGGTGGAAAGTAACTACTCCGAAATTGCGGCTCAATCCAAGTCGTGGTAGCGCAGAAAGACGCCCAGCTTCTGCGAATGGAAGATGGTCTTTCCATAGCTTGGCAGACTTTGACAGCGCCGTTGTGGACAGCCGGTGAATAGACCTCCTTTTACGGGCCGCCGGCACCAAAGGAAGATCGTTGACGGCCAAGCACGTGGTAGTGGATCATCGTATTCCTTGTTTTGGAAGGGTCTAGCAGCTGCCCATTGCTTGGGTGATACGGAAGCTGAAAACATGGATCTTTTTGTGCAGAAAGACTGGGGTTGTCTTGGTTTCAAAACAAGGTTATTCGGAGCTCTCGGCCAAGTGGCAATCTTGCTCTGTTTCTATGGGCATCTCGGTGTAAAGCTTACTCTTGGAACCATAGTCTCGGTGATGCTTTGAGTTGAATTGCGCACTCAGTGACCCGACTGAAAATTGTTCTCTGAGGTAGCCCAAGTGTAAATTACTACAGATTGGACATCTGTATAACGCCTTTTCTCTGGATAAGGACTAGATCAATGCGGAATTCCAGCCGCGGTGGCGTAGGAACGCTGGTGAGCACTTGTCGATATCCAGCAAGGCTAGTTCAGCTAGCGAACAGCTTGAGATGTTCTTTCCGCGCGGGTGACCGCAGGTGCGGGAAGTAAAGCACAGTTCTGTTTCCGCATTCTCGACTAATAGAGTTGGCGGGGAGCTAAGGTCAGTCCGCGCGCTTGGGTCCAGGCTAGTACTGATGACATTTCACCAGCACTTTGAGATTGAGAGTCATGACATGGAAGTCGAAACAACAAATGCCTCTGCACAATGCTTTTGGACTCGCAGGCAATGGCTATTTATCAGGTCAAAAGTCCATAGAATGGTCCCTCGCGTACTATATACACGCTATATTCATCCATATCTGTACTACGAGGAGTGATCTGTAGATCACTTAAGATTAATTACACTAGGGACATGTGGGAGTATACTAGGGCCCTTGAACATACGTACTGTAGCCTTTAGTCTCTTGAATAAATACCAGATAGTGTAAAAACAAATTGATAAGTTGAAAGGCGTCCTGATGAGAAGAATCATAAACAAGTGACCGCGATACAGCGTGATTGATTTGCTTTCTTCAATTGTTCTTGGCATTTTTTGCCTCTCTATACGACCGACCATTTTAAAAAACCACCTAAACTACTCACAACGTTAGTTCACCGCCCTTATGGACTTGATGACTTCAATGCAATGTAATCTGTATCTTTGGCCGTTCGCTTGCTAAACGCATCAAAACACCAAAATATGAAAATAAAAGCAAAAACATAAGATACCGGGCATCATTAGTCGTCACTGCCGCTACTTGTACTTACCATGCAGCCGCATCTCACCCGGCTCCCACCCGAGATCCTGAATGCTATTTTTGGGGAGTTCTCTGTGCACTGCCGGGACCAATCTTCCGATGCATACTTGAGTGGCGATGGACAGCAGTCGACTGAGCCATCATGGTATTCCTTGCACCGACATGCGCTGATCTCACTCTGCTTGACATCTCGACATATACTGCCATATGCTCAGAGCGTCTTGTACCATGAGTTTGGGCCTCGCTATAGCGATTCCTGGCGCACAATGTGTTACACTTGGCCGGAAAGACTTGCAAACTTCCTACGCACCATCTCCCGCCGGCCCGGTCTTGCTTCAATGGTGAAAAAACTTCATGTCGACCCCAAGATCATGTTCTTCGTTGACCCAGAGCAAGCTTTGACTGCCGCTCGAGTCGTTGCCGCCCATTCAGAGATGGATGCCTCGGAGATGGAAAACTACCGTGATGAGTCTCAATCGTGGTCTCGCCATGCCTCGCACCACATTAACTCGGAGTCTTCGCGGGAGCTCGTTCAAATGATTTTCTTGCAGCTCCCAGAGCTCGAGGAAATCAGCTTCAAAAATTGCTTTCTCAACTCGCAGTCATTATTTCAACGTAGACCTACTCATTCCATAGTCCCGTCTCATACTATCCCACCAAGGCCTCAAATTCGCAGGATCAGTGTTACGAACGACAGAGAAAATTCAAAGCATCTCAATGATTTTCGAACTTTGGCCACAGATGTTCTCGAATGGATTGCACCCGATCATCTCCAGGAGCTTCATCTTCACATGTTCGCCGCCAGCGATAATCCCAGGATTCCGCCGCAGTCGTTGGCCAATCTCAAAACCCTGCGAATTACAAGCAGCCGATTCGACAAGGTAGCGCTCTCTACAATTTTATCCAGCATTCGATCTTTGGAAAACTTCATCTACGAATCGGCACCGCCAACCTCTTTCTCCGATTATAGTTCCCTTGAGATCAACGACCCTTTTGAGCCTTCCGATGCAGTCGACTGCCTTCAGAAACATCGAGCTTCGCTTGCCAGGCTTCACCTTCAGTTTACTAACTACAAGTGGCGCAATATTTCTGTTGGTCGCAATCTCCCAGAAGGATGTTCGACTTCCCTCCATGATTTCAAGCTGAAGCACTTGCTCGTCAGTGCAAATGTCATATACGACCATCTATATGCCACGCCCGAGGGCACCAGCCTGTGGGGGAGCCTCTTACCTACCTCACTCGAGTCTCTGGTCATCAAAGATTCCATTTTCACCTTGGCGTCTGAACGCCGAATCGTGGCAGGGTTTTTAGGGCTCGCCGAGGCAGCTGCTGCCAAACAGTATCCCTGTCTCAGACTGGTCACCTGCGATGAGATCGACCCTATTGAAGCCTATCACAAGCATGGAATACCAAGTGCTTTCAAGGCCGGCGGTGTCGATTTCAAGCTTTCTTCTTGGCCATTGAGCGAGGCTACTTCCAACGGCGACGGCTTCTGGCCTGACGGTGTTAGGCCGCTATTGAGTGCAGTAGCGCTCCCACCTGAAGATGAGGATGATCATCTTTAATATGGGTCACAACCTAGAAGGCCGTTGGATATTGACAGATACAAGGCGCTTGCAACCTCCTTCATACCTACGGGTAAGGCACCACGCGTCGATAAGGGTATCTCTGGTGTCTACAAGATGGCTCCAAAGCAACATAACGACAGTGAGCTTGATGAGTCCAATGAGACCTTGGATTCAGACATTATTGAAAGACACCGCATCTAAATCGCACTCAATGTCAATGGCTCGATTATATGCTATGTGTCAGATATACTTGGCTTTGCGCGTCTCAGCCAGAGCCATAGACCATTACTAGAGGACAATTTACTCATGATATACCGACTCTGGCCCCAAGCTCTATGTCCGCCTCGGAGCGCGACGCCGTTCATCTTAACGGTGCTTCACGACTAACTTTTGGGACTGCGCCTTACTCATAATATTCCAGGCCAACGGCGGCCATGTCATTGTAACCTAAGATTCTAGCAATCCTGAAGAAGAGCGACAGCAGAATATCTATTAATGTTCACGCTTCGGCCTGGCTGATGTTACTCTTCGATGTTAGTTTGAGGCTCCGCCATCATCCACCAAGAAAGCCGATGGGAGAGTCTACAGGCAAAAAGATATACTCAGGGCCGCTCTTTTTCGTCAGAACTTTAAACTTGAGGCACAAATGGTCATCAGCAGTATGCAGTGTCGTCTTTCCTTGCATCATATATAAGACACTATACCCAGTAAGAGCAAGATTCAATGATAAGTCACAAGTCTCCCATGTCTTGGAACCCTTCAAGCCGTAGGATATGGAAGTACTTCGATTATTTTTAGCAGGAATTGTCAGAATTTGGATTTTTCAAAAGGCTCGTCATATGTGGAGTGGCTCACGGTTGCAACCCATCTTTGCGACCATGATTGGGTGTATGTTAAGACTATCACTCCTTGCATGCTGTAAATCTTGGGTGCTAAAAGGAAAGCCTCTTTCTCATAAGGTGGCATTTGTCTTTGAAAATTTGCGCCGAGCTGGGCTAAGTGACCAGACTCACGTCTTGGGCGCTCTTGGTCGCGACTTTAGCTCTGTTGCCGTGAACAAGACTCTGACCCAAAAATACAACGTCGCATGGCTACCCAAATTCAGTTTTGTGAGCGAACGCTTTTTTGGGGTAGGATAGCTTCGCTCCAACGCTTTTAAGGCTGTTAGTCTTTTTCTGAGTTTTGTTTGACGTTGCACTCAATTTTGAGACCGGCGCACTCGACGTGACTCGGTCAACTTCATGTTTTCTGCAACCGGCAAACCTACATCTGAGAAGCTGAGTTCACACTAAGCCTTTCATGGAGGATTCATCTAGGTTACTATCTCCAAGTTGAGCTCCAACACCAGAACTATCATGAGCCATGTTTTGAGACATCCTAAAAGAGCTGAAATATTAGCTTTGACTATAATGACAAGACCATGTCAATGTTGCGGACGGGTGCTTCGCCCCAGTCTATTCCATAGACTGACTTATCTTGGACCACTCTAGCACATTAAAGGGACAACATTCTAGCCGCGTAGCGGGTTGAAGCTTGTGAAGAGCTTGGTTAATCACACGGCTGTGCTTTCTGATCGATAATGCATCGATACTTTCCCTGAATGATCTAGAATCTTTCAACGCATTCTGGGGAAAGAGGCTCACCAGGTAAATACGGTTTGTCCAGTCATCGCTCAGGTACCGATCGTAGGAGCATAGCCACTGGCCAGGCCAGGCTCGGCCACAGTTCGTGATTAATGATTGACTAGGAGGGCTTGAGAGCTATGTTTAGCAGTATGAACCCGGTTGGTTACGATTGAGTACTCTCTTTGCTGAAGCGAGGCTGACTGGGAGGTAATTTGTTGTTCAGAATACATAAGAGGATTGATACCAGTCGGCAGTATAAAACGCTCATATCGTTCCCTGGTTCGACCCTCACCTTTGATTTCCTTCAGTAGTAAAGTTTTCCATTGTCCAACACAATGACAATCAGCGATTTTTTCACATTCGACGAGCTGGAATACGCTCGGCGTATCTCCGATGTGAAGGAATACCCAAACGAGCGTCTCATTAAGCAGGAAGTCGTGAAACTCCGACAGGAGCTTTCCTGCTCTTGGTCCATCGGCGCAGGTATAGGTGGTGCCATTCCCACTTGTGGAGGCTCTCTAGTCGTCCTGCCAATATCGATGCGAAGAAAACACGTCGCGAAGAAAAAGAATGCACTGATCACGGCGGAGCTCATTAAGCGAGGGGTTCAACCGCATACCCTCCAGAAACGTGATTTAATTATCCCCATAGTTGCCGGTCTCGTAACCATGGGTGTCGGATGTGGTCTTGAACAGATTGCCGCTGATGTCACAAACGTGACCATCATGGCGCCCCACGTCCCGACTGGCAGTTCTGCCATCCACGACGTAATTCAGCACCCGGGAGACGCGTTCAACGCTGTCGATGATGGAATCGCAGAACAGACCAGGGAAGTAGCCCTCGCATTTCACGATACGACACAGGGCATCATCCCTGGATCAGACCTCTCTCACGCCATGCTTCAATCTCATACGACCTGGGTTCCTGTGTCACCAGCCGAGGCTGTCGGGTTTTACCATGCCATGTTGGCGGTACAACTAGTTGAGAAGAGTGCCGTCAGCCTTGCTGCAAATCAGTGTGCATGGTGGATGACTGAAGCTATATCTGCCTTCTTCGATAAGGGTCAACATCTAAGGTGTCCTCGCCTTCTAGGAGGTTTCGTTACGTGCAATCAGTGTGGCGAGACTGTGACTGCTGGGACTTTCTGGCGTGCGTACATCCCGAGTTTCAAGCCTCCAAGAGTACCGCTAATATCAGACACAGACTGCTGTGACTGTGATGAACATGAATACGATTTGTGCCGAGGTTGTTTTTCTGCAGGCTTTCGTTGCAATTCACAGCATGAACTCACCTTGAGACAAGCAGCTTACAGCTCTGACTTTCAGGATGAGAAGAAATTGGCAGTATATGAGACATGGAGCGGAAAATCTGCCTTATCTAAGTTTGGCCGGTTCAAGAGAGACCAAGTGAAGGACGGCCGATGTCCGCTATTCGTGTGCAATGGATGCGGTGGTTTGGTCTCTCAGGGCACATGCTTTCGTAAGTATTATCTTCCGCCGACGGTGACAATGCAGCTGACATATCCTCTCCCAGACTGTACAAAGTGCGCCAACTACGACGTGTGTGAGGCATGCTACCTAAGGGGAAACGCTTGTGGCAACGAAACACACTCTCTCACGGCCCACTTATGTTCACTTGATTGTTGTGACACACCTTTTCTAGTTGAGGATTGTACGTGGCGTCCCGATGCGGATGATGTGTGTTGTAGTCAGTGCGAAGGGTCTATCCTACAAGGAAGATATTATCGTGAGTCTCTTTTACGACTGCTCCCATGATGTATCAGTCACGTCTAATCGAAATTTCTTGTTTCAGATTGTTGCAATTGTAACAATGACAATCTCGTCCTTTGCCACCGTTGTTACAGGAGTGGTATACGTTGCAACAATGCTGAAGAACATACACTACAACTTCATATGGCCGGCATAAGCTCGACGGCTAAGGACATGGGGATGTTCTTCAGCGAGTACAATTGCAATATTTGCAACACTTCGGTAAGAAGTGGTGTATATTGGCGTATGCTATTGATTTCCCTTATGGTGCAGTTCTACGGCTAACAATACACACAGGTTGTCACGATTGCAACTTAGGAGAGTTTGACATATGTCCATCATGCTATGTCTCTGGCCACGGATGTGCAGATTCGACGCACAAAATGGCCATGATCGAACTTGTACCGGTCGAGTAGACATCCATGACAGTGGGGCTTCAGAGGAGGCAAACACAACCAGCTAAATCGCGGGTTTCTAAATGAATACGACAGACTTGGAGAAACAATTTTAATAAGTCAAAACTTTCAACAACGGATCTCTTGGTTCTGGCATCGATGAAGAACGCAGCGAAATGCGATAAG